>CM077246.1:24794193-25279193 GCA_039654775.1 Spinibarbus caldwelli | reverse complement strand
ACAAACATTATGTTCATGCGGAATATGGTTTAAATTCAGTACTATCCCATCAGCATCTTTATTAAAGCTACTTCCAGTGTTTCGCTTCCTGGTTTTCATAGACTGGATGTGATTAGGTGGGTTTGACCTTAAAGACACAGTACACTTTTTCTCTTGTCTGTCTAGTGCACTACTAGCGCTGCTGAAAGTGCGAACCGAAGACAAAAAACAAAATAAATAAATAAATAAATAACTCTTTTGACTTGGACCCAGTGAATAATAAATATACAGCGATACCAGTGTACTCCGATTGCCTAAAACAAATGATTCTTATGAGCCGGTTCTTTTTAGTGAATCAGCTCACATGGTGTATAGTTCGATTCCCAAACAAATGATTCTTATGAGCCGGTTCTTTTTAGTGAATCAACTCACATGGTGTATAGTTCGATTCCCAAACAAATGATTCTTATGAGCCGGTTCTTTTTAGTGAATCAACTCACACGGTGTATAGTTCGATTCCCGAACGAATCACTTTTATGAGTCGATTCTTTTTACCGAACAAATGATAGTTATTATGAGCAGTAGCCTACTTTCCATGATCATAAGCACTTATCAATCAGGTGCAGCGGTTACTGAATTAATATGACTCACTTACTGAGCTTCTGTAACTCAAATATTTGGCCATTGTTTATATGACATTTTAAGACATTTAAATGTAGTAGAATTGCAGTAGGCCTAGCCTACATGCAGTTTCAATGCAGCCTAGATGCAAGTTTCAGTCTGGCTTGGGTGGGATGTGTTAATATGACTAAAGCAGAGAAGTTGCCTAATTTCGCAACGTCTACTTATGACAACATTGAATATGACGATTTTGAGGAAGAAGTGAAAAAGAGAAAGTTCCACTGCAATCACAGCTTCACACATTCAGCAGGCTGAAGTCAACTTGAGTAGTGTTCTGCTTTGGTTTGAGTCATCATGGGTAAGATGATTATTATCCTGAGCTAAATAATATTTTATTTAATAGGCTACTGTGATAGTATAACAATACATTAATGTTTTTAAATAAATTATTTACAGACTTTTTTAAAGGCCTTCGGATGATACTTACCATGCATTTTCTAGCATGCGTTTTTGGAGACATCATGAAAATAGACACCACCGGTGCATCAAAGGTGACAGCAAAACAGGACAAATTAACAGTAAAGGGTAGGCCTATGACTGTTTAACTGGTGTGTCTTGTAACTTAAGTTACATGCATTGCGATTTATATCAACAATTTGCATTCAAAGGTGTCGAGGCTTCCAAAAAACTGGCTGAGCATGATCTGGCTCGAATGGAGAAGTATAAGAGTAAGATCATCAAAGTCGGTACAGCAAAGAAGATGGACCCGGCTGTGATTGCCGCCATCATATCCAGAGAGTCCAGAGCCGGAGCTGCTCTAAAGGATGGATGGGGCGACCATGGCAATGGCTTTGGCCTCATGCAGGTTAGTCAGAAGAACTGATTTAAGACAATGCAACAATTATTATGAAGTACATAAGACACATATAAGATGATAGGCTGTTTAGTCTAAATCTGGACTTTAAATAGACACACTAATCATAGATGATCCATGCAAAACATTTTTGTCACTGAGAAAACAGTAAATTAATATATTGTTTTGCATAGTTTACCGAAACATTATAATGAGCATTCTTTGGCCTTTTTGCAAACAGGGACAGTTAATGACACCAGTTTCCACACAGTTAATGAAGCCAGTTTCAAACTGATAAACCACATGAATGCAACATGTCAAAGCGTGTTCTCTGCAAGCCATGACACCATATAATGTGCAAATCTGAAGACTTGTTTGTGTCACATTAAAAGAAGATGCCGTTCTTTTTTCATTTATTGTGTAAACTGGATTTTTCCCAACTTCCCTTTTCAAAACACAAGTTCCCCTGCAGCACTTCCTTTAACTAGCTGTAGGTTAATCCAACTTAATAAGCTGTTTAATATTAAATTGTTCTCTTCATTGCTTATGTTTCTTTTCAGGTTGACAAACGCTACCACAAGCTGGTAGGTACATGGGACAGTGAGGAACATCTCACACAAGGGACTGAGATACTCAATGGCTTTATTAAGGACGTCAGAGCAAAGTTTCCCAAGTGGACAAAAGACCAATGCTTTAAAGGTAAAGTTTGGGATATTCTCAGAGACCACAAATTAACTCTAATTAAGACTTTAATTAACTCACAGAATTAACGGAGAAGTGCATTGTTTTTCAGTTTTTATGATTTTTATTGATTTACTGAATTTGATTGTAAATAATTAAAGATTAGAAGATTTCACAAAACCTTTAGAAATAATAATATATCTTTTCAGTGCATAAAAGTAAATGCATTACTGTAAATATTATGTCAGTACTTGGTTTGATTTCATATCTCAGTTGTAGTATAATATCTGTTTCAGGGGGAATATCAGCCTACAATGCAGGAGTGAAGAACGTCCGTACGTACGAGCACATGGACGTGGGCACCACCGGCGGTGATTACTCCAATGATGTTGTTGCCAGAGCCCAGTGGTTCAAAAGCAAGGGTTACTGAAGAAAAAGTCATAATTCTCCTTTTTTTTTATTCTGACCATTGTTCATTGTTCTGTATTTTGTTTTGTATTTGTTTGGATGAAATCAAACTCATTTATTCAATCATACCATGTGTCTTTCATGTAACACATACAGTATATTTAATGAATAGTCTTTCGATATTCATATTACAATTGATTAAAGCACAAACAAATCAGATTTGGATGGTCTCATATCTTACCTAATACTCAGCCGAGCGCAAGGACAACTTCCTGTTACTAGCAGGCACTATCATTTTATGCCTTAATTGCTTATAACTCACAAACCATACAGATTAGAATTGAGTCATCAGATTCAGTCTAATTATATATTGTGTGTTCTTTTATATTTTTATACTTTAAATTTGTCTGGTTTTGTTTGTTTATTGTTTTATAAGAAAAGTTGAAAATTGGCATGCTTTTAAAATGGTACAAGTGCTAACATTTCCCACAAACTTTCATTTTATTTCTCTTCACTTCCTTCTTTGCCTGCACATGCAAAGTTAGGGCTTTCACTTCCATCTAGTAGATTCATCAAAAGATATGGTTAACATTTTTGAGGTGTATGAACTATGAAGCACCTGATAAACCTAATCACTTATCATTTACCAGCTAGGGTGTGCTCTAATAACAGTGCACCCTTTCAGCCAGAGCTGGGCCATGTGTGGCAGTGATGGCACAGTACGGATCACGGTAAACAACATGAGAGCCGATTATTGGTGGGAGGAGTGTGGCCCAGATGAATCCAGTGATCATGTGGGCCAAATCAGGCTTGTGACCTGACAGCATATGTGACTCATGGTAAACAGAATAAATAAAATATTGCATGATAATTGCTAAATTATCACTTTCTCCCCTCTCTCTCTCTCTCTCTCTCTCTCTCTCTCTCTCTCTCTCTCTCTCTCTCTCTCTCAATTCAGTTCAATTAAGCTTTATTAGCAAGGAATGTGTAACACAATGTTGCCAAAGCGTTAACATATATATAACCACAACAACAACATAAATAACAAAATTAATAATAAATAAAATCCATCTAAATAAATGAAAAGATAAAGTAAGTCAGTATCGAGTTAATTATGTTTAACATCTAACATTGTGAATGGTTAATACATATTTTGCTGCTAGTGCAGTTGTGTTGTCATCTTCTCCAAGCATGAAAGGCATTTTCTCAGTATCACTAAGTTCAGTAAATGATGGGATCAGGGCTTCAAATGTGGGGAGAAATGTTTCCCTTACATTGTGATATTTAGGACAAATCAGCAGAAAGTGTTTCTCGTTCTCTATTTGCTGTAGATCACAGCGTCTACAGATCCTCTTCTCTTGCTCTGTCCATGTTTGTCTAGGTCTTCCTCTCTCTATTTCTAAATCATAGTTACTTAATCTGTATTTGGAGAGGATTTGTCTTTCTTTAAATGTTTTAATCAATAAATAATTGGCAAATTTAGTGGTTCTTTTTTGGGTTGAGTAGCATTGGAGTTTATTTTGAAGGTCAAAGTGTATTTTTAGAGATTCATCATGAGTGTCTTTTAGATTTTTGTCAATTTCTTTAATAATGGATTTGGGGTTGAAGCTGTAGTCAGTGAGGAGTTGGGTTTGATGGACAAGTTGAAGAGCGAGCGTGTTTAGAGGATGAGATTCTGGTGAGGTTTCATTGGCAAGGAGGGCTTTATATCAGATTGAATCAGGGTCAGATTGATGTAGGTGATGCCAGAACTGAACACATCTCTTCTGGATCTCAATCTTCAGTGGGTATAAGCCTAATTCAGCTCTGCAGGCATCATTGGACGTACCTCTATGGACGCCTAAAATGTTTTTGATCATTTCTAGATGTAGTTTTTCTATTGAAGTTTTATCCCAATTTTTAAATTTATTACTGGTCCCCAAATTTCACTCCCGTACAGTAGAGTTTGTTTAATGATTGCATGATATAATTTAATCCATGTTTTAATTGGTCATTTTAATTGGCCAAACTGTGATTTGATGGCATCCCTCTAGGCCTTCTCATTCAAGGCCTTCACAGCCAGACTGAAACCCCCTGATGCAGAGATCTCGATGCCCAGGTAAGTGTAGCTGGTGCTGTGCTCCAGGACTTCTCCTCCGTAACTGAACTCTGCTTCCCTGAGACCTGGCCTTCTTCTGGAACACCATGACTCTGGTTTTTCCAGGTTGACCATCAGAGCCCATTCCTCACAGTACTGTTCCAGCAGGGCCAGGCTGTGCTGGAGACCCTTGGCTGTGGGAGACAGCAGAAGCAGGTCGTCCGCATACAGCAGGCATTTGATTTCAGAGTCGTGCAGAGCGAGGCCCAGGATGCTGCCGGAGCGATCCAGAGCTTCTGCCAGCTCGTTGATGTAGATGTTAAACAGGGTTGGGCTCAGACTGCATCCCTGCCTCACTCCACAACCCTGCTGGAAGAACGCACTTCTAAGGTTCCCAATTTTAACCGCACATTTACTGTTTTTATACATGGGTCGAATGTTTTACATCGAATGTTTTACATAAAATCGAAGGTTTATACATCGAATGTTTTTCCACCAATGGCAATTTGTAATCATTTGTATAGTAAACCATCATGCCAAATAGAGTCAAAAGCTTTTTTAAAATCAACAAAACGTAAATATTTTTCTTTGTTTGCCCTTTAGATTTTTGTTAATTAGATTGTGGAGAGAATAGATGTGGTCGGATGTGCGTTGTTTTGGTAAAAAGCCAATTTGTGATTTATTTAGAATGTTGCGTCTTGTATGGAATGTCACTATGCGGTTGTTTATTATGTTGCAGAAAAGCTTTGCTAGATTACTGCCCACACAAATACCACGGTAATTACTGGGATCGAATTTATCTCCTTTTTTATACATAGGTGTGATCAGTCCTTCAGACCAGGTCTCAGGGAAGTCACCAGAGGATAAGATCAGATTGAATAATTTTGCCAGAGCTTGAATTATGTAAGGGCTGCTGAGTTTGAGCATTTCATTACTGATGTTGTCTTGTCCACATGCCTTCTTTAATTTGAGATTTTTAATGTGCTCTGTTATTTCTGATGTTGTTATAATCATGTCCAATGGGTTTTGGTAATTTTTTATTGTTTTCTTTAAATCTTCTAGTTTTCTCTTTGTTTTTGTTTGGGGCTGGTTGAGATCTGGTTCAAGTTTTTGGTAAAGAGTTTTAAAGCAAGACCTCCAGATTGTGCCGCACTGGAGTAATGTGTTTGATTTGGGGCTTTCAAATTTTTTAAAGAGATTCCTGAAATTGTTTTGGTCTATTGATTCATCGATTTCATAAATTTTAGCTTCATAATATTGATCTCTTTTGTTGCAAATGAGCTTTTTATAATTTTTCAAACAGTTGGAGTAGGTGAGCCGTAGCGTCTGATTGGCCGGTTCTTTATGCTTTTTGTTAGCAAGTCGTCGAAGGTCTTTTCTAAGACAATTGCATTCATTATCAAACAACATATTCTTTTTTATTTTTTGTTTGTTTATTCTATGTTTGTTTGGTTGTTTAATGTTAGATATAGTGGCCAAAGTTTGAAATATATAATTAAGATTAGATGTTGCTGAGTTTATTCCATTAGTATCTGGAGTGAAATCTGTGGGCATAAAGTCGTCCAGCATTTTTAGTACTGCAGAGCTGCTCATGTTTTCTTTAAATTTTTCAGCATTAGATTGGTTCCAACTGAGTTTTGGTTTTAAAGGCAACAGTTTTTCATGTTGGGAGGAGTTCTGATCCTGTCACATGACTGTTTCAGGTAAAGTACTGTTTGGCAGTGGTCAGAAAAGGGAATTTGATGTCTGACTGTAAAGGCAATAATAAAATTTGGGTCAATGTCTGTAATTGAGTAATCGACTACACTGGCTCCTAATCTGGAGCAATAGGTGAATCTACCTAAACTATCTCCTCTGGTTCTGCATTATAGCCCTAAACCTTTACAAAGTTTTAACATTTGTTTTCCATTGGTGTTGACTAAACTATCATAGCTGGTCCTGGCATTTAAGTCTCCACATATGAGAATATGTCCTCTTGACTGAAAGTGCAAGATGTCAGTCTGTAACTTTAGAAAGCTTTGCTCTTTGTAATAGGGAGAGTCACGAGGTGGAATATAGAGTGCACATAGGTAAAGATTATGCTGTGATATGACTGATTTCACTTCAAGGCAAATAGATGAATTTTCAATTTTAAAAAATTTTATCAAGTGCTTCAAATTGTCTTTGTGCCAAATAAGTATTCCATCTGAGTCACGGCCGTATTTTATTTTAGAATTTTTTTAATGAAGGAACAACAATTTCTTTGTATCCTATTGGACAATGTAAAGCCTCATTACTGCGACACCACATTTCATGAAAGATACAAATGTCCATATCTTACACTGCTGAGTAAGTCTTGGTCTGCAGACTTGTTACCAAAAGTAGAAGAGTGCAGACCCTGCATATTCCAACAACTGATTTTAATAGACTTCATGAATAGGTTTATCTGTGAAGTGTGTGCGTGTATATGTACATATATGTAAATATGTGTGAGTTATATCATGAGTCTGGAGCAAACGGTGTTCAGCAGACGTCTTATCTGGTTGAATTCAGCAGCTGCAGGATTTTGTGGTCGTTGAACTGCCGCTGCGTAGCTCTTATGTTGTGATGGTGGTCCGGTGCCTGGTCTGGGCTCTGTTGGAGGATGAGGGGTTCTTGTTGGCTGAGAGCGTCTCTTGTTGTTGGAGTTTCATCTTTCTTTCTCTCTCTCTCTCTCTCTATATATATATGTGTGTGTGTGTGTGTGTGTGTGTGTGTGTGTGTGTGTGTGTGTGTGTGTGTCTGTGCGTGTGTTTGTGTGTGTGTAAGAATTCTAAGATTATTTGTACTGAGAATACTGAGAATAATAATTTATAATTAAGTGCAGTTTAATGCAGTTCACTTAACTGATTTACTGATTTGCTAGATTTTGAAATGATGTTTCATTCTGTTTTGACTTGCCATTCAAAGATTAAATTTAAATAATACTACACTTGGTTGAAATTTCTGTGAACTGTACATATCTTGCCATATTCACATTAAAAATACCTCATATATTGTTCCTGGCTTTCAGTCACATGACTGGCATAGAGGCCTGCAGAGCAAAACATCCACAGAACTGCTGGCCTGCCAAATTTCCATCCATTTCATGTCATGAATATTTAGATCACCACTCAAAAGGAGAAAAACAAAGATGTGTGAATAAAATAGCGAGACACTCTAAAACTCTTAACATGAGAAAACACATGATGCTCTAACATACAAAGACATTAAAATATCAAATTCTGTATACACCTAATTAAGATGCATACAGGCAATCAGATGAGGCCAGAATATGAACGCAATATGGTCTTCTATGGTAAAACGCTGAATGTGAAACTTTGTGCATTGCATTCATATTTTGGTTTTATTTGTTTGCCTGTAAATTACACTTGTTTCTACAGACACACCCAAGAGCAAAACAGCTCTAGTGTTTTCAGCAGCAGCACTGATTACAACACGATTACAGCTGGAGAGATGCAAACTTTGTTTCCAAATGTCCATAGTAAGATACGGTGTCCATGCCGAAACTGTTAGACGCTTCTTCTAATGCAGTGTCTTGTTCCCTTTATTTCAAGTATCCAGAAATTATATCTGTAATTGTCTTTGAACAGGAGTCAACTGCAGTTTTTCTAGTGGAAATGTAATTATTACTGGTATCGAAATGAATATTTTTTTAAATGATGCCATTGCTTATAACAAGTATTATTACTTTTACAAGTGTTGATATCTTTAAAGTAATTCTTATTCTGTGTGATTAAATGTGACATAGCTTGCCATATCCATACGCAGCTGCAAAACTTCTTGATAAAGCTTGTGGTTCTCGATGATAGAGGGCGATGTTGAGCCTCTTCCTGCACTCACATATGACACTGTAGAAAGAATGTCACTAGTAAAAAAGTATTAGTAAAAACAAAAAATCAACGTTTTGTTCATTCTAACCATTGTTCACTGTCACTGTTATGGTTTTTTTTTTTTTTTTTTTTGGATGAAATAAAACATTTATTCACTCACATCATGTGTGTTTCATGTAATATATACAATATACAGTGCTGCTTAAAAGTTTATAAACCCTTTAGAATTTTCTATATTTCTGCATACAGTAGATATGACCCAAAACATACTTTTGCACAAGTACTGAAAGTAGACAAAGAGAACCCAATCAAACAAATGAGACAAAAATATTTTCTGTCGTTTATTTATTCAGTAAGATTATCCAATATTACATATCTGTGAGTGGCAAAAGTATATGAATCTCTAGGATTACTTTACGATAACCAGCTGGAGTGCCCATGAGCTCTGCTAGAGGGCACTCCAGCCCTTACCGTTACCACCAACAATAAGATTCACCAATCTTTGTCAAGGTAATCGGTCCCTAGAGGATCACAACCAGGACTTTCTAAACGTTGCTTATCACTCTGACTTCCCGGACTTGCACTCATAGATTTCTTTTGTCATGGACTAAATGAACCGTTAAGAACGGAATTAATCTGTCTTGGTCTTTTGAGGCTCGTTATGTCCATTTTTGGATTATGACCTGCTGTTATGTGGATCCCCCTTCACCGTGGGAGAAGCATAGGACTGTAAAACCCCTAATAGTTTTTGGGGGGACCAACATCTGCAAGCTCCAGTGGCCATGGAGCTTGGCCCATCAGGGCTACCACCATGTCCAGCTATTAGCATAGTAACTCCTGTATTTTCTGCACCGTCCTGTCCTGTGGTCCCCACACCTTAATCTCTTCTCAAAATGCCTGCTAGCGCAGAGACTTTCCACAAATTGGCTGCCATTCCAGAGTCTCGTTCCGTCATGGCTGCTGTTCCAGAGTCTTGTCCCGTCTTGGTAGCCATTCCAGAGCCTCGTATCATCATGTCAACCACGCCTAGACCCACAAAGACATTCGAGACTGGCATCAAGCATGGAGGAACCATCGCTGGTGTCAGTGCGAGCTGCTGGCATCCCGGTGACCTCAGCACTTTCAAGCACCGTGGCCACAACGCACTCAAGCCTGTCAGCCAGTACGCTCTCAAGCTTGCTGGTCTCAGCACTCACAGGCCCCAAGCCTCAATGGTCTCTGGTTCACCGGCTGCAGCACCGTCTGTCTCTGAGGTAGACATTGTGTTCTCTGTTCTGCCTGTGATGGCTACGGCCATTCTATGTGTTTGGGCCGCACACACCACTGCAGTTCCCTCAGAGGTGACAGGTTCCACTGCAGAACCTGCCGAGGTGGTGGCATCCACTTCAATCCCTGAATCCATTCCTGAGCCTCCTACTGTTTATGAATCCACTCCTGAGACTGCTCCAGTCCCGAGTTGGCTACAGAGCTCACTCTAGTCCCTGAGTCTGCTCCAGAGTCCACTCCAGTCCTTGAATCTGCTCCAGAGCCTGCTGTAGTCCATGAGTCTACTCCCGAGTCTGCTCCAGTCCCTGTGCCCTATCCAGAACCCGTTCCAGTCCCTGAGTCCACTCCAGAGCTCGCTCCAGTCGCTGAGTTCACGCCAGAGCTCGCTCCAGTCCCTGAGTCCACTCCAGAGCCCGCTCCAATCCCTGAGTCCACTCCCGAGCCTGCTTCAGTCCTCGAGTCTGCTCCAGCTCCCCCAGAGGTGGCAACTTCCATTACAGAACCATCCATGGCAGTGACATCCACTTTAGCTCCTCCCGAGAAAGCAGCAGCACTCTTCCCCGAGCTCTCTGTGTTCCCTGTCAGCTCTGTTCCGACCACGGACACTATTTTTTAACTCTCCCTGTTTCCTGATGCCTCTGTTTTGGCCGCGAGTGCCGTTTCTGAACATTCTGTGTCTATTAAAGCTCCTGTTATTACTGCTCCTCCTGAGGGGGTGGCTCCCACTGCAGGACCTCCAGAGGTGGCAGAATTCACTGCAGAAACTTCAGAGGCAGTGGTACCCACTGCAGAACCTCCAGAGGTGGCGGCGTTCACTGCAGAACCTCCAGAGGTAGCAACTTCTGCTGCAGAACCTCCCAAGGTGGAGGTGTCCACTTCAGCTTCTCTCAGGGCATTGACACCCACTTCAGAACTCTCAGTTTATCCTTTCATAGCTAAGGAGGCTGTTTCTGAACTCTCAGTTTGTCCTGTCACCACTAAGGAGGCCAATTCTGAACTTTTGTCCTGTCACGGCCAAGGAGGCCATCAATAAACTCCCAGCCTGTCCTGTCACGGCCTTGGAGGCCGCCTATGAACCCTCTGACATTCCAGCCACAGCCATAGAGGCTGTCTGTGAACTTTGACTATCCTTTCATGGCCTTGGAGGCTGTCTGTGAACTTTCTGACTGCCCAGCTACAGCCATGAAGGCCGTCTGTGAACTCTCTGACTGTCCAGTCACAGCCTTGGAGGTCACCTATGAACACCCTGCTTGCCCTGTTACGGCCAATGATGCAGTCTCAGAACTGTCTGCATGTCCTGTTACAGCCGCTGAGGCCGCTGTTAACATCTCTGTGCTTTTTGTTCCAGTTATGCCTGATCCACTTTGGTGGTCACCTGCTCCACCATGTTTACTTGTTTTTTTACGATTGTTTTGCTGCCTGTCCCGACACTTGCCTGTTTACGGATTACTCTTTTGGCTTTGCCTGGACATTACTGTATTACTGCTGATACTGGACCCTGCCTATCTGACCGCTTTTACCAATAAAGCCTGCATTTGAATCCACAGTTGCGTTGTCATGGTCTACATATTTTAACGTAACAGAACAGCTGTTAATTTGAAGGTGAAATTAGAGTCCATCTGTTCAGAGGTGTTTTCAAAGTTGGAGTGAGAGAGGGGGGACAGGATCGGGAAAGGTCCACGAGCCGGGACTTGAACACGGGACACCCAAAGCGCAATGGAGCTACATGTCAACGCGCTGCCCACGAGGCTATCTGTGATGACAACAAAGCCATCTCTAAAGAGTTTGGACTCAACAAATCCACAGTCAGACAGACTGTGTACAAATCGAAGAAATTCAAGACCACTGTTACCCTCCCCAGGAGTGGTCGACCATCAAGATCACTCTAAAAGCAAGACGTGCAATAGTTTGCAAGGTTGCAAAGGAACCCAGGGTAACTTCTAAGCAACTAAAGGCCTTTCTCACATTAGCTAATATTCATGAGTCCATCATCAGGAGAACACTGAACAACCATGGTGTGCATGGCATGAGTTGCAAGGAGAATGAACAGAAAGAACATTGCTGTCCATCTGCAGTTTGCTAAAGATCATGTGGACAAGCCAGAGGCTATTGGAGAAAGGTTTAATGAAAGAATGAGACCAAAATAGAACTTTTTGTTTTAAATGTGAAGCATTATATTTGGAGAATGGAAGACACTGCTTTCCAGCATAAGAATCTTATCCCATCTGTAAAACATGGTGGTGAGAGTATCATGGTTTGGGCATGTTTTGCTGCATCTGGGCCAGGACGGCTTGCCATCATTGATAGAACAATGAATTCTGAATTATACCAGCAAATTCTAAAGGAAAATGTCAGAACATCTGACAAAGAACTGAGTCTCAAGAGAAAGTGGATCATGCAGCAAGACAACGACCCAAGCACACAAGTCGTCCTACCAAAGAATGGTTAAAGAAGAACAAAGCTGATGTTTTAGAATGGCCAAGTCAAAGTCCAGACCTTAATCCAATTGAAATGTTGTGGAAGGACCTGAAGCAAGCAGTTCATAGAAGGAAACCCACCAACATCACAGAGTTGAAGTGGTTAACTGGGTTCTCTTTGTTTGCTTTCAGGACTTGTGTGAAAATCATATGATGTTTTGGGTCATATTTATACAGAAATATAAAAAATTCTAAAGGGTTCAAAAACTTTCAAGCAGCACTATATCTGCTGAATAATCTTTCCATACTTATATATTACAATTGTTTAAAGCACAAATAAATCAGATTTGGATGGTCTCATATCTTACCTAATACTCAGCCGAGCGCAAGGACAACTTCCTGTTACTAGCAGGCACTATAATGTGTAAATTTATGCCTATTTGCTTATAACTCACAAACCACACAGACTAGAATTAAGTCATTGAATTCAGTCAAATCATATATTGTTTATTCTTTTATATTTTTATACTGTAAATGTGGGCATGCAGCGATCACATGCCCATCAGCTCCACAGTACAAACATAAGCCCTGGGTCAGCCGTCTCGAAGAAGAGAGTCGAGTACTATCCACTTGCATAGGCTCGTGACCTGGTTCTAGAGGGCTGATGGCGTCTGGCCGGTGAAGGAGTGGAGTGTATGATGACAGTTGACATTCTTCAATACAAGATTGCATACGGGTGGCACATCGGATGGACAACTGCATAAAATGTTCCAAACCATAGGGGTCATCATAGGCAGCGAGCTGATGCCGCGCTCTCGGCTCTAATCCCTGCCGGTAGGTGGTGAGGAGCGAGCGTTCATTCCAGCCGCTGGCCGCTGCGAGGGTTCTGAACTTAAGAGCATAAACATTAATGGGAAGAGAGCCCTGACGGAGATGGTAGAGTTGTTTGCTGACAGAGGTATCGCCTGCTGGTCTGCCAAAGACTTCTCGGAAATGGGCAACAAATTTATCAAAACAGAGGGTTATAGTACCAGCTTGTGACCAGATGGTCTCGGCCCATTGGAGCACACTGAGTGAAGTGAGGTGTGTGCTTATGAAGGAGTCCTGATGAGAGTGTTGATTCCAAACAGGTGCGTGCAGTTAATACTCAGGTGACGGTGTTCGCTGTGATTGAGTGGTGGATGAGCCTGGCCGATCTGTGACACATAGGGGTTGAAGCCTCTAAAAACTGGCTGAGCATGAACTGGCCCGGGTGGAGAAATAGAAGAGTATGATCACTAAAGTTGGCAAAGCAAAGAAGATTGATCCGGCTGTGATTGCTGCCATGATATCCAGAGAGTCCAGAGCTGGAGCCTTCCTGAAGAATGGATGGGAACCCGAAGGCAGTGGCTTTGGCCTTATGCAGGTTCATTACAACTATAGATCTACTCTATTTCAAATTTAATTAGACCTAAGATGAGGCTTATACATGTATGAGTGTGTCCATAAAACAAGGTTCAAGGTGTTTAAGTTGTCACAATAATCATCTATGCAAAGTGTTACTAAATATTTCTGCTGTTTCAAAGCTTCATTTTTTTTTTCCAGGTTGACAAACGCCACCACACTCCAGTTGCTGCATGGGACAATGAGCAGCATGTCACACAAGCTACAGAGATACTCATTGGCTTCATTAAAAAAAAAAAAAATTAAAGTAAATTTTCCCAAGTGGACACTAGAGCAATGCTTTAAAGGTAGTAAACTTCCACTCTCAGAAACCACAAATGTGTCTTGTTTCAGAAACTACACACATTAGATTCATCAGAGAACAGAGAAGTGCAAGAATGATGATTTGAAAGATGAATTAATTAATAAATCTTAAATTGTCTATAAAAAGTTAAATGTAAATAGAATGTTATCAATCTGATTGAGGTTTTCGTGTCTGTTTCAGGGGAAATAGCAGCCTATAACAAAGGTGTGAGTAGAGTCACTAAGTATGAGACTATCGATGCCAAAACCGCATGACTAGACTACTCCAATGATGTTGTTGCCAGAGCCCAATGATTCAGAAGCAAGGGTTACTGAAGAACAGCCATTACTGAGCTGTTAAACTCTTGTGAAATATATGCAATGTATTAACTTCACTGGATTACTCCTCATTATTGAAGTTACTGTATTTGTGTCACTTAAACATAGCTTCTGTGTAATACAATCCCTTTTAATATCTTTGTTTTCTGTATCTTTTGATTCAGTAAGTAATCCAGTAACTAAGAGCTAAATTACATGTCACTGCATATGATATGACGAAATAAACTTCTTTTTTTCACTCAAATTGTCCGTCTTGACAACGGTCTTGCCATATTCACATTAAAATGACCTCATATTCTACATTGTTCCTGGTTTTCAGTCACATGACTTGCACGGAGACCTGCAGAGAACTGATGGCCTGCCAATTTTCCATCTATTTCATGTCATAAACATTTAGATCTCCTCTTAAATGAAGAAAAACAAAGATGTGTAAATAAAATTCAAGTTTTGGGCACTGGCGATCCATATAAAGCACCCACCACTGTATTTCAATCACTAAAAACATCAAGATATTCTAAAACACTTAACATGAGAAAACACATAATGCCCTAACATACTAAGACAGTGATATTAAAAGATCAAATTCACTATACACCTAGTTGATGAGGCATTCCATATACAGGCAAGAAGATGAGGCCAGAATATGAAAGCAATGTGCTATTTATAGTAGTATTCAATGGGAAAACGCTTAAGGTGAAACCTCATGCATTGGACTCATATTTGGGTTCATTTGTTTGCCTGTAAATTACACGTTTCTACAGACACACCCAAAAGCAGAACAGCTCTAGTGTTTTCAGCAGCACTGATTACAACACAATTACAGCTGGAGAGATGCAAACTTTATACGGTGTCAATGCCGAAACTTTTAGATGCTTCTTCTTAATGCAGTGTCTTGTTCCCTTGGTGATAGCTGTAAATGTTGTTGAACAGGAGTCAATTGCAGTTTTTAAATGTAATTTCTGATATTAAAAATTTGCATTTTTTAAGAAGGCCATTGCTGATTACAAAAATTATTACTTTTAAAAGTGAAGACTGAAGTTTTGATATCCTTACAGTACTTATTATCCTGTGTGCTGCTAATGAACTGAATTCTTGCACAGACAAAAGTGAATTTAAACCTGAAACCTGAATTTAATAGGGTGAATTCAGGTAAAATGGCCCATCAGGTAAAGTGGGCTGTTTAAACTTGATTGTAAAGCGCTCAAAGGGTTAATACTTTCAGAGCATAACAATAGTCCTTAATTAAAGGGACACTACTTCTTTAAATGATAAAATAGTTTTGGTTGATGCGATATGACACTGGTGGGTGTAGCCACACTTTAAAGAAGGACTGTGTCATAGTGAAAGGTAGAAAACCCTTTGACATAAGATTTTTATTGGTAACTTATAAGGTTGCTCACTAAATGTAAACTAACATTATTGTGACAGTTCCTGTTTTATTTGATATTATCATTGACATTAAAATTTGTTAGCTTTCTTGTAAGGTGTTTAAATATTGCTGGCCCACTTTGGCTGAATGTGTTAGATAAAGTGGGCCTGTGGGATTCAGGTAAACTGGGCTGACCTTTAAGCTTCAGTACTTATACCCAAATTCATTAAATAAATTGACATTCACTGGTTATTTTATAGTTGCCATAATTAACTTTTTTTAGAAAACAGAAATGAGACTGCAGTCAGGAAATTTAAGTCAGAGATGGAAGAAAGGAAAGAGAGAATAGAAAGGAAGTCGAGGCAGTGGAGTGGAGTGAAGAAAGAATGAGAGGAGAAAATTATAGATGCAGAATATAGCCTAAAGCTTTATAATATGGACACAAAAAATAGTTTCAGTTGTTTAAAGAGCATAGACAGAGAAGCATTTTTACATATGGTTACCATTTTAAATGTTCTTTTTATTATTTTTTAGCCTATTCGTTGTTGCTTGTGTTATAGTCACATCTTTAATATATTGTAGAGTTCATTTTTTATCAATATTCTGATTTGAAACTTTATACATGAACTGTATTCAAATTGAAATATTATAGTTGGACATTAAAGTTTACAAAAGTAAAAGAAAAGGAAATAAAACCCATCTAGATTATACATATCTAAATTACACATTTTACAAAAAGTGTCTCCCTTTATCTGAGTTCACCCATAGACTAATGAAATCAGTTAGGTTAAATATTTCAAGAGGGTTATTATCAATGGGTACAGTATGTTTAGGGTAAGGAGATGGTAATGACAATAATTAAGTGTATGCAATTAAAAATACATAATTCCTTAAAAATATTAATATACAGAATTGAATAGCAAGTGCTATAAAATAGTATGAGCGGCTAATACATAAGCTAGGCTACATACAGAAAATAGCCTAAATAAATAAAATAAAATTATGAAAAACTGTAGGGTCCTAGAAAAGCATCCTTAAACTGCACCCTACTTCAATAAAACTTCTTTCTTGATGGCCTACAGCTTGTGGTTCTCTATGAAAAATTTCACTTGTTAAAGTAGGCTATGACTCGATGTCTCTAGTAGGCCTAATTTTTTATTTGTTTATTTATTTATTTAATTAATTTCAATTATTCACGCACATCATGTGTCTTTCATGTAACTCATAAATCTAATGAATATTTGGAGTTCCCCATGCGCTCCAATAAACAGCCTCCTAATATGGGTGGTCTATCTCGTTTTGGCGATCGGCCCACCCCGTCCACCGTAAAAGTCCTGCTGCTCCTTATGTGACTGAGTGCAGATCTACGTACGATGTAAGTCAGAGATTCATTTCCTACTTTCATTGATTATAAGGGGAGGTTTTTTGAGAATGTTTGAACTCGCGCTAGACTGTCATAATGTTCTTTGATAATAAATTATTTGCTTGGTTTAATTTATTCATTGTTTGAATAACCGTGGAAAGGAAAGGAAGGTTATAGCCTAATTAGCTAATAAATTACAATGTTTAATTCAATTGTGGATATGTTAAATCAAAATATTAAAATTGTTTTATGACATGACACCCATTTCTGGTAGGCTACTTGCCTAAAATAACGGGTTTGCGATGTGCGTGTTTTTTTTTTTTTTTAGCCCTATAGGGCCTTGGTTTTCCACTCTCCGCCTGTCCCTGAATAATTAAACTAAATCAATCTATTTGTTACGGAGCCGACGAGACAAGAGGCGTGCGGATCCATTTGCAGGCTTTTATTAATAGACATGGTCACAAAACAAGCAGGGTCAAAAGCATCAGCACACAGGTATAACACAAATAAGACAGAGAGTAATCCTAGGGCAAGCGTGGGTCTTCGATCGGCGAACAATATCCAACGGGGCAAGGCGGAGCAATAATCCAGGTACACGAGCAATAATCCAAACGAGGTGCACACAGAGTCCGAACGGCAAGGCAAGGGTTAATCCAGGAACACGGGCAGGAATCAAAACACGAGTAATCAGGCAAGGCAAGGCTATGACATCTAAGAAGGCTCCGTAGAGTAGCTAACGCTAGGATATACGCTATACAATACTTGGCAGTGAGGGAGAGGAAGTCCATGGCTTAAGTAAGGGGTGTAATGGGAATCAGCTGTGTGATCAGTCTCAGGTGTGCATGTGTGTGATTAGTGAAATGGCTGCTGGGAAATGTAGCCTGGAGGTGACGTGCAACAGTTAGCGTAGTGCAAGTGTCCATGAGACCGTCTTTCGGATGAGACATTAAACCAAAGTCCTGACTCTCTGGGGTCATTAAAAATCCCATGGCACTTCTCGTAAAGAGTAGGGGTGTAACCCCGGTGTCCTGGCCTGATTCCCTCCACTGGCCCTTGTCAATCATGGCCTCCTAATAATCCCCATCCACTGAATTGGCTCTATCTCTCTCTCTCCTCTCCACCTGTAGCTGGTGTGTGGTGAGCGCACTGGCGCCGTTGTTCTGTGGCCTGTGGCTGCCGTCGCATCATCCAGGTGGATGCTGCACACTGGTGGGGGTTGAGGAGAGACCCCCCCACATGTAAAGCGCTTTGGGTGTACGACAATACACAATAAAGCGCTATATAAATGCATCATTTATTCATTCATTCATTCATGTAGTGCGCGGGTGATCTCTGGTGGTGAACGTCCGGAAGTGCATGAACAGGATTTGTGACACTATTACGGATGTCATGAATAAAGTTAAAGTGAAAATTAAATGAAAAGTGTAGATTAAACTAAATTACGCTGTCTCGAATAAAGGGAAAGTGAAAATTAAATGAAAAGTGACTAATAGTATTATGGCTGTGTCGGATAAAGTGAAAGTGAAAATGAAATTAAAAGTGTCGATTAAACTAAACCTATTACGGCTATGTTGCGCATTATAATTAATCACATGCGATTGAGCTTATGAATGCAGTAGCCAATCAGAGGTGTTCAGATGAGTCATCGCTGATTGAATTCTGAGCACTTGTGAATTATCTCATAAAAGACAAGTGCAGATATAAGCCTACGAACGATGTACTACTGTAAGTAAGATTCATTTAACAGTGTAGACAGCTTCATTGATTATAACAGATTAGTTAACAGATTACACTAACATTAGACTACTTTTAGCCTTTTTAGTTGGTTCACCCTCCGCCCGTATGCATATAGACTAGAAATAAATAATTCATAAAATTATTTATTTGTTTGTTTGAAAATACTGTAGGCTATACATAATTTCAGTATTAATATAATTGCAGACAGTATAAACATATATTACAAAATGTTTGTAATGGACTTGCTTCATCTAAATAAAAAAATAAAAATTTAAATTAAATTAAATATATAGAGGGGAAACTTCAGAGATTCAAACTCTGTCAAATTTGATAAAATTTTGGATATTGGGGCCCATAAATAAAAAGTCCTACAACCATTTGATCAGAAAAGTTTAAATTTGGCATGCATTTATACTGGTACAAGTGCTAAGATTTCCTTTTTTTTTTAACATTCAGCAAAAGTGGTTATTAATTTCTAGACACTATAGTCGGAAGAACATCTGGAAAAAAAGAGAACCCATTCCTTCTGCAATCATATACTGTATAATCACATCCTGATTTAGTGACAAGGCTCATCAAGCTCAGATTTGCTCTTTCACAGCAGTTCTAAGTCAACATCATGGGTAAGTTATATAATAAGTTATATAATGTAATACATCAGGTGCTGACTGTTTTTATATGATATTGTCTGAATAATGAGGAGGAATTTGTGATAGTATAATGCTTTATAAACATTCTGTATAAAATAATTTACTAACTTGATATTTTCCATGTTTTTTCTAGCACGCATTTATGGAAACATTATGAAAATAGACACCACCGGTGCATCACAGGCAACAGCTAATCAAGACAGATTAAACATAAATGGTGAGAATGCATGACTGCATACACATTATAGCAATATATAGCAATATGTAATATAATTATAACAACAATTTAATCTTAAAAAGGTGTTGAAGCCTCCAAAAAACTGGCTGAGACTGATCTGGCCAAGATGGAGAACTACAAAAGTATAATCACCAAAGTTGGTAGAGCAAAGCAGATGAACCCGGCTGTGATTGCTGCCATCATATCCAGAGAGTCTAGAGCCGGAGCCGCTCTGGAGGGTGGATGGGGTGACCGGCCTCATGCAGGTTGGTTAGAGGAACAGATCTACTCTATTTCAAAATATAATTTAAAAAATAAATAAAATTTCAGGTATTGAGAATAAATTCAAGCTGACTCCTAACTGGAAATTTTCACAGATGTATCATGCAAAACAAGGAGAAGTTGCAAAGTATGCAAAAATAAGTATGGTACATTAAACATTTCTGAACATTTCTAATTATTCTCTTCTTTAATGGTGTTTCTTTTAGGTCAACAGACGCTACCACACTGTAGTTGGTACATGGGACAGTGAGCAGCATATCGCACAAGCTACTGACATACTCATTAGCTTCATTAAAGAAATTAAAGCAAGATTTCCCATGTGGTCCCAAGAGCAATGCTTTAAAGGTAGGTTTACAATAATATTTACGATAAATAAATAAAAATAAATAGCATAAAACATAAAAAAGATAAATAAAGGCAAACATAAGTTTATCACTTAATTTTCATGTCTCAGTTGTATTATAATGTCTGTTTCAGGGGGAATATCAACCTACAACACAGGTGCAAGTACAGTCAGTTCTTATGAGAATATTGATGCCAGAACCACAGTACAAGACTACTCCAATGATGTTGTTGCCAGAGCCCAGTGGTTCAAAAGCAAGGGTTACTGAAGAACAGCAGTTATGAACCTGTAAAACCCTTAAATTAGTGAAATGAGTACGACAACTCAAAATTATAAGTCTTCATTTTTAAAATTAGGCCTATTGTAATATGCTTAGTTAAATATAGATATTAGATTGCTAATATAATCTTTCCAAACCATTTAAGAGTTTGCATTTTCAAAATATGACCATTTTAATGATATACAGAGCTGCAGTGAATTTCCTGTAATGATAGTAATCTTATTAAATAAAATAAATATTTACTCAAATCATGTGTGTATTATTTATCACAATGATTTTAGGAACAGTCCTTCCAAATTCACAATAAAATAACCTAATTTATTACTCCTGAAAGTAGCCAAGTGGATGCAAACACATCTTGAAACAACTTCTTGTTCTCCATGACAGAGGGCGATGTTGAGCCTAATCCTGCACTCACACATGCCACTGTAGCACAGGGATCCTCAAATCTGGCTCGCAAGATCAACTTTACTGCAGAGTTTAGCTCTAACCCCAATCAAACATACATGAGCATGCTAATCAGTGTCTTCAGGATCAACAGAAAATCACAGGTAGGTGAGTTTGATCAGGGTTAGAGCTAAACTCTGCAGGAAAGTGGATCTCACGAGCCAGATTTGAGGATCCCTGCTGTAGTAGAACAACGTTTCTCAGAGAACATTGCATTTAGGGAACATTGGGGAGGCGCTGGAAGCAATATTTTGGAAAGGGGGCCTGCGTTTAAGGTGAGTTTACACCAAAGATTCACAAAAAGATGAGCTGAAACATTGTAACTACTTGCAAACGAATTTAAGGTGACCTTGCTGTGTTACGCCCATCTGTTGCCTTGCATGCTGCAGGCAACAGAGGGAAATGTTTGAGTTCTTTGTTTCCAATAAAAAAGTCGAACAATGACAAACTTGTCTCAACATCAGGGCTTTTGATCCACCTCACTCTTACTCTCATTCGGACATTATGAGCAGAGCGGTGTTCTGCGGGGTGTAAACCCTGTGCATTTTCTCATTCTCAACACGAGTGTTTCTCAACACATGCTGGTGGTCCAGCTATTGCAGATTTCAGCGTAGGCTCCCTGTCACCAGACAGTGACCAGCCTCTGACTCATCACAAAGTGCTACAACCTCTCTTTTGCAACATAATCACTTTCACCAGTGTCAGAATGGGTGGGGAACATGATCAGGAGCACTTATACACTTCAATTTGAACTCAGACTGACCCACTTGCCAGATGGGGACACACCCATATTGCAAGCAGAGATCCGCTCCTCCACTCTAGGCATACTAGAAACTTCTAGACAGATGTGTTGAGGCAAACTGGAGCTAAACTCTGGAGGACACCTGCCCTCCAGGACTGAGTTTGGGGCCCTCTGTTCTAGACCTTTTGAAGTGTCAAGGGTAGAACATCAAGCTTTATCCCACACAGAGCATCACATTCTTGGGTATGATCCTAGACTCGCGAGCAATGCAGGCTCATTTTGCCCACTGTTCTTCTGATGAGTGTACCACTGGAAGGGGAAGAGCAATAAAGGTACTGGCCAAAAAAGCATAAAAATGCTTTAACCCCATTCAAGATCATGCTGTTGGTGCTGCACAAGATCAGAAGACTGTACTTCTGATTGTGCTGAATTGGCCCAACCAGCCTTGATTTGACAACAGAGTTGAAAGTGCTCGCACTTAAGTCGACGCTTTTACTTGCTTTAGCGTGTGTGAAGAAAGTGCACGGGTGATTTACATGTACTTTTTATGGATGCTGCTTGTTTGGAATTTGGTAAGCATGACTGCATGGATAGACTGCAACCTAGACGTGGCTACGTGCCTAAAGCGCTTTCTACATCGTTCAGAGCACAGGTACTCTGCAAGCATTTGCTCTTCAGGAGACACATCCTTGATTCACATCCTTTATGTCCCATTTGCACTTCACATGCTTATCTAGACAGGTCTAGTCATTTTAGACTGTCTGAGCAGCCTATTGTCTGTTTCAGAGGTCGCAATAAAGGGCTGCCGGTTTTCAAAGAGTGGTTGTCTCATTGGATTGTGGAAACAATAGCGTTGGCATATGCTTCTAAATGTACTTTTGGAGTTCACCCTCACTTTACTAGGGGCATGGTTTCTTCATGGGCTTGGGCTAAAGGCTAAAGTCAACTCAATCTATCTGGCAGCAAGTATGTGCTTCTTAGAAAACCATTACTAGATTTTACAATCTCAAAATCCCTTCTTTTGCACAAAATGTTTTGTCTGTGCGGTAAGGTGACAACTGACATTCTGTTGGTCAATTTCCACATATGGTTACGCCCCTCGCGAGCAGGTCCGGTTGGGGGGTCTAGGTCCTTCGTCTAGGTCTATTTCAGGGGGAATATCATGAGTGCATGGACGTGGGCACCATAGGTGGTGACTATGCTAATAATGTTGTTGCCAGAGCCCAGTGGTTCAAAAGCAAGGGTTACTTGAAGAACACTGTTTTTTGTTCATTCTAATCGATGTTCACTGTTCTTTATTTTGTTTTTTATTTGTTGGAATGAAATAAAACACGTTTATTCACTCAAATCATATGTCTTTCATGTGTCTCTAATGAATAGTCTTCCCATATCCATATTAAAATGATCTTGTTAGGGGTCCAGGCAGCATAGCAGGTTTAGCCTTCTTTGCTTTCATGTACTTCTTAATTGCCATATTATTTTTCTGTCCTAAATGTACGTGGGCAACAGTAACTGTAAAGCACAATCAGAATTGGATGGTCCCATATCTCAACTATTTCTCAGCCAAGTGCAATGAAAACTGCCGGACACTAGCTTGCAGTATAATTTTATGCTTATTTGCTCATAACTCACAAACCATACAAACTAATATTAAATAATCCAATCATCAAATCATATATTATTATTTTACATTTTATAACTGCTGTTCATTTTTACGTTTATTTATAATTTTGATAGAAAATACTGTACAATTGCAATATTATTTTGTGATGGAAATATTTTATGTAATGGCCTCAGAAGGAGTCAAAAGGACATGCTCAATTCAGAAAAGTGCAGACTGAGGATGCTCAGATCAAAGACCGTGTCTCTATGATTAAATAATCTATACTTACCCAAAAAGTGCTTAAAGTAGTAGAACTAACAATCATATGACAAACCAATGATCAGATCAGTATAACAAATTACAGTGAAGAAGAATTGAGTGACATTGATTTTTACTCAACATATAATAAAATTGCAGACTGTATATGTTTGTAATGGAGTTGCCTCATGTAAATAAATGGATAGATATATAAAAAGTGGAAAGAGTTTAAACAATATTTAGTTTGACCTCCTGAGATTGACAATGTTTTCTGAAGTTTAAACACCTACCTTCACTGATGCTTTACTACAAAAGTTAACATTTAATCGAAGACGTTTTGGAATGGCAGATTTGGCAAATTTGGTACAAGTGCTAACATTTCCAAAAAAAAAAAAAAAAAAAAACTTTCCCACACTTTTATTTTAATTTGTCATTAACTACATTCATCGAAAAATGTTATACCTTTTTGAGGTTTATGAAGCCTCCACCTGATAAATTTTCCCACTTATGATTCACTTGATTGGGTGTGATCTAATAATATAATCACATTAAAAAAAAAGATTAGTTTTGTAGCCTTCACAATTGCCGATTTTGTAACCTTACATTTCTCCACACCTTAGAGGAAAAACATCTGGGAAAAAAAGAGAAACCACACCCTCTGCGATCATATATAATAAGGCCCTGTTGAGGTCTGATTTAGTGACAAAGCTCATCAAACTCAGTGATTTGCTCTTTCACAGCAGTTCTACATCAACATCATGGGTAAGTCATATAATATTAGGTGCTGACGGTTTTTTATATGATACAGTATTCTCATTTTGTGATAGTTTAGCATTGCACATTTTCTGCATAAATAATTATTTAAGGGTTTCAGGTGATATTTTCCATGTTGTTTCTAGCATGCCTTTATGGAGACGTCCTGAAAATAGACACCACTGGTGCATCAGAGAAGACAGCAAGACAAGACAAATTAACCATAAAGGGTGAGAATGCATGACTGCATACAAATCGCATATGATTCTTTTGTTTCATTTGCCAATATATGCAAAGTGCACTATGTTACAGTATGTATAAACATTTCCAACTTCTCATAGGGGTTGAAGCCTCCATAAAACTGGCTGAGACTGATCTGATCCGGATAGAGAAATACAAGAGTACAATTATCAAAGTTGCCAGAGCAAAGCAGATAGACCCGGCTGTGATTGCTGCCATCATATCCAGAGAGTCCAGAGCTGGAGTCGTCCTGAAGGATGGGTGGGGTGACCAGGGCTATGGCTTTGGCCTTATGCAGGTTGGTCAGAAGAACTGATTTACTCTATTTCGAAATATAGTAATATAAGAAAGCACATGAGTCATGAGATAAGATTAAAGCTGACTCGTAAATGTAAGTTGTACAGTAGATATCCCATGCAAGACAAGAAATAAGCAGAGTACATTCAATATTTCTGAACATTTCAAATCATTCTCATTTGATTATGTTTCTTATAGGTTGACAAACGCTACCACACTCTAACAGGTGGATGGGACAGTGAGCTGCATATTATACAAGCTACTGAGATTCTCATTAGCTTCATTAAAGAAATTAAAGTAAAATTCCCCAAGTGGACACAAGAGCAATGCTTTAAAGGTTGGTTGGGTTTACTCTGAGAGCTAAATAAACATAAACAGCATAAAAAAGACAATTGAAGTTCATCACTTAACTTTCAAGTCTCAGTTGTAGTATAATGTCTGTTTCAGGTGGGATATCAGCCTACAACGCAGGTGTGAAGAACGTCCAAACGTACGAGCGCATGGACATCGGCACCACAGGAGATGATTACGCCAATGATGTTATTGCCAGAGCCCAGTGGTTCAAAAGCAAGGGTTTCTAAAAACAACAGTAAAACCCTTACATTGGTGCAGTGAGAACCACCAATCCTGATCCTTAATATTAGGCCTACCGCATTGCTATGGTTAGTTAAAAATAGTTATTAGATGCTGATGTAATCTTTCTCATTTATGAGTTTGTGGTGTTTTCGAAATGAAACTTCACAGTGCATCTCTAGTGATGATAGATCTGATTCAATAAAGCTTATTAATTTACTCCAATCATGTGTTTACTATTTTTCACAAAGGTCTTATGAAGTCTGTTCATGTAGCAAACACGTTTTGAAAGAGTGTGTTGTTGTAGAAGACAGAGGGCGATATCGAGGCTCATCCTGCATTCACACACACACACACACACACACACACACACACACACGACTCTGGAGGATGCCATTAGTAAAAATCTCTGATGTTTGCTCGCTTAAGAATGACCAGATATCTCTAGGAGTTTCTTCACTTTGTAAGTACATGTCTGCGTTAACGCATTAATGAGCGAATTTGGTTCTGTTGAGGGTTTTTGTGGGTTTTTAGCTGACTGCGCTGGACAAAGCGGTTGTTTGGGAAGTTTGGGAAGCGAACATCTCCATCACTTTCCGCTAAATCCAGTGAATAATGTTCCGCGGCGCATTTGTTGAGTTGTAACTAACTATTTGTTTATTCGGTAGTTTATAGTAGTATGGCTTTTTAAATAATGTGACTGCTGTAAAAGAACTTCAGAACATTTAATAGTGCTCTGATAATGTAAATATTCAGAGCGTCGAGCTGACATAATGCATGAAATTCTGCGACGTTTTAGGTATTTAATTTTTTTAATTTTGTTTTTTTCAAAACATTACTTTTTTTAGTTAAAAGTTTTCAAACGTTTTAGTTGTTGTTTCTAAGTCATGTTTACGTAATATCACAAAACTACAATTCAGAGTTATTGACTGATTGGATATCTTTTGGGAGATATAAGAAAAATATATATATTAGCTATTAGGCTACTTATAGATTACATACGTTTTGGAATAAATAGACAGGTAGCCATGCATATTCAATGCTGCATGTAAATCTATGTAATTTTTTTAACAGTATGATCTAACCTCCAATATATCAAGAAAATTAGTTTTAAACTTTTCAAGGCCTGTAAGAATAAACTGTTAAAAGAGTTTTAGAAAAGAAATTTCAAGCAGTTTTAGAGAAGGCTGCTGTGCTGTGACATTATAATTCATCTTAAAATATTAAAATAAAATGACTTGCAACAATAAGGCTGTTCTTAACTTGATGACAATTCTATATTTTCATGCCGTTTTGTGACCTTGTTATAATTGAGAGACTACATTTATATATTGGTTGTTTTAAAAATGTTTTTATCAAATTGCACAGCTATACAAAATTATCTAGCGAAGAGACAAAAGCAGGGTTATTATAGTTAACTAAAACATTTTTTTTTTTAAATCCTTAGTTGAAATAAAATAAACATTAACTGAAATTAAATAAAATATGTAAAAAACTTAAACTTATTTCAGCTAGTTGCCAAGGCAATAACTGAAAAACTAAAATATGAATGAGTAAAAATTATATATATATATATATATATATATATATATATATATATATATATATATAACTAATGAAAATGATAAACACACAACAAAATTCCCAAAACTTTAACATTAAAATGAAAATATAAAAATAAGAACTAATTCAAAATATTAATAAAACTGTAATAGTATCTAGTAATAGTGATACTAAAATAATACTGCATAAAGGTGATTTTAAAAGTGGATTTTTTTTTTTTTTCTCAATAAAAGGTCATTAGTTACTGGACCCAAAATGTAAACAATTCCTTAACTAAAGTAAAATAATCTGGAATATATATATATATATATATATATATATATATATATATATATATATATATATATATATATATATATATATATATATTAGGGTTGTCAGTCGATTAAAATTTTTAATCTAATTAATTACAGGGTGCTGCGATTAATTAATCTAATTAATCGCAAACTAAATTTGGCTGTGAAAATACCCCAAAATGTAATGTAAAGCTATTATTGTGTTAAATGTTTAGGCTACAACAGCCTAACAAAGTATGCAACATAAAAGAAGATAATCTGAGAAACATCTCAGTATTTTTTGTTCATGCAATAAAAGTCACTGGTAACCAAAACAGCTTTTTTACCAAGAGTTTTCAAAATACCTTATTTTATTTTGTGCAAAAGAAATTAGGCTAAGTGATTCAGGTTTGAAACAACATGAGGGTGAGTAGCCTAAATGATGACAGAATTTATTTATTTATTTATTTATGTTTTAATACATGAAATGATACTCTAAAGAAGAAACTAAAACTCACTGCTGGTTTGATATCGCTCATCATATGATATAAATATGAGACAAAAACTCATACAGGGGTATTTTTGCCCCAATATCTTGAATTTAAGGGCATAACTGCATTTATGGAGTTGTTGCCCTGCATCATATTTGTCAACAGTCAACTGTATGAGATGTAAGATGATGTAAAGTTTTGGGGGCGGGGCCAGTGCGTTAATTGCGTTAAAATATTTTAATCGCGTTATATTTTCATAACCAATTAAGTTAACGCGTTAAACTGACAGCCCTAATATATATATATATATATATATATATACACACACACATATACACACACACATATACACTCACCGGCCACTTTATTAGGTACACTTGTTCAATTGCTTGGTAACACAAATTGCTAATCAGCCAATCACATGGCAGCAACTCAATGCATTTAGGCATCTAGATGTGGTGAAGACGACTTGCTGAAGTTCAAACCGAGCATCAGAATGGGGAAGAAAGGGGATTTAAGTGACTTTGAATGTGGAATGGTTGTTGGTGCCAGACGGGCTGGTCTGAGTATTTCAAAAACTGCTGATCTACTGGGATTTTCACGCACAACCATCTCTAGGGTTTACAGAGAATGGTCCAAAAAAAGAGAAAATATCCAGTGAGCGGCAGTTGTGTGGACGAAAATGCCTTGTTGATGTCAGAGGAGAATGGTCAGACTGGTTAGAGATGATAGAAAGGCAACAGTAACTCAAATAACCACTCGTTACAACCAAGGTATGCAGAATACCATCTCTGAACGCACAATACGTTGAACCCTGAAGCAGATGGGCTACAGCAGCAGAAGACCACACCGGGTGCCGCTCCTGTCAACTAAGAACAGGTAACGGAGGCTACAATTCGCACAGGCTCACCAAAATTGGACAATAGAAGATTGGAAAAACGTTGCCAGGTCTGATGAGTCTCGATTTCTGATGCGACATTCAGATGGTAGGGTCAGAATTTGGCATAAAGAACATGAAAGCATGGATCCACCCTGCCTTGTCTCAACAGTTCAGGCTGGTGGTGGTGGTGTAATGGTGTGGGGGATATTTTCTTGGCACACTTTGGGCCCCTTAGTACCAATTGAGCATCGTTTAAATGCCACAGATTACCTGAGTATTGTTGCTGACCATGTCCATCCCTTTATGACTACAGTGTACCCATCTTCTGATGGCTACTTCCAGCAGGATAATGCACCATGTCACAAAGCTCAAATCATCTCAGACTGGTTTATTGAACATGACAATGAGTTCACTTTACTCAAATGGCCTCCACAGTCACCAGATCTCAATCCAATAGAGCACCTTTGGGATGTGGTGGAACGGGAGATTCACATCATGGATGTGCAGCCGATAAATCTGCTGCAACTGCGTGATGCTATCATGTCAATATGGACCAAAATCTCTGAGGAATGTTTCCCACACCTTGTTGAATCAATGCCATGAAGAATTAAGGCGAGTTCAGAAGGCAAAAGGGGGTCCAACCCGGTACTAGCAAGGTGTACCTAATAAAGTGGCCAGTGAGTGAGTGTGTGTATGTGTGTGTGTGTATATATATATATATATATATATATATATATATATATATATATATATATATATATATATATATATATATATATATTAGTGCTGTCAAACGATAATAGCATCCAAAATAAGTTTTTGTTTACACAATATGTGTGTGTACTGTGTACATTATGTATATATAAATACACACTGCATGTATATATTTCAGGAAAAATATGTTGTTTAAATATTAAATATATTTATTTATAATATAAATTATATGAATATAAATATAGACATGCAAATACATGTAAATATTTTCAAAATAATGTATGTGTGTGTATTTATACATAATAAATATACACAGAACACGCACATATTATGCAAACAAAAACTTTTATTTTGCATGTGATTAATCGCAATTAATCGTTTGACAGCACTAATATGTATACCGTATTGACCCGAATATAAGACAATGTTTTTTTTTCTTGGAAATGCATCTGAAAAAACGTGGTCGTCTTATATTCAGGGTCTAGACCAGGGGTGTCAAACTCAATTCCTGGATAGCCGCAGTCCTGCACAGTTTAGCTCCAACCCTAATTAAACACACCTGATCCAGCTAATCAAGTCCTTCAGGCTCAATTGAAAACTACATGGTTTGTGTGTTGGAACTAAGCTCTGCAGGGCTGCGGCCCTCCAGGAACTGAGTTTGACACCCCTGCTCTAGACTTTGACATGTCAATAATACACCCACAACAATAGGTGGTGCCAAATACGCATAAAACGAGTGTGCCAAGAAATACGTTTGTGTGTTGTAATGTTAGAACATCGCGAGTGAAAACAAAAGAAAAAGAAAAAATTATAGTGACATGAGTCGTGACTGTCATGTTAGCCTGATGGGACAAAACTTCCTCTGTAAGTGCAGTGTTTCCGCTACATTCATTCAGCCGTGGCGGGCCGCCACACCAAAAATCATCCCCGCCAAGGCTGCAGCTTCTCAGTGGCATCATATTGACGCCACTCGCATCATTCACAGTTGGGTTATTAGCAGAGAACACAGAGCAGAGCCAGTGATTCATGATTACCCATTCATAAAGGGAGTCACTTGCTTCATTCATGAATGAATCACCGTTCGAACGAATAAATTGAATGAATGATTCAGTAATAAAATCAGTGACTGGCCGCCACCTGCTGGCGGTTTTAGTTTCATTTTTAACGTATAATTTCAGTTATTTAAATCAATTAGCTAACATTTCTATATTCAAAATGGTATATTTAAAACATTAATCTCAACATGAATTTATGAATTTAATTACACTCATGCCACCTCTGAGCATCATTAAACATCTGAAAATGTACCTACAAGCCACTTTTGTGTTCTTCAGCCAATTTAAAAAAAAAATTAGAAAATTTAATAAAATTAGAAAAATGCCATTACAAGCAGTAAAAAGAAAATGCCCCTGTAAATCACTTTGAGTCAAATATCACCTCATATTAGGAAGGCTAATTTTTGATTATTGATCAGAATGTGCTCCTAAATTTTTTAAATTAGGAGGACAAGTGCTTCTAAAAAGAAAAGAAAGCGTAGAGCCCTGTGTAACAGTATATTAGATCTGTGCATGAGGTCTTAAAGAGACAGCAGCCTAGCAGCCTAACCTGCTGCTGTCTGTTATTACTGCCTATTTATACAGTGAAGACTATCCAGTGTTATTTTACAGTTGAATAGATTAAGTTTCTGTTGTAATTCAGTACCTATATATTATAGTTAGACCTAACTGAAAAAAAAAATTAAAAGTACTGTTAATTTTAATTTAATTTGTATCTTATTGTTTTTGTTTGTGCTATTGATTGTCATTAATTTATTTGTTCTTGTTTTATTATTTACTATGTACTTGTCTTTTTTATTTAAGATAAATTCAATTCTGAGTGCACGGGATTCTTGGGTGGGGAGGGAGCGTGATCCATGGGAAATATTCCTGCCACCACAGCTTGAAAAAATCCTAGAGGAAACAATGAAGTGATTTTAAAATGTAAGAGTACGCAGGTTTGAAGACTACAATAAGATTTCACTTCTACTGTTAATGACATTTTGCTAGGCTACTATGAGATGGATAGCCTAATTGTTATATAATTCAGATGGCTACCTGTTATTTGTATGGTTTATCAAAAAGTGTATATTTAAAACTGTGATTGGTAGTACATTTTACCAATATTTACCATACTTTCAAAACAAAAATTTAAATAGGAAAAATATGCAATATGAAAATAATTTAAGAAAAAACACACGATTTGGTTTTCAAAAAGCCTTTTTCCAAAAGGTACATCTTGAAAAGTGGGGTCTTATAATCAGGGTTGTCTTATATTCGGGTCAATACGGTATATGTCAGGTGACTTTGTTTAATTAAAAAAAAAAAAAAAGTGTAAAAAGAAAAAAAGGAAAGATTTTACCTTGAAACAAGAGATGGCACATCACACAACATCTGTATTAAAATTACAGCACTCATTAACTTTCTGTGTATTTCTCATGAGTCGTTTAAACAGGCAAATAGCTGAATTGTATTTTTATTAGTTAATTAAACCCCTCCAAGCATGTGTAACAGAGACTGTTGTCCTGTAAAATATCTTTTGATGATGAGGCACGTTAATTGCCCTGTTGTGTCTGTAAAGGAACTTTGGAAAGAAATGCATCGTAAAACCAAGGGTGCAATTATTTCATTATTATCATCTCATTAAACTATTAAAATACTCCATTTAGAAACCTCCCTACAGAAACGCCACACACCGAGATTTAAAAAGCCTAGAGAACAGGGATACAAAGTTAACTGGTCACAGATAGAGGAAAAGAGCAGCTGAATGGGTTGTGCTCAATGGTCAAGCTGTGTAGACCCAGCTGGATGCTTTTTATTGTAAGAGTAAAGGACTTAACGGACACATGGAGGGCTTGGCCTGCTCATGGCTTTGTTTTTCTCAGGAGAGGATAGACTTTGCATGATGACAGGAACTTGTATATTCATCTTATAAGTTATTTCGAACCATCTCAGTCGGCACCATCCCGCTTTTCGGGCCTCTGAGCTGAGGGGTATCATTTCTCGGGTTATTTACAGTTTGGCATACATGGCCTTAATTAGAGTGTGGGGTAGAGCGCTGCCTCAGAAGATGTGTTCCAGATGTGGGCTGGAATTCAGAGAGCTTTGTAAAGAAAAGAAACCATGCTCTGCAGGAGATGCCTAAAGAAACTCGAGTCAGTGAAGACTGTTGAAGGGATTGACAGAGTTGAATTGGGGGGCGGGGGTTTCTGGCACTTTTCAGGGTTAAATATTCATGACTGTGTCTTTAAAAGAATGTAGTCTGATTTGTTCTGGCTGATTCTGTGCCTTAGGTGATTGATCTGATTGAGTGATAGTTAATGTTACAGCTCTATCACCTGTGATAATGCACTTATGAGTTCGAGCATGTGTATCATATCACATAAAATCAGCATCAGGAACAACAACAACAAAAATACAGGGTTTCTGTTGCTCAAACAGGTAGTGCATGATACCAGCAACACCAAGGTCATGGGTTTAATTCCAAGGGAATACAAAACCTGTATACCTTGAATGCCAAAGTCTCTGCTAAATGCATAGTGTAAATGTTTAACTAATGATTTGGAGTTAAAACTCACATAAATGCATACTGAAAAAAAAAACATACTGTTTACATTTGGGGTCGGTAAGATAAAAAAAAAAAAAAAGTTTTTGAAAGAAGTCTCTTATGCTCACCAACACGGCATTTATTTAATCAAAAAATACAGTAAAAACAGTAATATTCAGAAATATTATTACAATTTAAAATAACTGTTTTCTATGGAAGCCCATTTCCGCCACTGAATAAAAAAAAATAAATAAAAAAAAGCTTATTGCGACTTTTTATCTCACAATTCTGACTTTTTTTCACAGAATTGTGAGATATAAATTTGCAATTGCATGTTATAAAGTCAGAATTGTGAGATATAAACTCACAATTCTGACTTTTTTTTAAAGATTTTGTGATATAAACTCACAGTTGCGAGTTATAAAGTCAGAATTACAATTTATAGTCACAATTGCGAGTTTATATCTTGCAATTCTGACTGACTTTCTCGCAATTCTGACTTTTTTTCTGAATTGTGAGATATAGCCTAAACTCACAATTGTGAGTTATAAAGTCAGAATTGCGTGATATAAACTCGCAATTGCGAGATAAAGTCCAGTTTTGAGGGGGGAAAAAGACTGATATGTTCTCAGAATTGCGAGTTTATATCTCGCAGTTCTTTGACTTTATTTCTCAGAATTGCGACTATGTCTCATAGTTGCAAGTTTATGTCACGCAATTCTGACTTTATTTCTCAGAATTGCGAGTTTATATCTCACAATTATGACTTTTTAACTTGCAATTGCGAGTTTATATAACGCAATTATGAGAAAAGTCAGAATTGTGAGATAAAAAGTCGCAATTAGCTTCTTTTTTTTATTATTATTCAGTGGCGGAAACGGGCTTCCATAGTTTTCTATTTGAATATATTTTAAAATACAATTTATTCCTGTGATGTAAATCAGAATTTTTAGCATCATTACTCAAGTCTTCAGTGTCACACGATCCTTCAGAAATCATTCTAATAAGCTGATTCGTTGCTCAAGAAACATTTCTTATTATTGTTAATGTTGAAAACAGTGCTGCTTAATATTTTTGTGGAAACTGTGATACATTTTTCAGAATTCTTTGATAAATAGTTCAAAATAACAGCATTAATTAGATTTTTTACGTAACATTGTAAATGTCTTTATAAGTGTTGATGAAATGAATGTTATGCTGAATAAATGTATTAATTTTAATCTTTAAACAAATGAAAAGTCCTACTGAACCTAAACTTTTGAACAGCTTAAGTGTATATCTTAGTGTAACAAATTTCTTTAAATTTGAATTGCCGTTTTGTGTTTATTTTAAATGGTCGTAAATTTGTAAATCAAAACAAGTGAATTTTTAGAATGTAGTCCATGTAGGCAGTTAAAGGATAGTTCACCTAAAAATGAAAATTTGATGTTTATCTGCTTACCCCCAGGGCATCCAAGATGTAGGTGACTTTGTTTCTTCAGTAGAACACAAACGAAGATTTTTAACTCAAACCGTTGCAGTCTGTCAGTCATATAATATCAGTCAATGGGACCCACGGCTTTGAGAGTAAAAAAAAACATACACAGACAAAACCAAATGAAACCCTGTAATAAGACCTCAGTGTATCGTCACGAGCCGCAGGGTTTAATTTGGTTTTGTCTGTGTATGTTTTTTTGACTCTCAAAGCCGTGGGTCCCATTGACTGATATTATATGACTGACAGACTGCAACGGTTTGAGGTAAAAATCTTCGTTTGTGTTCTACTGAAGAAACAAAGTCCCCTACATCTTGGATGCCCTGGGGGTAAGCAGATAAACATCAAATTTTCGTTTTTGGGTGAACTATTCGTATAACTACAATGATCATAAAAAGATGAAAAGATGCGTAATTATTAAAAAAAAAAAAGAAAAAAAAAAAAAAGAGGAAGAATAAATTGTGGCAAGTCATGCTGTACAAGACATGTTAGCTTTCCAAAAGTATTTAGCCCCCCCAAACATGAAGAAAGCCATCAAGAAGGAAGTCAAGAACGTTTAAAGGAGAATTTGCTGATTATCAAGCAACCACATACAATGACTGCATGAATGAATCTACTGATAATGCTCAGCCTTATGGCCCTCTTAAGAAACTGTATGTCTGAAATGAAATGCATATGGGTTTCTTCAGCGGCAGAGCAAAAAGGTCTCAGGAAATACCAACCTGGCTTTTTTCATAAGTAAAACCGACTGACATTCCACCCAGCTTTGAGAAAGAGGACTGTAAGACGTACGCCTGCAGTGCAGCTCCATAGAGACTCTGTTCACCATATGTGTGAGGTAAAAATATAGGGGTTTGACAGCTATCACTGAGTGTGATCTTGACGTCTATGTCTGCCTATATCGGTCTGTGCCGTTTAGTATGAAGCATGAATCTCCCCAACTGGAAGAAAATACTTTTTTGAAATCCAGCGTTTGCTATTGTTTGTATTTAAGAAAAAGCACTGGCCGGCGCAAAGCTTTGTTTACACTTTTGCCGGATACTCCAACACGATTTGCCTGAGGGGGAAGGAAAATATTCAAAACTGGCTGGAACGTGAAACATTTGTATGTAGTGGAGTCTTATGGTTTGAGGTTGTGTGCACAACACATTTTCTAAAGAAAATAATGTATATGATGAATGTCCTGTCACAAAAATGTCCAGTCACTTCCATTAGAGTAAAATATCATTTGCAGCCTAGAACCATGAATCTGGCTCTTCAACAGTCACCCTTCTCCTAAAGTAAACAAGTATTTTTATTTACATGCATGAACCAGGAACACTTTGGTCCATATTCACTTAAAAATAAAGGTTCTAAAAGGGAACTTTCACAGTGGTGACTTAGAAGAATTATTTTGGGTTTAGAAGAACACTGAAGAACATTTTTATTATCTAAAGAACCTTTTGTGAAACAGAAAGATTCCATGGATGTTAAAGTTTCTTCATTGAACTATTGACGCCAATAAAGAACCTTTATTTTTAAGAGTGTAAGTTAAGCCATTCTGTGCAGTAAGTGTTAAGTTTTCACTAACGGTGTCTAGTAGCTGACTAAATATTGGGTTAAAAGTTGCTAATGATTTATTCAAACTGTGTTGGCTGTCTGACTGGCTTTCCAACCCCCTTTCATGGGCCAGAATGAGCCCCCCTTCAGACACGAAGGTGGTATCTCCTCAGGGAGCTGCCCCATCTAATTATCAAATGACGCCCGGCCTGTCGGCGGTAAGCCGCTGGGGTGAGACAATAGCAGCTGATTCTCTGGATTAGGTGACGGGGGTTGGAGAAGAAAAGGGAGGGGGGAATCCAAGAAGAAGAGACAGAGAGCATGCTCAGTCCTGAGAGACAGGCTGCTGGAGCACACATGTACCTTCCCTGTGAAGGATACACAGTCTCATGAGCTTCTGCTCTTTTACAAACACCCCATGTGAAGATATGAACAAGGAGATGTTGGTGATTTGATAAAACCGATGTGAAGATTCACTTTTGGACCTTGTACAAAGGATGCACTAAGGAAACTCTGCTTTTGGGGTGAACTTTGACACCATGGCTGGATTTTACAGCTGCTTTGGGGACAAAAAGTAAGTTGGAGCCTTTTGTTTGTGTGAAAGCTTAACTTAAAATGACTTCTAGTATAAAACACTTCATAGTTATCTTGTGCTTGAGGTTGCATTTTAGTGGCATGGTTGCATATAAAACTGCGTTTGTTTATTAGTGGAGCACTGATGAAAATGATTGTTTTGGTATGTACTCAGAAAATAAAGGTTCAAAAGCTGTCACTGGGGTAGTGCTTTTTCAAAAGGTACAAATATGAACCTTTAAGGTACTAAAATGCACCTTTAGGGGTAAATAAGGTACAAATGTGTACCTTTTGAAAGGGTACCATCCCAGTGACTGCTTTTGTACCTTTTTTCTGAGACTGCGAGTATGTACTTCACTTGAAGTATTTTGTACTGTAAGGTTTCTTTTGTGAATGCACTATAATAGCTTCTTAGATTAACTCTTTCAATTAGAGTCTCTTTAAAAGCTCTTCTATCTAATGGTCTCATGACATGTCCAACAAGACCCTACTCATCACCACTGGTTGGTATTCCAAGACCGCTGAGAGAACATGTTGTTTACCATTGGGTTTCGTCCAGATTCTTTGCAAGTTTAGAAAAGAGACTGTTTTGTTTAGCATTTCTTTTCACAGAATTTGCCATTTATTATTGTTTGTGCTCCTAGTCCAGCCCCCCAGAGATGAAATGAATGTACAATAAGAGAGTTTGGACTACTTATTGAAACATAATGTTCCTTATTCAGGTATAAATGTAACATTTGACTTTGCAAAGAGACTGAAAACGTGCTAAAGGTTTGGACTGTAACCAGCTTCATCCTTACATTCTGACCTACCTATTTCACACCATTTATGGTCCTTGCGCTCCTGTAAGAGTGCTGCTTTGTTTGTATCTACACAGTGTATCTATTTGGCAAGAAACTTGAGCCATCCCATGAAAAAAGAGTCCAAATGTTAATGTTCCGTCCCCTATTGGTTTTGATCTCTGAGCTTGTTGATGTTGAGCTCAAGCTCTTCCTAGTTTCTCATCATCTTGCGCAGTTGATGAGGTTGTTGTTTTTAGCAGGCTTCTGCTATCTTTTAAGACATGTATTCTCAAAGGAGTCTCAAGCCAGTGTGAGACTGTTTTATTAACGTGTGAGCCAGTTAAATTTGCATATTGTGGAGAGTGGGGTAGGAAGCGTCAGTGTGTCAAATTTATTTGAAAGTCTTTTTTAATCCTTATGTGTTATAGCTTTCCCTCTCATTTTAAGTAAAAGGTAGCCTATCTTACCCTACTCACTTTTAATTTGTAAAAATGTTTCTGCTGGGGTTTACTTATGGATTCTCTAATAATGAATCATCTGGTATCAGATAGCCAGAATTCCCTGCTCTTTCTCTGCTGGTTCAGCCATGGCTAAAAGAGTTTTGTACTTTGTGGTTAAAGTTCAGAAGACCCACAGAAGTACAGATGGTTTTGTAGTACGTCTGGATTTATGCTGCCCCTGCTAACTACTTTGATTTTTTTATTTTAAATCCATCAATCAATACCAACAGCAAAAGGCTTCCAAACACAGCTCATTGAGCGCATGTGGTGATATTGCCTTAAATATCTGCCTGAATGGAAAGAAAAAAATTCAGGGCTTGGTAGATGTTCTGTATCTGTAATTGTAGGGTTCTTTAAATACACAGCTGTGCGGTTTTATTCACAAAAAGCTCCCACATTTTGTGTAAGATGTCAGTGTCATACTTAAAGGGATAGTTCACCCAAAATTGAAAATTATATCAATAATAATTACTCACCCTCATGTCTTTCCAAACCTGTAAGACCTTTGTTCATCTTCGGAACACAAATTAAGATATTTTTGATGAAGTCCTCCGATGCAACAGAAATGTTCCCAGACTTAGAATTCTGTAGTAAGGACATTGATAAAGTAGTGACAAAAAATAGTGACATCAGTGGTTTAACTGTAATTTTACGAAGCTTCGAGAATACTTTTGTGCGCAAAGAAAACAAAAACAACAACTTTATTCAACAATTTTTCTCCTCCAAATGTATTCCACCATTATCAAGAGTACCACAACGCGTGTTCTACGTCAGCAGCACCACGCGCATGCGTTGTTTATGTGCACAGGTACTCTCGATAATGCCGGAAAATGTGATTTGGAGAAGAATTGTTAAATAAAGCCATTTTTTTTGTTTTCTTTGCATACAAAAAGTATTCTCTCAGCTTTGAAAAATTACGGTTGAACCACTGATGTTATATGGAATGTTTTACCGATGTCCTTACTACTTTTCTTGGTCTGGGAACATTTCAGTTACATTGCTGTTTATGCAGGATCAGAAAGCTCTCGGATTTCATCAAAAATATCTTAATTTGTGTTCCGAAGATGAACGAAGGTCTTACAGGTTTGGAACGACATGAGAGTGAGTAATTATTGACAGAATTTTCATTTTTGGGTGAACTATCCCTTTAAAGTAGGGCTGGGCGATATATCGCATGCAATTGTCATGCGCATCTTGTCAGTAAAGTCAGTTCCGTGATTAGCGGTAAATCTCCATCACCTGCTTTCAAATGGAGCAGCATTTAATACACAGAGCCGTAGTTCAAGCTACGCAATATCGCGTTCATTATCGAAGGCGATTCATCTGCGATAATGAACGCGATATTGCATAGCTTGTCAGTGATCTACGGCTCTGTGTATTAAATGCCGTTCCATTTGAAAACAGGTGATGGAGATTTACCGCTAATCACGGAACCGGCTTTACTGACGAGATGCGCGTGACATTTGCATGCGATGTAATCGCCCAGCCCTACTTTAAAGTCTAAGTAACTTCAGTGTTGTATATTATATGTATAACTTCCTATTTTGCATGTGCAAGGTTCATTTCCTATTCATGAGGAACTATACTGTATATAAATTAGGCCTAAAACCACAAATTTTACTAGATGTTAGAATCTAACCAAAACAACATATGCTCATCAGTACTATTATGGTTTGGTGGCTGTTTAAAAGCTAAATTGTATGGTAAACTTTATGAACTTTCATAAAGTCACAGAAGATTGCTTTCGTTTTGCTACCGTCTCGTAACAAAACCAGCAAGTAATAGAATTAGACCTCATTTGTAAGTGAGCCATATTATGTCCATTAAATGTTTTAGGATGTTCTTTCTCTTCAGAAATAGTTTAGGGAATGAGGTGGGGATGGTCACCACTTTAGCTAATGTTGTCAACCGATTGAGCCGAATGGTGACTGCAGCTGGTTTAATAAACTCATTATATTGTAGTTTACTCCAGGTCCCTCAGCTTGAAGAATGTGCTGAGTAAAACTTCCAATAATTGAATATACTACCTTTCAAAAGTTCGGGGTCTATTCGATTTAGTTGAAAGAAATTAATATTTTTATTTAGACAGGATGCATTAAATTTCTTGAGCAGCAAATCAGCACATTAGAGTGACTTCTGAAGGATCATGTGACACTCAAGACTGGAGTAATGATGCTGAAAATTTAGCTTTGCATCACAGGAATAAATTACTTTTTAAAATACATTAAAATAGAAAACAGTTCGTTTAACTGTTTTTACTGTATTCACAACTAAATAAATGCAGCCTTGGTGAGCAGAAGAGACCTCCTGACCCCAAACAATAGAATTAGTAAGAAAGGACAACATAATTAGACATTTGTTTGCCACTTGATGTGCCCTTTTGGTGAGCTGCACTGGTTCACAGAGTACCACAGGGCCTGTGACATAATGAACAGATTCTCTGCCTGATTCACATTCTTGTCAGATATGTCATCCACTTCAACTAATGTCTGGAGAAAGCAGTGCTGTCCTTTCAGCCTCAGAGGAGAACATCATTTTGACATTTTTTGAGGTACTCGACAGATGGTGTGACTTGAGGGAGTCCATCACTACATTAAAGTCGTTGTTGATGTGTGGTTCACCATCAAGGCCTGTGGAGAAGCTCAGGTCTAAAGCAGCATTGCATAATATGACTCTGGTTCTCAGGATGTTGCATGATGAGGGTTGACACTCTAATAACTAATCATTTTGATTTACAGTTAATCTTAGCACAGCTACACCAATAGATGCTTCATTTATGTTGAGTCATCTGATCTATATACTCTATTCCTCAATATTTACATAGATGTTTTTTGTAGACAAAATAATAAAGTATAACATTTAATTATATAGTTTAATAGAACAGTGTAATAGCAAATATTATGCACACAAAATTAGGGCTATATTAGTTGACTGGTTGATATTATATATTTAATTGTGCATTTTCCATGCGTTTAGATTTATATTACCTTTGCTGTCGTCTAACTTAAATTTAATCTTTAAGAACACTAATTTCCCATTAATTCACTTTCCAAACTAACACTTAAGACTAATAATTTCATTTAATGTAATCTTTAGGAAGTTTCAAAATTAAAAAAATTTTATATTGTACCTGTACATTAAAATGTTGTGATACCTAAATTCACATGGAGATTTTTATTTTATTTTTATTTTTATTACATTTATTCAAAATAGTGTGGAATTGGATTATCATTATAGGCCAGGGATAATATTGATGTATCCCATCACAAAAGTTCACAATTTTACACTTATTTTACGCTAATTTCACTAAAGATCAGAAAATGTTATTATTCTCCACCCTTACCTGCTGACGTAAATCACACTGTGCAGTATTTTGTTTAACTAAAGCAAGTTTTGCATATGCATATAAATGTATTAGTCTTCTGTTTGATAACTCCCTAAAGCTTTTCTTTTTTGCTTGTTTTTCTAAAAACACAATGTTTTAAGCTAACACAGCTAGCATGCTTGCTGATATCTTCTGCTTCAACGCTTCACTAACTTTCTTGCTCTTTCTTTCTCTCTCTTATTCCTCCCTTCCTCTCCATGTCCAAAAGTTAAGACATGAAACGTCGGACGTCATCACAGAACTCTGGAGGCAGTCCAAGGTCAGTCCATTAGTCCCTGTAGAGCTCTGAACGACCTCTCTGCTATCATAGTTACGCACTGGGTAATGATAAGAAGACGCTTTTTAGTCAGAAGAGGCTCTTGGGAAAGAGGTCAGTTTGGTTTGCTTGATACGCTGTTAAGCAAGAGCTCACATAAAATTTACTCATCCTCATGTCATTCCAAACCAGTATGACTTTCTTTAATCCTTGTAAGGCAAAAGAAGATGCTTTGCATAAGGCTGTACTTGCTTTTCTGGTTGAGCTCCAAAAATGGAGTCATGAAAGTATTATAGAAGCAGTAAACAGTAAAACTATACTACAAGTTTTCAGAAGTAAAACTAGTGTAATATAAGGAGCAACTTGAAATGAAAGTCATTTTATGCTAAAAATCAACTTTCAAAATCACTTTCAAACCAAGCAGCTTTCTGTTGTTTAATTCAATAATCTGACCATATTGAAGCTTGTCCGAAATCTGTTTAGGGAAATTATCATCATGCTCTTGCATGATTTTCCTAATCTTGTGGATTCCTATTGAAATGACTGGATTTGCCTGGGAAAATTCACCTAACAACAGTAAATCTGACCCCACCTTATATGATGACAGAATTTTCAAGTAAAAATTAGCATGCTTACAGTATTTAATGCGGAAGTGTGTCATTTCTGTCACTAGCGCCACCAAACATAAATGCAAAATGATTCGCTGTGTCTGAAATCGAATGCTTCCCTACTATGTAGCATGCAAAAACAGTAGGGATGTAATGATTCACTGAACTCATGGTGCGATACGATTTATGATACTGCTTTCATGACACATTTTTTTTTTTTTTTCGAACGAAAAGAGATTTAAGAGAATTTATAAATGAAAAGGTGTCCTTTTATATTGCTTGGACAAAATGCTGCACATTTCTTTGTGAAATTGAAATATGTTAAATAGCAAAACTAAACTGAAATTTTGAAAAAAATCAAATAAATTAATATTACAAATAAAAGAAATCTCTGCATATAAACAAAGACTTTGCCTGTGCATTTTCCATTTAAAATTAGAGGCCACCACTTTATTTTAATACGATCTAAACAAAGATGCTGCATACGTGTAATTTTGATTGATTGGGCTATAATTTAAAAATTTGAGGCAAAAACAGAGTGGCCTGACTTTAGCTTTGTGAAACTATGCTACATAAAACACATCTGAATGAAACAAAACAAGCAGACGAGCTGAATGAGACGCAAACTCACACTCTGAAAGCAGGTGGCGCTTATGGAACAGCAGTGATACAGCGTGTCCTTGGTTACCGCTGTAAACAAAGCAGCACTTTTTATGAACACTACTTTAATATGCATTACGCAGAGGCAAGATTAAAAGAAAATACCATCTAAACTTTTCTGAGGACAGTGTTCACCTCAGAGATATATTCATATAAACCCCCACCCCCAACTGTGTTGCGATTTGTTTAACATCTCAACTGATTTGAATCGTCACACATTTGTATCGATTTTCAGTCAGCTCGAAGTGCATCGTTACATGCCTAAAACACAGCTTGCCAAAAAAGTTTTATGTCCAGATTCATAGTATTAGATAAACGGTAGGCGAAAATGTCATACTTCCACTGGGATTCTGAAGTGTGGATTCGATGGACACTCTGCTATCCCATGAGGCCACAGGAGAGGATTTGTGAATGGCAGTGAAGCGACGCAACTGACGTTGGTAGGTCTCGTAATAGAAACAACATGGCGGACATAGTACATCCGAATTTCATTCATAGTACATTGAACGTACTTTTTTAATGGTCACAAAGTAAGTTCAAATCCAAATGTAGTAGCTACTGAGACAGTACGCGATTTTGATGACCGTTTTTAAAGCAGGTTTTCTCAACACGTGACATTTCTACCATTGGTCAGACAAACAAGATAGTCCCGCCCCAAGCTCACGCTATTGGTCGAGTCAGTGTTGCTGCTGGTGGAGATGCTCAAACAAACAAAGCAATGTTTTGATAGCAAATGTGTTTACACTTTTCAGGGGAATTAGCCTACAGATGGCTCACTTACAGTTGACTCTGCACTAGAATGGAGAAAGTGTTCACAAATCAAATAATTACACACTTCACCTTTAGTAGATGGACTTGCCTGTTCATTTAGTTGTAAAATATCGAAAGAGTGGCTAAACTCTCTTGATAATGCAGTACATTTACTTCTTCAGAGACTAAAATAATCTTGGATTGTACTATTCTTTGCAGACCCTTATGTAAATATCAATTTACATACAGTATAGTAATAATTCTCTACCAAAGTATGACTGTACCATGGTACTGCCACAGTACTTTGTTGTAAGGAAAGTTGTTTTCTTTGTGACCTAAAACTGTCTGTGAAGGAGAGGTGTGGACACAAGACCAGCTGTGTGAACAATCCCAGGTGGTCCTTCATCTAGTGTTTGACACAGGCCACACAATGCTGACCTGAAAGGGTCAAAGAGTTTCTGGAACTTGAAAAAATAACAATAAAGTGCTATTGTACTTTCTCAAACAAAATTGCAGTCCTTTGTGGCAAAAAAGTAAGTGAAAGATCTGCCTGAAACAATAATCTAAACACCCAAATGGATCAAAGGAGACAGAGAGATATTGCACAGCTGATCATAATAGTGTCACATGACTTTCATAATCGCACCCTTAGGAAATAACTGGACAAAATGACCCTATGTATGAGTGCGTGCATGCATTTATTATTCCTTTGAATATCCTCATGATTAGTGCTTTATGATGTGTGTTTATGCTTTAGCTGTGACTGTTCTTTGTATCTGTGGTTTTTCTGGTCTCGTTCTTTCATATGCCAACATAAGCTATCTGTGAATCACTCGTCTGTGAATCTGTGAGTTTATATGCACTTCGCCTGAGATAGACAGAGGAAATGAATGAGCGCTATCTGATGACATCGAGTATGGGTCATCCATGTGCTCTGATGTCACACCAGCCCCTCTAACCACTGGAACAAATCTGCACAACACGTTTAGCAGCAGTGTGTAAGAAACTGCAAGTCTGGTCTCTATTAAGCAGTGAAGGACCGATACAGTAGTACTTGCATGGAATGGTAAGGAGGATTGTTTCTCATTAGTTGACTGTTGTTATCTGGTCTCATGTGATGTTCAGCACGCAGTTAAGCTCAAACAAGAACGGTCTCAGTGTGTTGAATGGGCTTCTAGGTTAAACTGCAAGGAAGGAAATATGAGAAGTCCTTGCCTCTGCAGAACCAGGTGTTGCTATGTGAATTGCTAAGGTGTTTTGACTAGTTTTAGTGCGTCGCTCTGTGGTTTCTAGGGTGCTTTGGGTGGTTTCTGGGAAGCTTCCTTATTGATAGAGCTTCCTTATGGGCGAAGTTGAACGAGCCCATCATTCATAAGTCTATAATGTTATGGTCCCTAAATACAGTACCATTCAAAAGTTTGATGTTGGTAGGCTCACCAAGGCTTTATTTATTTGATCAAAAATACATTAAAAATAATTATACCATGAAATATTATTGGCATTTTAAATAACAATCTTACATATGAAAATATTTTAAATTGTAATTTATTCCTGTGATGCAAAGCTGAATTTTCAGCATCATTACTCCAATCTTGAGTGTCACATGATCCTTCTGAAATCATTCAGATATACTGATTTGATGCTCAATAATTTTTTTGTAACATTATAAAATAATTTGCTGTCACTTTAGATCAATTTAATGCATTCTTGCCATATAAAAGCATTACTTTCTTTAAAAACACACAATCTTTTGAACAGTAGTGTATGTCTCGTGTTTTTACTTCGCTTTATATATTTTTATCATCTGCTAGTCCATTTTATAATCATTTATAATAATCACTTTGAAAAGTAACAGTACACCTCTCATCTCATAGCTTTGGGTTTGGTCACTAAATAGAGGAAGAGTGACCAAGAAAATATTGTTTATGCTTGAATTGTGAAATAGCCTGTTTTTGTATTGCTGTTGAATGTGAATATGAATGATATTTGGCTCAGATGCTCTGTGTTAAGCGTTGTTAAGCAATGTTTGGCAGATATGCTGAAGGTGTGAGCCAGATAGAAATCACTGATGACTTGAGTTTTACTAATTTTGCTCTTCTGGATGTACTTCACATTATCTTTGAATAGTTTGTCAAAACAGGCAGAAGGACATGTTTTTGATTGTTTTCTGAATAAACAAAAATGTCAGTACAATGCTATGTTTATATAATGTTCAAAACATGAAAAAATGTTTTTTAAGGTCCTATTAACTATGACTCTTGCCTCAATAAACTCCTAATTACTGCTTATAACTAGTTAGTAAGGTAGTTGTTAAGGCAGTAATATGTGCTTTATAAATACTAATAAACCGACAATAAACTAGTAATATGCATGCTAAGCAACTAGTTAATAGTGAGAATTGGTCCCTAAACTAAAGTGTTTCGTGATGCTGATAATCTCAAAATGTTTATTTGAATTAGCTGATAGCTCAGTCTGTCACTACTGAATGTGAATTTGGCTTGTAACTCGTCTCAAGCTGTCCCACTGTCTTTGTTTGGCAAAATTGTGAAGCATAACAGGGAATATAAATTAGAATTATATTTAGCCGTAATGGTCACGTGGCCTGTTGCTTACATTTAAAAGATAAACACATTTCATGGTCTGATATGAAGAGTATCACATCACAAAACAGAGGCACGGATACCTGGCACAAACACTGTAGAGTTTTGAGTAGAAAATATTTGGCATTTTGCTCCATTGTTAAGTTGTTGAAAGAATGTAGAAGAAACCCGCCTGAGCCTGATTAATGTTACTCTCACAGGAAGTTGATGGTGGGATGAGTAGAGTACAGGAAGTGGTACAAATGAGGGTGGAGTGATGACAGAATGCCAGATGTTTTGGCTACATGAGTGTATGGATGAATAGATGTATAAGTAATACTTGTACAACCCATGTGCAATAGCTTGTCACAGTTAGCTTAGGACATTGCATGTCGATTTTAATTAAACTGAAACTATGCTGCATGCAATATATAAAACAAATCCCTTCTATGGAGAAAATTAAAATGACAGGCTTTGAAAATTACTTTACATAGGTCATTGGAATAGTTGCTTGCCATCAACGGAGAAGTGAACCGGTCAAACAATCATATATCTTGCCCTTTTTAAACTGGAATAATCCTTGTCAAACTGACGCATGTCAGACTAGACTGCAAATTGCCTTCACATCCTGTTTGGCCGTTCCTCCAGCCTGGAGATGCAGTTGTCTGTCATAGATACTGTTTGAGAGTTTCCTCCTTGAGAGCTGGAGTTGTTCCAGAGGAGAGTCTGATCCAGGATTAGGCTGTAGACACTCATCAGGACAAATACTGAGGCCTCAGCTGGTCTGGAATCTGTTTTGGGCTGCTAGTATCAGCAAGTCTGCTACTTCAGATATGGTGGATCCACTGGAGTGGCTCGGCTCCAGTGCTCTAATCTAAATGAGTCAGCATTGGCTTATCACCAACGACTTCTGTGCATCCTTGGGTGTTACAAACCCTCTGACAGGGGTATGGGCATGCTCTCACGAAGGAAAATATTGACAAACATACTGTAGAAGACAGACCTGATCAGTCTTTGTTTTCATTAAAGATTTGTTATTTGAATTATTTCATTTATTTGAAGTTTTTTAATAATAGCTGTGAACATGCTTAGTGTATTGATGTGATGTCTTTGTGAAAACATTGGATATCAATGGATCTGAAAGTTCCGGGGGCAGCCCAATAATTATTAAAATTCTAATTTAAATGCCTTTAAAAAACACTAAAAATAAAGGCGTACAACATTAAATTGACATTATATTTTTATGTTTATTTTTATTACAACAGAAATAACAGAGGTGCATATAAGAATGCAAATAAAGAAAAACTGAATAAATCAAAAGAGAAAATAAAGTAGATCAATAAATGTTAGTTTTATAATTGGTTACACTTTATTTTGATAGTCCACTTTAGACATTCTACTAACTATAAGTAACTTTGCAACTGCATGTCAACTAATTCTCATTAATTTGCAACTACATGTCTACTAACTCTCAGAGTAGACTGTTAGGTTAGGTTTAGGGTTAGTAGAATAAGTTGACATACTTGCAAATTTTCTCATAGTCAGTATGTTGTATGTTGTGGACTCATCAAAATAAAGTGTTAGAAGATATTAAGCAGACAGTCTACTAATACTCTAATGACTGCTAGTTGACATTGAGTTGCAAAGTTACTTACTGTTAGTAGAATATCTAAAGTGGACTATCAAAATAAAGTGTTACCTTATAATCTTATAAGTAAGTAAAGGTTACAGTTAGAACCAAAAGTGCTGTCAATAGAAGTCATGTTATATTATAAGTTTTATATAATGTAGCCAACTCAATAACGCTAATAAAGGGAGAAATGAACTCTTTTTGCTGAACCCAAGGTACTTCAAAGAACAAGTGGCAAATGCTTTTATTAAAAGCAATTGTTCACGCAAATGCTGTCATCATTACTCACTCTCATGTCTTTCCACTCCCATAGAAGAAATTATATCAAATAAAATAATTTAACCAAAGCTGAAATATATAAATATGGCATATCAAGACATTTAATTTCATTTTAAAACATTTTATTGCAGCTCAACAAAATATCTGTGTTAAAGGGTTACTCCATCCCAAAATGAAAATTTTGTCATTAATCACTTACCCCCATGTCATTCCAAACCCGTAAAAGCTTAATTTGTCTTCGGAACACCATTTAAGATATTTTGGATGAAAACCGGGAGGCTTGTGACTGGCCCATTGACATTCATTGACTGCAAAGTAAATAAGACTGTCAAGGCCCAGAAAAGTATGAAAGACATCGTCAAAATAGTCCATCTGCCATCAGTGGTTCAACTGTAATTTTACGAAGCTACGAGAATACTTTTTGTATGCAAAGAAAACAAAAATAATGACTTTATTCAACAATGTGTGTCCTCCACGTCACCGTAGCGCCATTTTGGAGAGTATCCACTCGACGCAAACAGCGTATTCTGTTCTACAAAAAATACAAAAAGTATTCTCGTAGCTTCGTAAAATTACAGTTGAACCACCGATGGCAGATGGACTATTTTGACGATGTCTTTCATACTTTTCTGGGCCTTGACAGTGTTGTTTACTTGGCAGTCAATGGGACAGTCACAAGCCTCCCGGTTTTCATCCAAAATATCTTAAATTGTTTTCTGAAGACGAACGAAGCTTTTACGGGTTTGGAATGACATGGGGGTAAGTGATTAATGATAAAATTTTCATTTTGGGGTGGAGTAACCCTTTAAGGTATGGTCACAATAATTTTTCCTAAATTTCGCTGGTAGAAAAAAGTCCATTGTCTATTGTCAATAGTGATGTGTAAAGCACTGCTCACAACGAAGTCAAAGTTTTGAACCAAGCAGCTTTCTAGGTTCCTATTACAATTACTGGAGTTTGGTTGCGAAGTTTCACAGAGCAATGGTAAACTGTGACTGCACCTTTACACAAAAGAAAGAAGGCCACATTGGTTTGGAACAGCATGAAAATGAAAAAAAAAATAGCTCACAACTACAAATAATTGCTAATTAATCATTTAAAGATGTACCTCAGTTTTAAATTTTTCTTAAATATGAGGTTTTGTGATTTTTTTTTTTTTGATTTTTTTTTATTTATTTATTTATTTATTTTTTTATTCTTGTTTTTCAGAATAACTGTTCAGGAATTTATCTGACAAACTCTTTTTTTCTCAACAGTGATTGTGACATCATGGCCTCAGGATCTCCAGACGTCTCAGTAACTACTGAATCATCAGAAGCAGCAGAAGAGTGTTCAGGTAACGTTCAAGTCCCATTCAGTGTTTTAGCATCCATGTGAACAACGAGAGCATCCATCTCACTCTGTCATACATTTTTCCTCACATAGAGATCAGACGTGAAGTATTAGGACACTCGATGCTTGGTCTCTCTGACAGGAAGTTATGTAGCACACAGACAAAGCCAGCATTTGTCTCCCATACGAGCATGCTTTCCGCTGTCCGACATTTGACCTTTCTCTCCAGTTTAGTGTGGGAAGAAGGAAGCCCAGACTGCTAGAGTCAGATCCTGCAGCGCAGGCGGCGGTGATGTGGATTAGCCATTTCCTCACAAAATAGGGTGCTTGCGGATAGGGTTGGTCGATGTCTACCAAATTGGCATCGGACGATGTCTACAGTGAAACATCGTGATGGATGATGACATCGGAGGGTGGGGTTAGGGGTGTGCCCGAAGCCTGAATCCATATGCAGAAACGCACAGAAAACAAATAACATGTTCTACGGAGCCACTAAAGGGACATGGTTAGCCGCTTGCTACCAGCCTGTTACATTACAGTACATGAAAGTTCACTTACCACATACACAGAGTAGTAAGGAGAGATGACTGACAGGATGATGGCGAATGATTTGCAGATACTGAGCACCACTGACAAACATCTAATCTTGTAAAATGTATGGTACTTATTCTCCGTAGTACAGAGTCCATATGATCATAAATCTCGAAAGTGAAAGTAAAATAAGAGCGTGCATTCAAAAGCGGTTTCAGTGCCCTGCATATTAGTAGCGGTTCCCTGATGCCCGCAATTTATATACAGTATAATTATCCAATGATATAATTGCGAGAGAAAGCATTTAATTTAATTTTTTTTTTTTTTATCCTCCCATCTCGTATTTATTCCCCTTAGGGGTTCCGTAGTAGGCTATACTTAATTTCCTTTCAGAACACGGAATTGGGATGCGGCGGTTTGCGGAAGAGGGGGTGAGGAAGGATGTCTGTCACATCGTGATGTCTGTCAGCCATCGACGATGGCATCGTCTATCAGCCCAACCCTACTTGCAGAGCCCCGATAATCTCCTGTATCGGATTGTGGGTCTATCTAAGTCTATTAAGTTCAAGAGTTAGTCAGTGGCTAGGGTGTGTTTGGGAGGTGTTAATCTTGTACAGATTTACCACAGGATGATGATAATTGATCCATGACCGGGGTTACATTCATTAAATTCATGGCCGTTACCTTACACGCGAGTCAAAGGATCCAAGTATAGTTGGTATGAATGTAGCTATTTTTTAGCTGTAAGGATTTCTGAATCTGAATCTTCTACTTTTCAATCTGTCTACAAAAAAATCTGATTCATTTAATGATTAATTCAATAACTCTTCTGGTAGCCTACATTATTACATACTTTAGAAGTTTTTTTTGCTGATTCAAAAATATAGACTAGATTTTAGTGATTCAAGTCTTATGAATCATTTTACCAAAAAAAAGTTAATTTAGATTCATTTATTGATTCATTCAGTGACCCTTCCTGTATGATGCACTATTACACACTTTAAAAGTATTTTCATAATTGCTGATTGAAAAATATAGACTAGTTTTTAGTACTGACTCAAATATTCTGAATCAGTTCATCAAAAAGCTCTTTCATATTCTTTTGTTGATTCGTTCAGTAACCCTGCCTGTAGGCTACATTATTGTAGATTTTATATTGCACTTTAAATATGTTTTAATTGTTCATCCACATTGACAAGCTAATTGCTGGAACATTGATTCTTGCAAGTGAGCTAAGTCATCTGAATCATTTAACAAAAAAAGTTCATTCAGATTCATTCATTGATTCGATCAATGGCCCTCCCTGTAGGCTACATTATTGTAGCTTGCAGATTTTATATTGCACTTTGAATGTGTTTTTAATTGTTCATGCAAAGTTACATGTTATTTGCTTGAACAATGATTCTTGCAAGTGAGTTAAGTCATCTGAATAATTTAACAAGAAAGCTTATTCAGATTCATTCTCTGATTCATTTAGTAACTTTTCCTATAGATTTCATGATTATGCCTTGAATTGTGTTCGTCAGTATTTTTTTCACATTGATAAACTTTTGAGTCATAGACAAGTGTATGTATGTTCAATAGGTCCATATATCTTCAGTAGGCTCTTCTAACCAATAATATCTTCTTTTAAAGTCTGCATTGTAAGGATGTTTGCTCATGCTGCAGTTAGTGGTTGAAGGTAGAAAAAGCAATCACGTCTCTCTGCTACAAGGGAGAGGCCTAAATGGAAAATATGAGTCATGCTAGTGAATGGGACTGTATTGTTCACTTAAAAGATTGATTTCAAAATACTGAGTTGAAAATATGCAGTGCAGACCCTGGGAAAAAGACATGATTATAGTATATTAAAATCTAATTTTGAATTTGATACTAGTTTGAATATTATTAAATTATTTTGACAATGATAAAGTTGATTTATTGTAACTTTTGCTGTGATATACTAGCATAAACAATTATTGTACGTCCCTGAAATAAAACCTTGGCGTAAACAATGCAAACCTTTTTTCTAGGGCACTTAGTGTTTAATGTGGCCGCATTTAAACATACTGAGGCTCTGTTCTTAGAAGGCAATATTTAGCATCCCTTACTGTGTAATCAAATAACCGAGCATCGAGTTGTTTATAAGAGACAGTGAGATCTCTTTCTTTGTGTGTTGTTTACTGCCTTTAGACGGGCCCCAGCTGGAGACTAGGCTTTGCCAGTAGAGCTACATCATGTGACTCTCCTCAAGACGAGAGTGAGAGAGACAGGATGTCAGACAGCAAGGAAAAACCAATATGCAAAGCCTAAAGTCATAAAGACTGTCCTCAAAGACTGTATGGAGAGCAGTAAATTCACTCACCAAAGCTATGATTTTATTCTCAAGAAAGTTTTTGAGTTGAGTTGAGTGAGACTAGCTCTGTTCCAAAACCTAACAAGCTGCCTACCTAGACAGCATTTTTAAGAAATCACCAAACATAAAGACTGTTCCAAAAGGTAGGCAGTAACAGATAAAACACCTTATTTTGGACAAATCACATGTATCCTTCATTGAGAAGTCAATTCAAGAATGCACTGTGAAAAAGTAAAATGTGGCGAACATAAAGTAATTTCTGTCATGACAACTCAATTTTTGCATGGTAATGGATATGAAAGTGTTAATGTATTTGGTCTTGTCGAAATAGATCTGCTACGCTGCTGCTGCACAGCAAGTACAGGAACTTGCTACTGCCAGTGCATACGGCGATACGGTGCTGTGAGAATTTAACACATACTGCTGCTGCACAAGTAGCATATAATAGCCCAATGCAGATCTATACAGGTGGAGCTGGGGAAGGTAGAGGGTTCCAAAGGAACTCAGCAGTAAGCTCATTGGCTGTTTATGTAATATAAACCAGTCAGCTTGTGCCAAGTAGTTTAACGCTGTGAATATTATCAATTTGCATTAACAACCCATCAGCCTGCTCCATCTAGAGTTTCATGAGAGAACTTGGCTTTTATGACAAGTTGAAACTGCAAAGGTCTTACAGAAGTGCTTCTGAAGTGCCATTATGTCTCTTTAAACACACTGTTTAATGCTGCTCAGATGAGGCACACCAATTTTAACTGCATTATTATACTAGGGACAGAGGTGGGTCAGAGCAGGAATAATTTATTCTGGTTTTTATGCTGCATTACGTCTTTCTCTTTACACAGATTTTTGACCAGGCACAGAGCAGCCTTAACTCAGCTGTGTAAAGATGCCTTCAGAGTATCATGTTGTTTGCCAAATTCTGTTGGATTGGAGTTGTGATTGGAGTCAGTGGTTGTTAGGATAAATAGATCTAGGATGTTTAAAACAGTCAAATTGGCTAGTGTTGTTTTTAAAAATCTCCCCACAAGAAGTGCAAGCCATCACTGAGTTGAATTGTGTTTGTTCTCAGTAGAAAGAATGACTGTACTATTAAAGGTCATCATCCCAGCATTGTTCACACAGCTGTACTTTTTTAAAGACCACTGGCTTTTTCAGTAGAATGAGACTGACCTTTTAATGTTTGTTTTGGCTTTTTAAGCCTTTCTGGCTCATAACCTTTGGGATGAATAAAATCAGTTTGTAATCTAATTGTTAAAACCGGCTGAAATCCCCAACACTGCATCTTAAGCTGTGCGCAGAAGGTGATGTCATAGTCACGTGTCATGATGCATGAAAATGCACACCGAATTAGCGGCTGTTTCTATTGGCCGCTATACATAGAGACAGCTATATGATGAAAACAAACATTTCATTGTATTCCAGTGAACTGCATCATTGATTAAAGGAGTCATATGATGCTATTTTAAAGATCATTATTGTGTGTATTTGGTGTAACAGAATATGTTGACATGCTTTAATGTTCAAAAAACACATTATTTTTCAAATACTGTACATTATTGTATTTCCTCTAAGCCCAGCCTCTCTCAAACGCGTCGTTTTCTACAAAGCCCCTCCTTCCGACATGCACAGTCTGCTCTGATTGGCCAGCTGGCACAGTGCATTGTGATTGGCCGAACACCACAAGCACACGTTGGAAATGTAACGCCCCTTTCCATAATTGCGAGCTTCAGCTTTCAAAATAAATGTAAAGACAGTTAATAATGTTCTTAGTTTTACCATCAGTTCAAGCCCGAAAGGGAACAGAGTCGCATGACAGACACAGTGATGATGCTCGTATGTATTTGCAGTACACAAGCCGCGGTTAAGACAGCTGACCACTGTGATGTGACCCTGTCTCTCTCTCACGCGCACACACACACACACACACACACACACACACACACACACACACACACACACACACACACAATGCGTTACTCTACACGGCGCAAAACTCTGCATTTGAACAGTCAATAGCAAATACTTAAACTATTAACAAAACATACTTACAGTCGCTGATTCAGAATAAGCGGCAGATTGTCATAGCAAAGTCAGAATTGACCCATTTTTTTTAGAAATAGCCTTCGTGCACAGCCAGCCTTGTACTCTCCTAGGTTCACGAAATTGTCGTCCATAAAATGCATTGCACAAATTCAAACATTTGGGTTGTGCTGTTCTGTTGTTAGTAATCTTAATGATTCCTAACTGCATCTACTTTCGGGAGGCCAAATAAAGTGCTTTTTGCTTTCGCATAGAAACACACAGCGTCTCCCTGACATCACTGCATCAACACTACTGCGGTTACTGAAACCACGCCTTCTTTCTTTGCGTGAACATTTGGGCGGCATTGCGCAAATATTTCCACATTGTGACATAGACATGTGGGGACGTGTTTTAATGAGGTGTTTTAGCCCAGGCTGGATCAGCCTTCTCTTTTAGATAGAATAAATCCTTTTGTGGGAGACTTTGAGCTTTGTAACTCTGCAGATCTTATACAAGCACAAACAGCTATATAACACACTAAAGAAAAAAAAAAATAGAAATCGCATCATATGACCCCTTTAACTAAGAAATCACTTGATTTAAGACTAAATGCGGTATTGGGGCTCAGTTGTGTGTTCAACAATATTGTTGTGTGAAATTATTCAATATTAAACCTCAATGGGCCTATTAACAAGTGAGTTTTTAAAACGAAAGTAACAGTGGTTCAATTCTACAGCCATTTCACTAATGCAAGTAGTACTTTATTGGCAACTAAAGATAAATTAGTCTTACATAAGCACCCAGGAGGGAATATTTATGGGTCTACAATGACATTTTGTTAAATAGTTATTATATAAACACATTTATTATAGAATTATACAGTCCACAGCAATTTGCTGTCAGATGTACTTTACCACGTTCAGTAGGACTCCTCACTTTACCATCTTGACCCCAATGCAAGTGGTATTTGCGTCATAATCTACGACATGATTGTTTAAACATGCTGTATATATAATTTCTAAGACTTGAGGGCCTGAAAACCATGATTGTCTGCCAGTTGAATTTATTTTGTTTAGATAAATGAAGCACATTCAATGTTTGATTTATGCAAGCCTTTCAAAATTCAAGATTCTCCTATATGAGATGCCTTCACAAGTGGTACTCATTTATGTTTATGTTGTGTTTTTAATCCAGGGAAAAAGAAGTCCAAATTCCAGACATTCAAGAATTTTTTTGTGAAGAAAAAGAGGAAGGAAAGTCCTGCACCATCGAGTGAAAGTGGTTTAAAGGCCAGTCAATCGAGTGATGACGTCAACACCTCAGAGCCAACCATCAGCCACGCCAACAGCGACAATGACTGCAGGTGAGGGAATACAGTTAAAATCACTTCGATTTTTATTACTATACTGCATTTCTATTATATATCTATTTTCATCTTTTTTCCCATTTTCTCATATGCCAGTATTACACTTTACCAATTATTTATGACATATCAACTTTTCTGTCCTTCATTCAAAGATCTAAGATCAACATGGGAAACAAAGCCATGTCACATGATAGTGTCTTCGTGTCTGATTCACCTTCATCAGAGACTAATGAGGGTCTGGGGGCATCCCAAGACAGCATTCATGGGAAAGTGAAATCTCTACAGGTATTCCAGTCTGTTATGATTTATTCATATTAGTGCTGTCAAATGATTAATCGCGATTAATCTCATCCAAAATAAGTTTTTGTTTGCATAATATATGTTTGTTACTATATGTTGGAACATTTTTTGAATTTGAATAAAATGAAAACTAAAAGACTTTCAAATCACATGAGCCAATATTTTATTCACAGTAGAACATAGATTACATAAATGTTTAAACGGAGAAATTTTACACTTTTATCCACTAAATGAGCTCATTTCAAATTTGATGCCTGCTACAGGTCTCAAAAAAGTTGGCACAGGGGCAACAAAGGGCTGAAAAAGCAAGAAATTTCGAAAAGATTCAGCTGGGAGAACATCTAGCAACTAATTAAGTTAATTGACATCAGGTCTGTAACATAAAAGGGATGTCTTAGAGAAGCAGAGTCTCTCAGAAGTAAAGATGGGCAGAGGCTCTCCAATCTGTGAAAGAGTGTGTAAAAAGATTGTGGAATACTTTAAAAACAACGTTCCTCAATGTCAAATTGCAAAGGCTTTCCAAATCTCATCATCTACAGTGCATAACATCATCAAAAGTTTCAGAGAAACTGGAGAAATCTCTGTGTGTAAGGGACAAGGCCAAAGACCTTTGTTGGATGCCCATGGTCTTCGGGCCCTCAGACGACACTGCATCACTCATCGGCATGATTCTGTCATTGACATTACTAAATGGGCCCAGGAATACTTCCAGAAACTTCTGTCGGTAAACACAATCCTCCGTGCCATCTGCACATGCCAATTAAAGCTCTATCATGCAAAAAAGAAGCCATATGTGAACATGGTCCAGAAGCGCCGTTGTGTCCTATGGGACAAGGCTCATTTAAAATGGATTGTTTCAAAGTGGAAAATTGTTCTATGGTCAGACGAGTCCAAATTTGACATTCTTGTTGGAAAATCACAGACGCCGTGTCCTCTGGACTAAAGAGGAGGGAGACCTTCCAGCGTGTCATCAGTGTTCAGTTCAAAAGCCAGCATCTCTGATGGTATGGGGGTGCATAAGTGCATACGGTATGGGCAGCTTGCATGTTTTGGAAGGCACTATGAATGCTGAAAGGTATATAAAGGTGAGCAACATATGTTCCCCTCCAGACGACGTGTATTTCAGCAGGACAATGCAAAACCACATACTGCAGCTATTACAACAGCATGGCTTCGTAGTAGAAGAGTCCGGATGCTGAATTGGCCTGCCTGCAGTCCAGATCTTTCACCTATAGAGAACATTTGGTGCATCATTAAACGAAAAATACGTCAAAGATGACCACGAACTCTTCAGCAGCTGGAAACCTATATCAGGCAAGAATGGGACCAAATTCCAACACCAAAACTCCAGAAACTCATAACCTCGATGCCCGGACGTCTTCAAACTGTTTTGAAAAGAAGAGGAGATGCTACACCTTGGTAAACATGCCCTCGTCTCAGCTATTTTGAGACCTGTAGCAGGCATCAAATTTGAGCTCATTTTGTGCATAAAACTGTACAAATTTCTCAGTTTAAACATATGTTATCTATGTTCTACTATGATTAAAATATTGGCTCGTGATTTGAAAGTCTTTTAGTTTTCATTTTATTCAAATTTATAAAACGTCCCAACATTTCTGGAATTCGGGTTGTACAGTATAAAGACACACATACAGCATATGTTTTGAAAATATTTACATGTATTTACATTATATTATATATAAATATTATATATAAATTTATATTATATTATATATAAATGTATTTAATATGTAAATGTAACATTTTTCTTAAAACTATACATGCATATGTGTGTATATGTATATGTGTGTATATGTATGTGTGTGTGTGTGTGTGTATATATATATATATATATATATATATATATATATATATATATATATATATATATATATATATATATATATAATAAACATACACAGTACACACACACACATACTATTTAAACAAAAACTTTTATTTGGATGCAATTAATCGCGATTAATCATTTGACAGCACTAATTCATATATTGTGTTTTATGCCTAATATTTTTTTGTCTTTTTTTATTATCATCATTTAATTGTCAGACATGTTCAAGTTAGTGTTACTTAATATCATACAAGTATATTTTGATATTGTCCTGTTCTAACTTTTTAAAAACTTTTAATTCAGTTATTCTAAATGCCCCAAGTTCCAAAACCCTACACTGTTAATAAATAAATAAATAAATAAACTATAAACAATTTAGCAGCAAAGTTAACTTGGCTGTGTAAAAAAATAAGTCTTTCTGGCTCAGTTTTGTGGCATTTTTATGGAAAGTGGCATCCGTGTACTCAGATGAAGTGTATAAGTATGTTTTCTTTCCTGTCCTCTTTCTTTAATGAGGATTAGTGAAGGCACTGGACTTTGGTATAAAATTAGCAGGTCTAAGCCTCAAGACACAGAGCCTGAGATTTTCACTCTTGACATTTTGCCATCAGCACAATCTAGACAGCAGGGATCATTTTCAATGTCACTGATAGACATAATAAACACAAAACAAAGGTGAACTAAAACAATTACCTTAAACAAATGTGTATGTGATTTTCAGTAAGTTTATAAACCTTAAATGTATTTATGTGAGTATCAGTATTTAAAGTCGCCAGCGGATGCCCATAATGGCCTACTTTCACAAATACGTTTGTCTCACTTGTGTCTTGGCACTGATTAAATGCTACTTAGCGTAGCTTTCTTGATGCGGTTAACGTATTACCCATAGACATACCGAATAGGCACTTTGTCACTGAGCCAGACATGAGAGCAGCTCAGCAATGAAAGTTACCAGTCCATTAAGAGAGGAATCAGCCACTTTCAGCCACTGTTTGAAAGAAGCAGATCATCTAAAAATAGCTGGCACAAAGCAGAATGAATTTCTCAGAAGTGTCTAAAAAGCGTGGACTGGATATTTTCCTTTTTTATAAAGGATATTTAACTCAAAAATGACAATTCTGTCATCTTACACTACCATAAAATTTCTTTTTTTATGTTTTTGAAAAAACTCTCTTATGCTCACCAAGGCTGCATTTATCTGATCAAAAATACAGTAAAAATATCAATACTGTGCAATATTATTACAATTTAAAATAACTGTTTTGTATCGTAAAATATTTTAAAATGCAATTTATTCCTGTGATGATTAAGCTGAATTTTTTGCATCATTACTCCAGTCTTCAGTGTCACTTGATCCTTCAGAAATCATTCTAATATGCTAATTTGATTCTCAAGATTTACTACTGAATACAGGCATTTCTTATTATTTCTGATTGTCATCCATTTTCTTTTGATTTCTAAATATGAATAGTTATATGGAAAGCATTAACCTTTTTCTTTTTTACACGATTCTTTGTTGAATTGAAAATTCAAAAGAACATTTATTTGAAATAGAAATCTTTTGTAACTTCAACTTTACTGTATTTTTTAACAATTTAATGCATCCTTTCAAAATAAAAGTATTATTCTTTTAAAAAAAAAAAAAAAAAAAAATCATACTGAGCTCAAACTTGTAAACGGCAGTGTCTCATTTCAACACATTAATGTACAATATAGTAGGTAGTAGTAGAGTGAGATTAATCTGTTTGAACAGTTATTGATAGTTCACATTTCTGTCCTGTCTGTAGCTGCAGCTGAAGCAAGCGATTCGTCTGGGTTCTCCGCCATCGCTTCTGTGCGGGAGGAAAGGAGAGGACGCAGGGGCTTTTTCTGAAGATGATGGTCTTCCCTGCAGCCCTCCGGAATATTCCAGCCTCCACACTGTGCTGGCCACAGCTCCTCACTCGGTACGCCTCTCCTCACTTATCATTCACATCAGTTTAGACTCATGGCTTTCTATGGCACTGATATAGCTTTGATCTGTGAAATTCACAAACCACTGAAATGTGTCACGCAGACTTTTAAAATCAGACTGAAATTATCAGAAACCTTTTTAAAAATAAACTTCAGTCGTTTGTGTCTAATGTTGAGATGCTTCAGAAGGATCTGCAGAGTTGTAGGTGCTACACACAAACAGAAACAGCACTAGGTTTGACAGCCTTTGACACGTTTTACTCTCATCATTAGTTGTATGGCTGTTTTGAAATAAAAATATCTATCCTACTTGCTTCTTATTAGCTTACTGTGACTGACTGGTTTCGATAACTATTCCCTGGGAAGGAAGTTGAGAGTTTTGAAAGTATGTTTTCATAGTATGTAGAGCTTTTTTATATGAAAATATGAAGGAAATTTTGATTCCTGATGATTATATCTTAAGGCCTTTACTTGCTCCCAGAATTTTTATATTTGGGTGAGCCATCCCTTTAAGTGACGACACCCAAAAATAAAAATTCTGTGATCATTTACTCACCCTCGTGTCATTCCAAACCTGAATGACTTTCTATCCTCTGAAACACAAAAGACGATATTTTGAAAAATATCTTGACTTCCATTATATTTTTGATCATACAATGGATATCAATGGGAACCGAAACGTTATTCAGGTGCATCTCAATAAATTAGAATGTCGTGGAAAAGTTCATTTATTTCAGTAATTCAACTCAAATTATGAAACTCGTGTATTAAATAAATTCAGTGCACACAGACTGAAGTAGCTTAAGTCTTTGGTTATTTTAATTCAGGGCACTACGCTAACTTTTTCTTTTAGGAGCGCTTGTGCTCCTAATTAAAAAATTTTAGGAGCACGATCAAAAATTTAGGAGCACCTTCTAATCAATAATCAAAAATTCTGATAAAAAAATTAACCTTCCTATTACGAGGTGATATTTGACTCAAAGTGATTTACAGGGAATTTTGTTTTTACCTTTGTAATGGAATTTTTCTAACTTTATTAAAAGTATGTCATCTTTTGTCAAATTCAAAAAAATATATATTTATAAGCTTTTTAACATTTTTAATTAAAACAACAGAATAATAAGTAGAATAAGAATGTTACCAATAAAATTAAATCAGTATTTAAGAAATAAATTTGTACTACAGAGGTGGCACAGAAGAACACAAAAGTGGCTTGTAGGTGTATTTTCAGACATTTAATGAGGCTCAGAGGTTACATGAGTGCAATTCATAAATTCATGTTGAGGTTAATGTTTTAAATATACAATTTTGAATATAGAAATATTAAATGATTTAAATAACAGAAAAGCTGCCAGCAGGTGGCGTCAAGTCGCTGATTTTATCACTGAATCATTCATTTAATTGATTCGTTCGAACGGCCGATTCATTCAGGAACGAAGCATCTGACTGTCTTCATGAATGGGTAATTGAATCATTGACTGACTAGATTAATTTAAAAACGCAGTTCATTCATAAACGAAACACCGCTGTGTTTGAATGGAGATGCGCAGCGGCTCAGATGAAACTATTTTCATTGACGAAATAGAGCAAAATAAGGCAAAAGTGTTGTAGTCCGACAATATAAGTCACTTAACATTAACTTCTTGTTTAATGAACTGTTGTATTAAATCAATATCACATTTGCAAGCTGTCACTCTCCTTAGTTCATCACGATCTCAAAAAACTCCATTATAATCAACGCAGCTCTCTACACTGCACAGTTAATCTCTTATTTACTCTCTGTCTACACTTTGTTTGTTATAATGAGAGGATACGTCTCATTACTCAATGGTGCAAAAACACGTAAGTACGTTAGAAACCTTTGAAGCTCCCTCAGCGCAAACACAAATATGCTGATGGGGTCAGTCGCACAGGTGCTTCTAAATATTTTTTCATAGTCGCACGCAGTAGTTTTCAGTCGCAAATGCGACTGAAATGGTCGCACTGTAGAGCTCTGTAATTGTGATGATTTTGGCTCACATTTAACAAAAGCCCACCAATTCACTATCTCAACAAATTAGAATACTTCATAAGACCAATAAAAAAGCCAAAATCATCACAATTAAAAGAACCAAAGACTTAAACTACTTCAGTCTGTGTGCACTGAATTTATTTAATGCACGAGTTTCACAATTTGAGTTGAATTACTGAAACAAATGAACTTTTCCACGACATTCTAATTTATTGAGATGCACCTGTATATGCCCATATACACTAAAATATAAATTTTTACACATACATTTTGAAGCAGTTATCTTATAATCACGTTGTGCTTTCATCACTAAATATAACCATATACAAAGTCAATTAATCAGACACACTGTGATGAACGTGCTCTGCATGCCTGGGTATTTTTGGCTCTGTGAAAAGCGTGTAAAGAGACTCAGACATCACGGGGCATGATTGAAAAGACAGGAAGCTCCCTACTGAGTTCTCTAACAGGATTAGTCGCCATGCCGTTCCCCTCGCTATACCTGCCTCCCCTCAGATCTCTTCAGAGATGTACACAGTCCCTGTCCTTACCTTCCCTGAACTTGAGCACAGCGAGACCAAAGCTGCTCTTTAATTTAGAAAATCTCATAGTGAGAGTGAGTTTTGATATTCTAGTCCAGACTATCAAACAAGTGAAAATGTATTTCAGGTGAGAATATGACTGTGGTATATATCATATTTTCTTGTAATTGGTAAGGTAAAATGATTTTGTTGATTTGAGAGTCATTTATTAAGGAAAACATGTTTTATGTCAAACATTCAAATAGGAAATGATTGTAATATGTTTCTTTATCGTTGCAGTCGGTGGATTTGACCCGGAGTTCCTTGAGCGTGGAGGCTTCAGACAGTGAAGATGATCAGGTGACACAAGCACACATAAATCACATGCCACATATCAGAAATCCCTGAATGGTCTGTGGAAGGATTGTGTTAAAGGGCCAGTTCACCCAAGAATAATAATTCTGTCATCATTTACTCACCATCTTGTATTTCCAAACTTGTATGACCTTTGTTCATCTTCAAAACACAAAGGAAGATATTTTTAATGAAACCTGAGGGATTTCTGTTGTAAAACAGTAAACAGAAGCTCAGCCGTACTTGCATTACATGTAAGAACAAACCTCATTGGTTCTCGCATGTCAAACAAGCACATTTGAGCTGTCGTTTACCATATTTGATGTGCTCTATGTATGTGCGTTGATCAATGTTTACATGTGAATAAAAACCTAAATTAAATCTGTAAACCATATAAATCATAAAAAGTGATCACTTCAGAAGACTTGGATTAAATAGCTTGATTCATATGGATTACTTTTACAATGCCTTTATGACTTTTTGAATGAAGAAAGTTTTGGGTGAATGCACTTTCAGTGGAGGATCAGAAATCTCTCAAGTTTCATTAAAAATCTTAATTTGTGTTTCAAAGATGAATGAAAGTTATTGGTTTGGAATGATATAAGGGTGAGTGAATGATGACAGAATGTTCATTTTTGGGTGAACTATCCCTTTAAGAGTGAGCACAATCGCATGCTTTGAATGGTGATGTAATGCATTTAGATGCAAATTAATTACAGGTGCATCTACATGTAGGCAAATTGTTTGTAGGCATTCGTGATCCAACTAAACACACTAATGCAGTGTTCCCAACCCTGTTCCTGGAGGCACACCAATGGTACACATTTTCAGACCTTTCCTAATCAAACACACCTGAATCAACTCATCAGCTGGTTTGTAGAGACTCAGAAACGGACGGGTCAAATAAGGGAGACATCAAGCATTAGAAACACACTTTTGTTTGTAGCTTGTCTTGTAGCTAACTCATTTTCAAATCAGTAGCTTGACTGTAGTTTAAATATTTTTGAATAACCTGTAGCTGGATTTTCTGAGAAATGCTGTAGAATTATTTGGTTGTGGGTATCACTTAATATTCATACATTTAAATGTGACTTGCGTCTCTGTTTTGGATCACTGCAGATCATTTGAATCGAGCACCTCTGGGTGTGGATTCAGACTAGTAACATGTTTGGAATGTTCCCATGAAGTCCAGCACTGAGAGATTCATATTAAGAGTGTGCTTATCTGCTGTTGTTTTGGCTAGCTTGGATCAAGTTGATCATTTTTGTTGTGTCATCAGCGGTATTTACAGATACTGACGTGTTCAGAACAAGTGCTTTCACAGTCAAAGGCAGTTGGAAACACAGAAATTAGAGAGCAGGACACTGCTTGTATCCAGTAGAAAGTTACATTTGAATTTCAAATAAAAGTGAAACTAGTGTTCATTGAAAGGGCATTTCTACGACTCGGTGCACATGCATCTCACGCACGGCACTATTGCCTATCCAAAACAATCTTAAACCACTGAAAAACATGCACTTTTGGATTTGTCTTTTTGCCGGGGCTTAAAATAGTTATGTGTTTGTGTTATGCAATGCCTTGAGCTGGACCAATGTTTTGAGAAATTGGGTTTCGGTGAGAAAAGTACTGTTGGATATTTTAAATGGGGATTTATTTTTGTTATACACTAATGTTCAGATTTTTAAGGTTTTTTTTTTTTTTTAAGCTGTCTCTTATGCTCACCATGTCTGCATTTATTTGATCAAAAATACAGTAAAAGGAGTAATATTGTGAAATATTATCACAATTTAAAAGAACCTTTTTTTAAAAATAACTGTTTTAAAATCTAACTTATTCCTGTTAACTATTACTCCAGTCTTCAGTGTCACATGATCCTTCAGAAATCATTCTAATATGCTGATTAGCAGATAAGAACCATTCATTATTATCAATATTGAAAACAGTTGTGCTGCTTAATGTGTTTGTGAAAACCATGTAGTAATACAAAGTCAAAAACTAGAAAAAATTTATATAAAGTTAAAACAAACAGCATTTATTTGAAGTAGAGATCTTTTGTAACATTATAAATATCTTTAATCACTTTTGATTAATTGAATGGATCTTTTCTAATAAAAGTATTAATTTCAAATTTTAAAAAATGATACTGAGCATAAACTTTTAAACAGTAGTGTAATGAGTGCAGTGCACAAATACTATTGAATGAACAGCTTGGGACAATGAAACAAAAAAGGAAGCAAGTAAAGGATTAAGTTGATTTAAAAAAAAAAGTGGATACAATTGTGAAAACAAGTGTTTACATTCCATAAATTTTTCCTGATTTTCCATATTAAAGTTGATGTATTTATTGGCTTCCTGTTCTCTAGATATAATATCAGCATCAGCAGTTAAACCCCATATTAGTTAACTACTAGTGAAATTTGACAGTGTTGTTGAATGCTGGCTGTCTTTGACTGCAGGAGTTACGAGTGAAGTAGGCGTGTGGTCTGAAAAGCATTCCAGCGGTTCACCCTCGCAGCCTGGCTGTCTGCTGGAAATGGGATATTCCAGCAATCTGGGTCAAAACGGCTGTCAAGCTGGACCTGAACACAGCACAAACACATGGCTGTCTCGCTTAACTCATTCACATGAGTTCCTGACATACTGCACCATTAAAAGCATGTTAATGCATGTTTAATGTTAATGTTAATCTGAAGTTAATGCTCTCCTATTGATCGAAGCCTGTTTCTGCAACAGAATACAAAAGGTAATTGCGACTTTTCTTGTATATCACAGTTCTGACTTTTATATCTTGCAATTCTCAGAATTGCGAGAAAAAAAAAATCAGAATTGTGAGAAAAACATAGAACTGCAAGAAAAAAAGTCAGAATTGCAATATACAAACTCAAAATGTGGATTTTTTTTCTCAAAATTCTGAGTTTACATCTTGTAATTTAATTTTTTTTTTTTTCTGCTACGGAATAAATAAAAAAAAAAGGTAATTCTCACTTTTTTCTTGCAATTGCAAGAAGTGTGAATACAAATGCGTTTATATCTTATATCGTTTATATCTATAGGTTTTGTTTTTTTTCAGAATTTCAAGAAAATCTGTCAGAATTGAGAGATACAAACTCAGAAATGCAAGAAAAAAATGTCCATATTGTGTGATTAAAAAGTCACAACTACCTTTTTAATTGTTTTGACGAGCGGAACATGGTGGAAACAAGATTCCATACTTTTTAAGCTTCATGAATAATGTTTAAGTTATAGTAGTGAGCAATAATACCAGACACACATGGCTGCTTTATTTATGTTGCCACAAAATTGTTCTTTCAATTGGAGAATTATTTAAATAAGAAAAGTTTTAAAAGCAAGCAGCCTTTAAAAATAAATACCTGGTATTAGAGATGCAGATCTGAGAAAAAAACTGCTTATACAGCGGTAAGGATCAGCAATCGCAACATTGCCAACATAACCTTCAGTTGTTTCTGCTGGAGAGGCTTTTGTTTGCATTTCATTCTGAAAGGAAATAGCTGAGGGCAATCATCATAATTGGTCATGATGAGTCAGTGGTGGTGAAGGTGACTGGGTATCTTTTAATTTTTATTACGGTTCATGCTGTATGCACGAGTGACCTCGAACAAGAATTTATTCTGCTATCGTGATGCCACTCTGGATTTCTGGTGGTTAAGGGATGGAAGGAAACGCTTTGAATACGGCTGTCTATTTGAAACTGTAACCCAAATATGGAGGTTTCGGTCGGGAAGTGGTTTGAAAGAATTTTAAGAGTACTATTATTTAGAATTAAAGTTGTAAACAAATTACACATCTTATTGAACTTATTTAGACTTACTAACATCTGTCTTCCTTGTCCCCCTCCATCGTATGAAGATGTCTTGTGAAGCTTCTTCGAGACCCGGCACACCTCAGGGGTCCGTCCCCGCAGACTTCAGTCTGCCTGCCAGCTCCGTCTCCTGCTTAGACAGCTCAGCTGCCCGTCACCGCATCGCAGTCAAAGCCAACGCTTGTGCCAAGAGAAAGCCTGCCAGCGTAAGATTCTTCAAATTATCCATTCATACGCTTTAATTATCTATGGTGCCTCATCATATCAGGCCAACAAGCTGTTAGTGATGTTTTATTCTTGTTTAAGTTGTCTTTTTGAGCATTACAGGAATCCAAAATGGAAAAACATTCATCTGTTTGTGTTAGCGGTTGAACTGAGATGTGTGCTTATTCGTGTTTAGAGGCAAATGTTGGACAAGAGAAGAGACCTGAGGGAAAGAGTACTGCTCAGAGACACAGAGGACAAACTACGGATGATGGTCAGAAGTATTGGAGAAGAACATAAAGGTTTGTCTATATATACACTATAAAAAGTTAAAGCTGTTTCTATTTCCATAAAATTATTTTTTGTTGGTATAAATTAGTGCTGTCAAACGATTAATTGCGATTAATCGCATCCAAAATAAAAGTTTTTGTTTACATAATACCTGAGTGTGTACTGTGTATATTTATTATGTATATATAAATATACAAACACATGCATGTATATATTTAAGAAAAATATGTTGTTTATATATTAATATATATTTATATATAAAATAAGATATAAATATATAAATGTATATAGATGTAAGTCTTTTCTAAATATATACTGAGTGTGTGTGTGTATGTATATACATGTATATATGTATATGTGTATATATATACATATGTATATGTATGTATATGTATGTATATGTGTATATATATATATATATATATATATATATATATATATATATATATGTGTATATATATATGTGTATATATATGTGTATATATATATGTGTATATATATGTGTATATATATGTGTATATATATATGTATATATATATATATATATATATATATATATATATATATATATATATATGTGTATATATATATATGTATATGTGTATATATATGTATATGTATATGTGTGTGTATATATATATGTATATGTATATGTGTGTATATATGTGTATATAATACACACATATACACATACATATATACACATATACATATATATACGTATATGTATACATGTATGTATATGTATGTATTTTATTTATATATATATATATATATATATATATATATACACACATATACATATATATATATATATACACACATATACATATATATATATAATATGTATATGGATGTATATATGTATATATGTGTGTATATATAATACATATACATACATGTATACATACGTATATGTGTATATATATATATATATATATATATATATATATATATATATATATATATATATATGTGTGTGTGTGTGAAATCCTGGGTAGTAACTGATTACATGTAATCTAGATTAAACAATTAAGTACTTACAATTAGATTCTATTACATTTTAAAATATAATCAGATTACAGTTACATTTTTTATAGAATACGTTTACATTTTCACAATGGCAGTAAATTATTCATAATTTGATAAAGCATGAAATATACTTGATTACGAGTTATGTAAAAAAAGTAATCAAAAAGTAGTCAATACATCACCTTATGTGTGTAATCCAATAGATTGTTAATAACTACAATTTTCATCATGCAGTTTGTAATCAGTAATGTTAGTCATACCTTTATTCTGTAAAGATGCATTAAAAGGATCAAAAGTGACTTCAAATAAATGCTATGCTTTTGAATTTTCTATTCATCAAAGACTCCTGAAAAATGTGTCACGGTTTCCACAAAAATATTAAGCAGCACAACTGTTTTCAATATTGATAGTAACAATAAATGTTTCTTGAGCAGCAAATCAGTATATTAGAATGATTTCTGAAGGATCATGTGACACTGAAGACTGGAGTAATGATGCTGAAAATTCAGCTTTGATCACAAGAATAAATTACATTTTACAATATATTAACAGTATAAAACAGTTATTTTATATTGTAATATTTCATTACATTATTTCAAACATCTTAATGACCCCAACCTTTTGAAAGGTAATTCAATAATTGTTGTTACTAATTCAATAACTGTTTTTCTTTTGTTCAATTTGGTCTAGATTTGCCCGGAGAACAGGTGAATGATTCAGACCGTGAGTCATTTGCTTCTGAACAGGAGGAAGAAGAAGTGAGCGACTCCAGCCAGTGTCAAAAAACTTCTGCAACATCCTCCATCTCAACTGGAGACATCTCTGAAGAAGAGGAACATGTTCCTGGCGAGGATCACGTGCCCAAGTCTGAGGTCCCAGAATCCTCCTGGGAGACTCCAGTAACACTTGAGCTGCAGGCCGATGACTTCCTGTTGGACACAGGATGTGAGGTCGTTCCTGAGGAGCAGGGGTCATTGCTGGAGGAAGTGTTGAGCTCCCTGAAGAGCCCTCTTGCGTCAGGACTAGCACTGGAGCATGAGAACATGCTTCTTCAGAGTGAGGTACAGCACATTCAGTGTCAGAGAATGAAACAATGAGAATCTGCAAATTAGTTGGTGTAATGGTTAAGTTGTCAAATTAAAAAAAAAAATGTGCAAAGTTTCTTGAAATGTACTGTTTCCATTTATGTTAGTTTTGGGGAAAATAATTATATGATTTTCATCAGATGATTAAATATAATGACTGTAAAATAATCGTGGTGTAATCATCGTGTGGTGTTTTTTCTTAAATACATACCTTAAGTACATGTACATATCTTAATCATTATTTCAAGTGATTAAAAATATATTTCAAATGGTTTGAAATGGTCAAATTGTTATTTCAATTTATCATAAATTATTTATTCATAAATTTCATTCAGTTCAAGTAATTTTACAACCCCAACAGACTTTGCCCTGTCATAATATACAGGTGCATCTCAATAAATTAGAATGTCGTGGAAAAGTACATTTATTTCAGTAATTCAACTCAAATTGTGAAACTCGTGTATTAAATAAATTCAATGCACACAGACTGAAGTAGTTTAAGTCTTTGGTTCTTTTAATTGTGATGATTTTGGCTCACATTTAACAAAAACCCACCAATTCACTATCTCAACAAATTAGAATATGGTGACATGCCAATCAGCTAATCAACTCAAAACACCTGCAAAGGTTTCCTGAGCCTTCAAAATGGTCTCTCAGTTTGGTTCACTAGGCTACACAATCATGGGGAAGACTGCTGATCTGACAGTTGTCCTGACACCCTTCACAAGGAGGGTAAGCCACAAACATTCATTGCCAAAGAAGCTGGCTGTTCACAGAGTGCTGTATCTAAGCATGTTAACAAAGTTGATTGGAAGGAAAAAGTGTGGAAGAAAAAGACGCACAACCAACCGAGAGAACCGCAGCCTTATGAGGATTGTCAAGCAAAATTGATTCAAGAATTTGGGTGAACTTCACAAGGAATAGACTGAGGCTGGGGTCAAGGCATCAAGAGCCACCACACACAGACGTGTCAAGGAATTTGGCTACAGTTGTCATATTCCTCTTGTTAAGCCACTCCTGAACCACAGACAATGTCAGAGGCGTCTTACCTGGGCTAAGGAGAAGAAGAACTGGACTGTTGCCCAGTGGTCCAAAGTCCTCTTTTCAGATGAGAGCAAGTTTTATATTTCATTTGGAAACCAAGATCCTAGAGTCTGGAGGAAGGGTGGAGAAGCTCATAGCCCAAGTTGCTTGAAGTCCAGTGTTAAGTTTCCACAGTCTGTGATGATTTGGGGTGCAATGTCATCTGCTGGTGTTGGTCCATTGTGTTTTTTGAAAACCAAAATCACTGCACCCGTTTACCAAGAAATTTTGGAGCACTTCATGCTTTCTTCTGCTGACCAGCTTTTTAAAGATGCTGATTTCATTTTCCAGCAGGATTTGGCACCTGCCCACACTGCCAAAAGCACCAAAAGTTTGTTAAATGACCATGGTGTTGGTGTGCTTGACTGGCCAGCAAACTCACCAGACCTGAACCCCACAGAGAATCTATGGGGTATTGTCAAGAGGAAAATGAGAAACAAGAGACCAAAAAATGCAGATGAGCTGAAGGCCACTGTCAAAGAAACCTGGGCTTCCATACCACCTCAGCAGTGCCACAAACTGATCACCTCCATGCCACGCCGAATTGAGGCAGTAATTAAAGCAAAAGGAGCCCCTACCAAGTACTGAGTACATATACAGTAAATGAACATACTTTCCAGAAGCCAACAATTCACTAAAAATTTTTTTGTTTTGTTTTTTTTTATTATGGTCTTATGAAGTATTCTAATTTGTTGAGATAGTGAATTGGTGGGTTTTTGTTAAATGTGAGCCAAAATCATCACAATTAAAAGAACCAAAGACTTAAACTACTTCAGTCTGTGTACATTGAATTTATTTAATACACGAGTTTCACAATTTGAGTTGAATTACTGAAATAAATGAACTTTTCCACGACATTCTAATTTGAGATGCACCTGTGTGTGTGTGTATGTGTATATATATATATATATATATATATATATATATATATATATATATATATATATATATATATATATATATATATATATATATATATATATATATATATATATATATATATATATATATATAAAATGAATGTATATACATACATAAATACGCGCGCACACACACACACACACACACACACACACATACACACACACACACACACATATATATATATATATATATATATATATATATATATATATATATATATATACATATATATAATTTATTATTTATTTATTTATTTATTTATTATTATTATTTTTTTATTTCTATGTTTCTGCACGGCACATCACTTTGATTTGGCTGACAAATAATTAGCAAATGTTTATAATATTTTAATTTGCTTTTCTAAAAAAATATTTCTTAATAAAATAAAGTGAACTGCAATAAATATGTATTTATATTAAATGTTTATTTATTATAGGTTTTGATTTAATATTATTAACTCTTTAGTATTATACACTGTAATGTGTGTATATAATATTCTAATATTCTTATATAATATTCTTAATAATAAGGGATTATGCCAAACTACTTAACAAGAATGTAATATTTGTAATATTACTTCATGCCCCCAAAAATATAAAAATTGAATGAATATTAATTCAGAAATTGTATGTTTAAGTCATTAATGTATGAATTGTATTTTTAATGAATTTTTGATGCATTAGAAATGCCATCATGTCAACGATTTGTGGTTCCTTTTTGTAGGTGCAAGACATAAATATTGAGAGTGCGGTTGCTCAGCTTGAGGAAGACAACATAGATCTTCTCGATCCCTCAGAGCCTATGGTGGGCACAAAGGAACAGGCTCCTCTGACTGACTCGCGTTCTGAATCATCTGTGGATTCAGAGGAGATCTCAGAGGAGACCACAGAGGAGGAGGAGCTGCTGGAGGTGCCAGAGTCTGCTGAGGAAGAGTCTGTGGATGCAAGTCACCAAGTGCCTGAAGATGATGTTGAGAAACAAGCAGACAAGGCTGAGAGTGCCAAAGAGAGCGAAGTGTTACTAGAATCGCCAAAAGCTTTTGCAGTAAATGTGAAAGAACGAGATGAAGATGAAGTTGATGAAGATGTTGAGGATGAAGCTGAATTGGAGAGAGAAACCAAAGACGGTGGAGATGAAGATGATGAATTGACGGTGGTAGAACCTGAGATACAGAAGAACTGTACAAATGATGTTGAACATCAAGAGCTTGGAGATCAGACAGGTTCTCTAGAACCTGAGAAAGATGAGACTTCAGCTGATGAAAGAGAATCATCTGCAGTCAATGTTGAGAACGTTCCTGAATCTGATCCGACAGTCAGAGATGATGTCTGGAGCTCAGCAGAAACCACTGATGAGCCTGAAGCCTCAGCAGAGATGCTTCTTTCTACTGTGTCTCCTGTGCTGGAGAGTCCAGTTCTCCATTCTCAGTTCTCCAATGCATCGATGCCTCCTGTAGAGCAAGAAGAGGAACCTGAGCCCAACAAGCTAGATGTGTCTGGTGAGCCTCAGGACGTGTCTTCAGAAAAACTTGAGGGTGTTTCTGAGCTGCAAGTTCTTGAGTCACCTACAAAAGAACCGACGAGAATGGTTGAGGTTCGACCACGGTTCACCATCACCCCTGCGTGGCAAAGGTCATTGGCTTCTGGAGGCGTCCAAGAGCAGACCCAGACCATCTCACTGGTGCTACCAGAAACTAATGCTTCTAATGAATCTCCCCAAACAACTGAACTCATTACTCCCGTACAAGAAGAACGACCCAAAGCAGCCCGAGCTCAGAGTTCCCCAACACTTCCTGTGCGCAAGGAGATTCCCCAGCCTCAAGAAGATACGACCCCAGAGAACCCGTTTGGAGTGCGCTTGAGAAAGACTCCAGTGCTGCACCGCTATGGTTTAGATGGAGATTCGCCTTGGACCCCCACTCAAACAGAGTCTTCAGGGGCGCAGGAGACCTCGGACCACGATCAGAGCGGCAGGAAGCCCATCTTGCCAAAGAAGCCTGATCTGCTAGCTGACACTGTGATGTCCGTCAGGAAAATCCCAGGTACCTCCATTCTTCAACAGCTGACTGTGTGTATATATACATGAAAAAAAAAAAAAACCCTTTAAAAAATTAAAAAAAAATAAATATTTAAAATCATCAAAACAAGAAAAATAAAATACTTTTTCTTATAAATTATAAATTATTTTCATTACTAAATTAAACTTAAATATAAAGTCATTTAAAAGTCGTTACTTTTTACTATACTATACTTGTATTATAAATTCAATTATTTTATTGCAAATTCCATTTCAATTATTATCATAAAAATATGTAGCATTAAATATATATATATATATATATATATATATATATATATATATAATTTTGCTTTTGAAGTTAATTTATTTTGAAGGGATCAAATATTTTTATTGTGAAACTGGACAAAATACTAATTATTTTAATAGTTTAAAATTTTTGTTTAAATAAAATTATTAAATTTAAAAATTTAATTAGTAATTATTGAATAATTATATATTTTGCAATGTAAAATAGGACAGTTGCAACCTCTACAAAACTGCTTTATAGTGCATTCAGTTCAGGAAATATTTTTCTCTATGTTCTTTTGGTATTTATTTGTAGGCATACATTTAAATAATCACAATTTTATTTTATTAAGACAACTTAAAATGGTATTTGCAATGCATTTAACTTACATAACGTGACATTTCAGGGCGAAGCAGAATGTTTAGAAAGAATATTGTAAATATTACAGGGTAGGGCTGTATTTCATTGATCAAGTTTTAATTGGATCCTAAAAAGTGGGTGTTATTTTATATTATTGTTTAGCGTAATTTTTACTCTTCTGTGTTATCTAAGCAAAAAACAGTATCATAAAATATAATATGATGCATATTGTATGTCCTTTTTCAGATACAGTGGGAAGAATATCTGTTGGTAGCTCAGAGTCTCCGAGCTGGATCTCTATGGCCAGACAGAAACAGAAGAACTTCATTGAGAACTCGCCAGAAAACTCTCCAGAGAAACTTCCCTCGCAGGTTTGTGCTGTTGCCTCGTATAATGAACAAATATGTCATGTAAAATCTTGTCCGGTTCTCAAGGAGGTGTTTGAAAACTGTGTCTAAGCATCATGGAGCAACAGGACAATCATATTCACTCATATATCCTACTTAGTCATCTCTGCATGTTGCAGCATGGGAAAAAGCAGTTCTGGAAAGATTTAATGAAGTGAAATGAATCGAGCACTAAAGCAAGTGAGGTTTTATTTCAGTTAGGATACCGACTCATTTTTTGTGGTAATTAGTTTTAACAAATGCTACCAATGCTTGATTCCTTAATGATATTTAGTGTTAATCTCAGATATTTTCCCTCATTTTTAAAATGTCCTCTTTTTCTCAGGGGGACGTCAAAAGACAGGATTCGCCGGCCAGTTTATCAAATCCAATTGCCAAAGAGCAACTGGCACAGCCATGTTCACCTTTACAAGGTAATAATCTCTCCATTAGTATCATTCTCTGTCATGACCTTACATAGCAAAGCTTTTATGGATTTAGCTTTGTTCTGTTTGGTCTAAAAAGTGCAATGACCTGCAAAGTCACAAAATATGGTTTTAATCTCTTAATAGCCTGGGGTTATGTTTTAAACTCAGATTGAAAAGGAAATTTATATCAATAAATGTCTGCCCTCTAGTGGATATGTATTGTAACTGTTTAACTTTCCAATATAAATCAATATAAATACTACACTCATACAGTACTTTTTCTTGTGTTTACACTGCCAGACAGTTTTTTTGTTTGTTTTTTAAAGAAGTTTCTTATGCTCAGCAAGGCTGCATTTGTTCGATCAAAAATAAAATAAAAATGGTACTGTTGTGAAATATTATTACAATTTTAAAGAACTGTTTTCTATTTGAATATATTTTAAAATGTAATTTATTCCTGTGGTCAAAGCTGAATTTTCAGCATCATTACTCCAGTCTTCAGTGTCACATGATCCTTCAGAAATCATTCTAATATGCTGATTTGCTGCTCCATTATTAGCAATTATTAGTGCTAAATTATTAATAATAGATCTTATTATCCTTGTTGAAAACCGTTTCTACTGCTTAATATTTTTATAGAAAATTTAGTACGTCTTCACTGTCACTTTTGTTCAATTTAATGCATCCTTTCTATATATATATATATTGTACTTACCCAAAATTTTTAATGGTAGTGTATTACCGTTTCCACAAAAATATGAAGCAGCACAACTTTTTTTCAACATTGATGATAATCAGAAATGTTTCCTGAGCAGCAAATCATATTAAAATTATTTCTGAAGAATCACATGACACCGAAGACTGGAGTAATGGTGCTGAAATATTATGTTATATTATCGTTTTTACTGTAATTTTGATTTTTGAGAGACTTCTTTAAAAACATTTAAAAAATTAATTATGCCAAACTTTTGGCCAGCAGTGTATGTGACCTATGTAATTGCATAAATGTATTATGTCTGATATGATACATAATAAACTAAAAGACTAAACTATAAATGAAGATGAATATACAAGCTGTTATCCATTGTTTTTGAATGAACAGTGTTCTGCTCCCTTGAACTGTCCAACACATCCATGGTAGAGAAGGAAAGCAAGAGAAGCGCTAACCAATCCACTGCACCTTTGGCCCAAGATGAGCCTCCCTGGCTGGCTCTCGCTAAGAAGAAAGCCAAAGCATGGAGTGAAATGCCCCAGATTGTTCAGTGAAAGGCCCCGCTGACATATGGACTTCATAATTCTTCCCTATATTTACATACACATAAACAATACATGTGAGCAGTAATAGGAACCATATACAGCCTAATTTTGCTTAATCCGCCCGATGTCATTTATGTTTTTCTTGACATCATAAAGGAAACGATGCACGTTAGACTGGGGCTTATGGGTAATACATTGCATCTGTATTATAACTTGGTTTGCAACAAAACACTTTTGCATTTTTTCAAACAGACTGTTATGTAACATGTCAGAGTTCAGAATGCTTCAAACTGAGGAAAAAAAAAACGAGTTTTGCATACAAAAAAAATTTGAAAATGAGCCGCCATCAAAGCTGTGTTTTTATTTAGGACTGTGTGAATACCGTAACTGCTCTTTACTAAGTAACTTTGCTATGTTACATTATAGCCTTTAAAGTTAGTAACACAGTTATCATGAGTGGAGCGGAAGGTGTCTTTGTATTTATTTATCTCACTCTTGTATGTTATATGTATTTTTGTATTTACGTGCACAGCTTTGTGACTTGTACATAAAATGTGAAGTACAAAAAAAAAAAAAAAAATCAAGAAAAATAATAAAATGGAGCCATGTTTATTTGATCCAGCCACGGACACAGATGCCAGATTTCCTTCCTATTTCTTCATGTTTTTTATATTCATTTTTCATTCATTTTTGTTTCTTCGGGATTGTATTGGTTAAGTATGTTATCCAGGTAGTATTTAATGCATGTAATTGTCATTATAAAAGCAGAACGTATGAGCAAAAGATGACATTAAACCAGCCAGTATTTTTATCTACTACCAGTCAAAAGTTTTTGAACAGTACGATTTTTAATGTTTTTTAAAGAATTCTCTTCAGCTCACCTGCATTTCTTTGATCCAAAATAATAATAATAGTGTACAGACAGTGACTGGTCACACAGACCTGAGAGGAGAGATCGGACAGAGTGCAGAAAGGTTCAAGTAAGGTGAATGTAGGAAACACGGTGTAACTAAGCAAGTGAAGACAGATTTGTTTAAGGAAGAAGGCGTGGCTAGAGGCGTGGCTTACTCTTACAAAGTATATACACAAAGACTTGTTTTATAATGTCCAGAATCTCATAATGAGCACTGATTTTACTGATCATTGAATGAGAAATGAATACAAGAACAGGTGAAATTATGAATTTTATCATCTTTCTACTAACAATTATAGCCTATATGTGTCAAGTGCTCAGAGGTTACAATTGTAGGCTTTTCATCATGCCACCTGTAATAATAGCCTGCATAAATACGTATAGGCTTACATTTGAGAACATTACTCTAAGCCAAAGAATAGCATTCTATAAACTATACGTGAATTAAAAAAGTAGTTAGAAAAGTAGCTCCAGTCAAGTCAGTCCCAGTGTTTGCGGTCGTAGCCTCAGCCAGAGCTGGTGTTCAAGGCTGCTTCAGTCCCAGAGCTCCTCTCTCAACCTCCCTGCTCCCAGAGGATCCTGCTAAAGCTGCTCTGGTCCAAGAGGATCCTCTCACGGCCCCAGTGTTTCCTTTCACTGCTGTGATTCCTCCATAAAGATATTACACCTGTGAGCCACATTAAAAAGATTTTGAGGTTGTGAAAATACACACACACACACACAAACTTGTTTTAATAGGAAAATATGTGATCATCTGTAAATAATATGAGGTTACAGTTTATATTTATCACTTTGAATGTTAACTAGAATAATAAATAATTAAATAATAAACTCACCAGGTAATTAACATCTCAGAGGAGTTATACTATGTTGCTCTTCATTTGAAGCGCGTGAGATCATTAACCAAGATGAGTTAGCCAGCCGCACAACAACTAATATATTTTAAAATGTTAATTATAAAAATACCGCAACATATCTCCAGAAGTGCTCTAGAGAGAATGTATTTATACATCATTATATTCTCCCTAATAACTGGTGTAAGTGTGGCTATTGTTGTCAACGCGGACGCTTCGTCTCGTTGCTGCGCGACTCCAAATAAGCGCATGCAAATCTCGCGAGAGTTTGGGACCTCCAGAGAAGTGCGTTGCCGGTGAATGGCGCGTACAGTGTCCAGCGGAGGGCGCTGCTCCATTTCCCCGGTAGCCAGTGTAGCGCAGTCCCGCAGCAGTACGAGGGGTGCGTTTGATCACTGCACAGCTAAATGGCGGATGAGGACAAGGGGCTGTAGCGTGAACAATAACACCGCACGTTCCCAGCAAAGCGTTTCTTAATCGTCTCAGTTTGCCGATGCGAATCCCGCATGCATAGCGTGCAGTCATTCATATGTGGCTATAGCGATTGACTGATTGAGTTTGGGCACGATTGATCGCGGATTTCAGCGGAGCTCCGGAGGAAGTCGGTGTCTTGATGGTGGTTGTAATATGGGGGACTCGCTCGGTCTGATCGGGAAGCGGCTGCTGCTGCTGCTCAATGACGGGAGCTCCGCGGCGGAGGGGCTGGAGGTGGAGCGGGCGGCCTGGCTCCGCGGGACCGTGCGGGCGGTCAGTGTGATCGGGCTGGAGAGCCCGGGGGTGGAGGTGAGACCGACACAACAACAACAACACACCGTCAAAACAAAACCGACCCGTGAGAACAAACGCTGACGCATTCGTCGGTTTCAGTGTGCAAAACTGTGAATTATGATTCTAGTTTGCGTGAGAAATGAGGAAGAGATATGTAGTAAACATCTAATGTGCGTTTGAGTGCTAGTTAGCTAAGTGGCTAGCTACAGATATGCTACTTAGACTGTGTTTTTTGGGGTCTTTGATGTTGTCTAGTTAGGAAGGTGACTAGTTTAAGACTGCAGGTAGACTTAGTAAATGACACATTGTGATTAAAGACCGTCCCACACAGTAAATGCACCTATCAAATCAATTAAACATACTGATTATGAATACAAAGGGAAAGGTCATTATTCATGGCGTGTTTGTTGTGAAGTAATATTAATTTTATATGATGGGGAATGAGAGCTTTTATAAATGGTTTATTGCAATTCTGAATAAATAGATAAATGCATAGAAAATATGCGCTGGTGTTCATATTCGCACAGGCAAACTTCATTAATCGTCTTTTTCTTGATTTTTTTTTATGGTGTTTTTTATTATCAGTTATTATTCATGGATTAAATTAAATTAGGTTAATTTTATGGTCAGTGTATAGAGTACTCGAACCAATGAAATACCGCAGACATTTAGTGCATACTGTGTATGGCTTGCGTTAGTTAAGTATATGTGTATTCATATATGAACATGCAGGCTTTGTGTTGTGTATTGGTTTGATCTCATTTTAATTTTAACCATTGATTAGTGATATGATAGGACTGCAGTAGTCTGTCTGTTGTTACTTATTTGTGTGGCTGACACTTTTGGTGAAATGTACACTTTGGTTCAAAAGATTGGGTTCAGTACAATTTTACTTTGGAAAAAAAGAATATTACTTTTTTCAGCAAGAATGCATTGCATTGATCAGAAGTTACAGTCACAACATGTATAGTGTTACAAAATATTTCCATTTCAGATTAATAGAATGTTCAAAAAAACAGCATTTATACATTGTTAATAATGTTTCTTGAGCAGCAAATCAGAATGATTTCTGAAGGATCATGTGACATTGAAGACTGGAGTGCAGTAGCTTCATCCTGTTTTTGTCCCTTTAAATGTCTCAGCCAATCAAACCAATATCAAACTAAATGCTGTTATAAAAACTGATTTCTTAAATACTTCTTTATTTTTGAGAGAAATCCTGGTGAGTCTGTTTCACTCACTGTTTTAATAATAGCCATTTTAAAAATATTAACAGCAGTGTTGAAATATGAGTTTAAAGGAGTATTTTTCTGGCTTGGCGCTGTTGTAGGGAGACCTGAGCTTTATGATCAGGTGGTTTGGGTACATACGACAAAAAGGTTTGGTGTTATGCTAATTACTGTAATATTCATTGGCAACAGATGACCCATACGAAACTTTGAAGTGTGCTTGTAGACAGCAGCATTTCACTTCATTTCACTTTCATTGTAGGTGTTTGTAGAGTTTTACGACAGCCCTTGGCGGCAGCGCTCATGGGTGCAGGTGTACGGGGATGAGGTGCGAGCCGTTCTCATGGAGAGTGCCATCGTTTGGGCCAACTGCAGCGACCCATCGCTCTCCGCTGCTGCTCAGTGGCCAGCCTTGGTGAGTATGGATGCACACTGCACCTCTTCCCATAATTTTTCTGTAAATCGACTCTTAATATGGGTTGAGAAGTGGTATGTACTACAGGTAAAATAAATATTGAACACGTCACCATTTTTCTTAGTAAATATATTTCTAAGGGTGCTGTTGACTTGAAATTTTAACCAGATGTCGGTAACAACCCAAGTAATCCATACATACAAATAAAACAAAACACATAAACTCAGAAATTAAGTTATGTGTAATAAAATGGAATGACACAGGGGAAAAGTATTGAACTACTGAAATTTATTTAATACTTTGTACAAAAGCCTTGGTAATGACAGTTTCAAGACGCCTCCTGTATGGAGAAACTAGTCACATGCATTGCTCAGGTGTGATTTTAGCCCATTCTTCCACAGAGTCTTCAGATCTTTTCTGTTGGATTCAAGTCAGGTGACTGGCTGGGCCATTCTAGCAGCTTTATTTTCTTTCTCTGAAACCAGTTGAGAGTTTCCTTGGCTGTGTTTGTGATCATTGTCTTACTGAAATGTCCACCCTTGTTTCATCTTCATCATCCTGGTACTGTAGGTGTTGGGACTGAACCAGCTAATATTAATTTCCACTGACTTGTGGCAGGATTGCTTTCTAATTACTGATAGATTTCAGCTGGTGTCTTGGCTTTCCGTGCCTTTTTGCACCTTCCTTTCTTCATGTGATAAATACGTTTCCCCTGTGTCATTCCGTTTTATTACACATAACTTAATTTCTGAATTTATTTGTTTTGTTTTCTTTGTATGTATGGATTACTTGGGTTGTTACCGACATCTGGTTAAAATTTCATGTCAGCAGCACCTTTAGAAACATATTTACTGGGAAAAATGGTGACGTGTTCAATACTTATTTTGACCGCTCTATATATTGCACTACATCTACATATGTCTGGCATGTTCATGATTTTTTGTAGTTATGATTAGAAAAAGAGTTTGAAAAAGCTTTTGTAAATTGTCTTTAGATTAGATCTCTTGTAAGATATGGTGTCTTCTGGTTTATATCCGCTCGTTTGTGCACCCACTGCTGGTTTCCTGAAAGCCATTTGTCTTTTTGCTCAATCTTCAGATGTTCAAACCGCTGGTTGACCGCGTGGGTTTGGGATCCCTGGTTCCTGTGGAGTTCTTTGGTGTGAGAACTTTGGTATTTCTACCTGATGGGAGTTCACTGCACACTTTTGAGGTTGGTGACTGTCATAAAATCTGCATTGTCATATTTTTGCCTGTACTAATACAGACCTTTTGCACTGTTAAGTGTTCAAATAGAAATAGCTGAAATAGATTATCTTTCTTTCTTCAGACTGAAAAAGATTTTAGACACTCTTTGCTACAAGAGCAGCCGGCTCTTCAAGCTGCCATCAGGAGCTGGCACAGTGACTCTGAGTTGCAGGAGATCCTGCGGAAAGGTCAGTCGCATTTAACTATTAATAAACTCTTAACTCTATAAACTCTAATGTGCTTGAGTAAATTTATCTGTGCAAAGCCTGAAAGGAAGTCATACAAGATATTAAAGGAATATTTTACCCAAAAATTAAAATTTGTTCACCCTCAGGCCATCCAAGATCTAGGTGACTTTTTTCTTCTTTAATACACACAATACAGAAGATTTTTAGCTGAAACCGTGCTCATTGATGGTTCATAAAATGCATCACTTTGAGAGTCAAAAACTGGGAACACAAAATTAATACCTGTGACTCCAGTTTACAACATTAACTACTTACTGAAGAAAAAATGTCACTTACATCTTAGATGGCCTGAAGGTGAGTAAATTAACAGCGAGTTTTAATTTTTGCATGTACTATGCTTTTAATCCTCCATTTGATCCAGAATTGGTTTTTAAACTGCTTGAAATACTCATTAAACTATTTATGTATTCATACATTTTTGTGAATATTTCCCATTTAGGGTCATTAATGTGCATTCAGAGTTTCGACACATAGATGTACAGGTGCATCTCAATAAATTAGAATGTCGTGGAAAAGTTAATTTATTTCAGTAATTCAACTCAAATTGTGAAACTCGTGTATTAAATAAATTCAGTGCACACAGACTGAAGTAGTTTAAGTCTTTGGTTCTTTTAATTGTGATGATTTTGGCTCACATTTAACAAAAGCCCACCACGTCACTATCTTTAGAATATTTAGAATTAGAATATGGTGACATGCCAATCAGCTAATCAACTCAAAACACCTGCAAAGGTTTCCTGAACCTTCAAAATGGTCTCTCAGTTTGGTTCACTAGGCTACACAATCATAGGGAAGACTGCTGATCTGACAGTTGTCCAGAAGACTATCATTGACACCCTTCACAAGGAGGGTAAGCCACAAACATTCATTGCCAAAGAAGCTGGCTGTTCACAGAGTGCTGTATCCAAGCATGTTAACAGAAAGTTGAGTGGAAGGAAAAAGTGTGGAAGAAAAAGATGCACAACCAACCGAGAGAACTGCAGCCTTATGAAGATTGTCAAGCAAAATCGATTCAAGAATTTGGGTGAACTTCACAAGGAATGGACTGAGGCTGGGGTCAAGGCATCAAGAGCCACCACACACAGACGTGTCAAGGAATTTGGCTACAGTTGTCGTATCCCTCTTGTTAAGCCACTCCTGAACCACAGACAACATCAGAGGCATCTTACCTGGGCTAAGGAGAAGAAGAACTGGACTGTTGCCCAGTGGTCCAAAGTCCTCTTTTCAGATGAGAGCAAGTTTTGTATTTCATTTGGAAACCAAGGTCCTAGAGTCTGGAGGAAGGGTGGAGAAGCTCATAGCTCAAGTTGCTTGAAGTCCAGTGTTAAGTTTCCACAGTCTGTGATGATTTGGGGTGCAATGTCATCTGCTGGTGTTGGTCCATTGTGTTTTTTGAAAACCAAAGTCACTGCACCCGTTTACCAAGAAATTTTGGAGCACTTCATGCTTCCTTCTGCTGACCAGCTTTTTAAAGTTGCTGATTTCATTTTCCAGCAGGATTTGGCACCTGCCCACACTGCCAAAAGCACCAAAAGTTGGTTAAATGACCATGGTGTTGGTGTGCTTGACTGGCCAGCAAACTCACCAGACCTGAACCCCATAGAGAATCTATGGGGTATTGTTAAGAGGAAAATGAGAAACAAGACACCAAAAAATGCAGATGAGCTGAAGGCCACTGTCAAAGAAACCTGGGCTTCCATACCACCTCAGCAGTGCCACAAACTGATCACCTCCATGCCACGCCGAATTGAGACAGTAATTAAACCAAAAGGAGCCCCTACCAAGTATTGAGTACATATACAGTAAATGAACATACTTTCCAGAAGGCCAACAATTCACTAAAAATTTTTTTTTTTTAAATTTTTTTTTTTTATTGTTCTTATGAAGTATTCTAATTTGTTGAGATCGTGAATTGGTGGGTTTTTGTTAAATATGAGCCAAAATCATCACAATTAAAAGAACCAAAGACTTAAACTACTTCAGTCTGTGTGCATTGAATTTATTTAATACATGAGTTTCACAATTTGAGTTGAATTACTGAAATGAACTTTTCCACGACATTCTAATTTGAGATGCACCTGTATTTTGCAAAGGTTTTACATAAATTATGACTTTTGTGTTGAGGTCAAATTGACCCTCATTGGTTTCCATGCAATTTGCCAAAAATCAGCACTAGAAAAACACTAAAGACTTGGGTTAAAAGCATTTATTGTAGCTTGTCAAACACTGACAAATGAAATGCATGGGAACTTTAATTTACATTTAAGACCCTTTAAGTTTTCTTTTGACTTTTTATTTCAAGTTTACTTGAAATTGAAACCTGTTTTCTAAATCAGCCAAGTAAAATTCACTGTTTCTTTTTCAAGTTAAGTTTCAAGGTTGAAAAGTGAGTGAAATGATATTTTTGGTTGTTAGTTTTTTGAATCTCAACTACTAGGCTGTTGCAGCAATGAAAAGAAGTGTGGGGAACACATTTTCCCATCACAGGGATTTTATTTATAAGTATCCCATCACAGGGACACTTTATTTATATGTACTTGTGGTTAATTTGCAAATTGCACCTCAGTGTACAAGTAGTCATGACAGAAATGTTTTTTTTTTTATTATTATTGTTGTTTGTACAGCTAATTTCCTCCGTTTACATGAATCTTTAGTACTTTAGTATTTACCTGACAAGCTGATAATCTAAGCTGTACTTCTTTCCTCTGTTGGACAGGATCTTACACTATTCAGGGTCGGAGAGTGCAGGTGTACCAGCCGGAGTTTGAGAAGCCCTGGGCCCTGGGACTCGTATCTCAGCATGATCCTGTTTCACACATTATGGAGATTACCATGGACCAGGTCCGTGTGAAAGTCAGTACTCTGTCTCTTTAGAATCTAGTCAGTGTTACTGTTGTCTGATTCATGGGTTAGAGATAATAAAAGCTGACTTCAGTGTGTTATTTTTGGGTCAATCATGGTTTGTTTCAGGGTGAGGAGACACAAGTCGTCGATCCTCGGGTTATTCATGTGATGCATGCTGTGGAACAATTAGAAGAGGTGCGTTGGGTTTCTGTCTCTCCTAGTGTTGTTTAGAGCATAAATTGTCTAATTTAAGACTAGATGATTTTCTTTCCAAAGTCACTATTACCCCATTCCACTAAAATTATTTTTAATTAAATTACAGGGTTAATTTAGCAGCATTTTTATTTGTATATTTTTTATTAAATGTTACATTTTATTTGCACAAAATAATTTGTAATTTTAGCAATAATACTTGAAATCATAAAACACATCATAGTCTTTGTTTAGGAGTCTTTTTGAGAATATATCTAAGCATCCAGTGTCTTTATACAATCACAAGAGAAACTAAAATGGCCATTTAATACGTACTAAATATTATATTTACACTAACAACGTATACATTCACGTTTAGAGTCAGTAAGATTTTTTTTCTTTGAAAGGAATGAATACTTTTACAAAAGAAACTGTAAAACATTAAAAATGTTTCAAAAAACTGCTTCAAATAAATGCTGTTCTTTTGAACTTTATCAAAGAACCGTGAAAAAATGTGTAACTGTTTCCACTAAAATATTAGGCAAATTATTAAGCCACTGTTTTAAACAATGATAATAAGAAATGTTTACTGAGCATCAGCATATTATAATGATTTCTGAAGGATCGCGTAGGAAACTTTATGAATAAGTTAAAATCTATTAAAATAGAAAAATAAATAAATGTAGTTTTGGTGAACATAAGAGACTTCTTTTAAAAGCAATCATCTTTGTTATATGTATGGATGTGTGTGTGTTAAAAGTAGTGCAGTCAAACAATTAATTGTGATTAATCGCATCCAAAATAAAAGTTTTTGTGTACATAATATGTGTGTGTACTGTGTATATTTATTGTGTGTATGTATAAAAACACACACATGCATGTATATATTTCAGAAAAATATGTTTATATATTAAATATATTTATATATAATATAAATTATATGAACATAAATATATACATGTAAATAAATGTATATATTTTCAAAATATATACTGTACGTATACGTACATAATAAATATTCAAAGTACACACATTATGTAAACAAACTTTTATTTTGGATGCGATTAATTGCGATTAATCGTTTGACAGCACTAGTTAAAAGAGACTTGTTAATCGTCTTATAACTTAATTAAGTTAGTAATGTAAGCTTGGTAATTGATAATGCACATGGGTCATTTTGCTGTATCATATCTCTCATAGAGCCTAGATCGACGCAAGAAGGAGGGCGACGGAGGGAAAGGTGAGGGCAGTCGGCGGCGCCGGACAGCATCTGAAGGAAATGAAGACATTTCTCTGAAACGTTTCAAAGGAGCCGGGGAAGGCACCTCTGACAGCCAGAATGGGAATGGCTCCAACAAGGACGCTGAGGCTATGGTAACATGCGTAGAGATGCCGGGAGAGGGAGTAGTGGAGGGAAGAGACGCAGGGGGTGGCGTAGGTGGGAGGGTGACGAGCACCTGTAGTCCAGTAGCTTTGCCAAGTCAAGACTCCTCTAACAACAGCAATTCCTCTCAGCAGGAGCACTCCCACATAAGGAGCACAGGTTTTGTCAAGGAGAATGGCAGTTTTGTCCCAAACCAAGAAAGGATATCATCTTCAGTATCAGCGGTGCTTCCTGCGTCCACTCCAACACCACCTCCATTGAAGCCTGCCCCATCGCCCTTTTCTAACACTTTTCCTTCTTTGGGTCAAATGCCCAGCTTGGTGCCCGGGGCCCCTCTCCCTAAATCGTCTCCCACACTCCCAGCAGCCGAGAGGGAGGAGGGAGGTGTTCTTTCAGGGTATCCTAAAACAGCTGCCCTGGTGTCTCCAGGTCCTGTGACCATTTCATCACCTTCCCAAGACAACGCTTCAAGTGTGACTCTCTCTGCTCCTGTAGAAGCAAACCAAAAGCCCAGTATGTGGGGATCAACTCCAGAAGCGAGCCAGGTAGGACACTGATGCTTGTATTTTACTTTGGATCTGTTAATTTATTCAAAAAATGCAATTCATAGATACAAATAAAAACACCACTTCTGAGATGAGTTTTGATTCTGAAATTGAAAACATTCTTGTTTTTAACATTTTTGGTGGAAATAAAGTATATCCTCATAGAAGAAGAATTATTACATAATTTGGTAAAACTCTATTTTAATATAGATTCTAATTCTCACAATTACTGCATATTACTAGCATATTGGCCATTTATTAGTATTTATAAAGCTCATATTAATGCTTTATTCTGCATGACCGTATTCTAGATCCCTTAATCCTACTCCATACCCAAACTTAACAACTAACTTACTATTAATAAGCAGCAAATTATGAGTTTATTGACGAAAAACTCCTAGTTAATAGTGAATGTGTTTCTTAATCTAAAGTGTTAAACATACTTTCATTGTTTTTGGAGGTGCAAGCTCGTTTCAAGATTCTGGAACTTCATTGCTCATGAAATGAGCACCGTTCTTAAGATAAAATTGAAAATGGATCCTGGTCTTTTTCTTTTGGGGCTCCCATCCAAAAGACAGGCAATGTCTCTGACACTTGACGCAAAAAGTTATAAATTGTTGAATAAACTGCTACTTGTGGCAAGGAAATGCATAGATAAAAAACACTCCCCCCCTCTGTGACACAGTGGTATAGAGAGATTTTTGTGGTTTTGCCCTATGAGAGCCTAGCAGCTGTGCTGAGGGGTAATATACAGAGTTTTCAAAATGTATGGTCTCCTTTTATAGATCACTTGCCTCCAGACGTGAGAAAAATGGTTGTGTGTATCTATTAGAATTTTGTGGGTGATCAGTTTTCCTCCTCTTGGAGGTGGGCTCAAAAATTCATAAAGAATGGTCTTGGTTCTTTTGAGTTCTAATATTCTTTTTTTTGTTCCAAATGAACATTTTATTATAGGGTTATGTTACTGGAGATATCTAGGGGAATATATATGGGATTTTTTTTTTTCGTGTGCTTCTTTACAGGTTGTGACTGTTTAACAAAATTAATACTTATCGATGGTATTATGTTTCTACCCTTTATTTTCTCTTTTTCTTTTCTTGTTTAAATTTAATTACTCTTTTCCTCTTAAAATTATTTACTTTATTTATTTATTTGGGATTTGTTGATTTGTTTGTTATTATTTGAGTTACTTTTGTAGTCTATTGGAAGTAAAATTCATTTCACAATATCTTAAAGATTTGCTCTTAACTGACTCTATTTTTGGAAAGCACATTGTACATTTATCTTGTTAATATTGAATAAACATGTAAAAAAAGTCTTTAATTTAAAAAAAAAACTAGTTTGGCTTAATGTTTTATTGTTTCATAAGAAAAGAGCTGTGAATCAGTTTTGTTAAATAACATTAACATTTAGAAAAAAAAATCAAGGTCATGTTAAAAAAAAAAAAAAAAGAAATAAAATAATTTAAATATGATTTTCTCAAATTTCTCAAGTCTCTTCATAGGTATTGTACTATGATAACATGATTTAAATAAAACATTTTCAAGAAAACCTTTACATGAAACCCCTACATTTACATGAATAAATAATTTTGTTAGTTTATTAACGAGTGTTATTTTAATATTACTTATATACTTTTATAGTGTTTAGTATTATTTCGAATTAGCTTTTATTTATTTTTTATTTTATTTTAATTTGTTTTAGTAATTTTGTTTTTTTGTCAATTTTTAATATTTTTAGCTATTTCATTTTCTTTTTAGTTATTTCAGATTCTATTTATTTTCATTTCAGTATTAGTAAGTTTAGTACTTAATCTTATTTTATTCCAGTTAGTTACCAATGCATCGTTTCTAATTTTGTATGGTTTTTTCATCTTATACTTATATTTTATTTTATTACAGATTTATTTCATTTACCAAAAACAAATTTTAGTTTTAGATAACAATAACAGCACTGATTTTAACCTCCCCCCAAACTCCCCCCCCCCCCACCCCCACCCCCACCCCCCTTTTTCTTTTTGTGGGCACACTTATTACTCTTTGACCGTCATTTATTTGGCTTATTTGTATTTCAGAGCCCAAGCCCCGCTCTACCTGCTGCAGGATTTGGTAAACAGTCGAGTGAGGCAGTGTTTGGGGATGTTCCCACACAGGCCAACGGTTCTTCCCAGGAGGACAAGCCTTTTGGCTTTCCTTTTGGAGCTGCGAAGGAGTCGCAGAGGCAGGACTCTGATCCCTCACAGAACCTGTTCTTCCAAATCATGTCTCAGAACCAGAGCATCACGCAAGGCCAGTCAAAGGCCTTCACGTCCTTGTCTGAGTGCCTGAACAAGGAGCCGCCCAGCCTGTTCAAGCCTTCCGCTCACTCCGAGGGGTTCAAAAAGGCGGTTGTGGCTTCTGCATCTGCTGTACTGTTTGGTTCAGCACCTGCTAGTGGCCTGGCACCAATGAAAGATCAGCCAAAAGTGCCTGATATCAAGCCTGCAGGCAATGGGATCCTAATGAACAAGCCTTTCGGAGCAGTGGGGGAGGCGCACAGCAAACTCCCAGCCGCGTTTCCCTCAGCTGTAGGTCAAGTTGCGAGCTCTGCGGAGGCGCTGAAGCCCTCTTTGGGATTAGGAACCAGTGGGCTTGGCAGTGCCAGAAATGTTAACAGCTCGAGCCCAGTCAGCGGTTTTGGTCTGCTTGCTGGCAACAAGGTTTCAGAAACTCACGAGAACCTTTTCCTACAGGCCACCAAGGAAACAAATCCATTTCTTGCTTACGGCGGAGCTGTTTCGCACAGCCCTTTTAGTGCTTTGTCAACTCCAAAGTCGTCATCTGTGCTGTCCGCGTCTGCTGTTTCACCTTCGGGCAGCTCTGGTCTACTTAGTCAAGATCCTCCTGGTGGTGATGCCAAACCAAACCTGTTCACCATGGCAGAACCTCCTAAGGGAATCTTAGCGCCTCAATTCACTGCTCCTGCTCTCACGACCACTCCATCGTTCACTCCAGCTGCCCAGGATGGACAACAGACGTCCAAACCAAACAAAGAAGGTTCAGACGGCAGCCCGGGAACCCGCATCAGCACTGAAGGGCAAGGTGTCACTACGCCTTTCGACCAAACCAAGTTTTCTTTGGAGGAACGCACTCAGTCCACTAAAAGGGATTCAGAGTCCAGTAGCAACAGTGACCTGTCTGATTTGAGCGAGGCGGAGGACAACTCAGGCCAGAGCCAAAAACCTGGGGTTTCTGCAGCCCGTGAGGATAAGATCAAGACCCAGCCTGCGGCTAAGAGCCGGCCGCGGAGCAAACCCTTCAAAGGTAACGTGCTTGACAACTGCATGCTGTGTACTTCATGAGTTAGTTCAGCTGAGTTACTACACACCCTCATGTCAGTCTAAACCTATGTGAGTTTCTTTTATACTGAATCCAGAATTTTTCTTTTCACCATTTCAAAAAAAAAAAAAAATTTAAAAAATGAAAGTATAAGTTATAGAAGTTAAAGTTTACTAAAATTGTGTTTTATATAAAATATTTTAAAAAATGTCCTTTAATCTAATTTTGCTGTAAAATTAAAGTCATATGTCTAAATAAGTTATGCTACAAATTTAAAGTTATAAAACAAATTGAGGTTTAATTTAGGCGCTATACCAAAAATAGCCACCGGGTGACACCCAAACTGAATGCATTTTTGATTGTATTTTCCTGATGCAAATTTACAAGTTTCTTTGGAATATTACTTCTGTCACAAAACATTACTTCTATCAAAACCCCCCACCACCACCACCAAAAATGGAATCTTGATACTCTTTTTAACGATATGTATTTTGTCAAGATTATAAAAAGTTTTTATTATAAAATATTGTAATACATTCTGTAATGTGACACTGCCCTCTAAAGCCGGGCTCGATTTTCCTGATTTTTAATTTTTTTTCTCTCTTCCCCATTACACTGCTGCTGTTGCAGTCATTGAAATAGTTCCGTTTTGTTTTTAATGGTAAAATGGTTATGTTCTTGATTTTTTTTTTTTTTTTTTTTTTTTTTTTTTTTTTTATGTATTAGGTTCATTTAGAATTATGTTTGAAACTTTTTTTGTTGTTGTTAAATTAAAGTTTTTGTTTTATAAAGTAACAACCAAGTGGCCAGTGGCAGACAGTGAGTTGATCATAGCCTATGTTTGATCAGTTTAGCCTTCTCAATTTAGCTTTCTCAAATAGCCTTCTCAAAAGTAAAATCTATGGATATAAAATACTTCAAGCATATCACAATGTTAGTTTAAACGTTTAATCTAGATAAATGTGTGCTATTAGGCATTTATCCAATCGTTTGTGCGGAGAGTGGAAGCTAAAGTGCTCTTTGCAGGACATGGAGGAGCCAGTGCGCTCGCTTGCATTTTTTCTTAACAGTGGAAACAACTTAAAATGCACCATCGATTTTGCTCATAAAGGTTAGAGTAATATATCACTCGGAACTGTAAAGGGTCTACTTTTATTTGTGTGCACTCACAATATCAACAAAACATTGTGCTTTTGTAAAATAAAGAAGAAGAAAAAAAACAGGATGTGCTTTCTGCCGTCTCTGTCTTGAGCTGGAGTGCTTTACAGAAATGAACCGAAACTCAGAAAATACTTGCCTCACAGACAAGATAAATATATCTATAGAAAGCTTTAAGTTACTACTTTAAAATGAAATAATTCAAATCTAAACCAAAAACTTTCATTATGTAATTATGTAAGTTTTGAAACTGAACCAACAAATTTTCAAGCCTAAATACAATCAGCAGAAGCAAAAAACTAAACATACACTATTAGCGAACTACACCATGATCATATGACTTTAGCGTTACCACCATTAAGCTTTCATTTCAACATTTTCCCTGAAACTCAGAGTTAGAATAGTTTGTAAGAGCTCGATTATAATAAGTAGATGACTTCCCCAGCAACCTCTTCGGTCCCATTTAGCCACTTGCTAGCAACCAAAACCACTTTAAGGCAAGCCTACAAGGTTAGCATTTAGCATTTAATGAATCAACATCTCATCGACTAATTTTCAACATGTTTGCCATTAAACATTACAGCAAAAATGCTGTTTTATAAGAGAAGTCACAGACAATTTTTCAAGGTTTGGCCTACAAAAATGTGTCATTCCTGCAGCACCCTATTCATTAGTTTACTGTCTTTGTTTAAAAGTTGTGCACCTGCTCTCTAAAGTGTCAACAATGCCATTTAAAAATATCCATATCGGTCGACCACCAATCTGTAGTTCATATTGATAGATCAGCCAGCATTCACAGTCATCTGATTTTGTTTTTGTGTGTGATTTATGTAGCGGGGCAGTCTGTGTTGAAGGACCAGAATAAGGTTCGGCGCTTGAAGCAGTCCGGAGAGTCCTTTCTGCAAGACGGCTCCTGCATTAATGTGGCGCCCCACCTGCACAAATGCCGTGAGTGCCGTCTGGAGCGCTACAGGAAATCCCGCGAGGACGAGGACGATGATGACCCAAACGTGGCCTGTAGATTTTTCCACTTCCGCAGGTGAATATGATTCAGACAGCTACAGGTATGACTTGCTTAACTCTTGGCTAGGGTATGAGACTGACACCTTGACTTTGTGTTGTAACAGGCTGGCTTTCACTAAGAAGGGAGTCCTTCGTGTGGAAGGCTTTCTGAGCCCGCAGCAGAGTGACAGCATGGCAATGGGGCTTTGGCTCCCCTCCCTCACAGTACAGGAAGGACTTGACCTGGACACGTCCAAATATATTTTAGCAAACGTGGGTGACCAGTTTTGCCAACTGGTCATGTCAGAGAAAGAGGCCATGATGATGGTAGAGCCCCATCGTAAGTAACTGTTTGTTTATCAAAACTGATTATAGCTTGTTCACACAAAATCATTTATAATCTGAATAAATTCTAAGAAAGTGTCACATAATGCCAAAATATTTTGCACATACTAGCTACTAAAATAGTTTTCAGTTAATACAGTATTCTAGAAGATTTTAAGAGCTAAATGTTCAAGTTTCCCTCTTTTGTTTCTTTTTTGTTTTTGTAAATTTACCTGACTCTTCTTAAAAAAAAAAAAAAAAAAAAAAAAAAAAAAATTCACATTTTAAAAAAGATTTCTACCACATGAAATGTTTTAGAGCTTGACATTACTACGTATATTCTTTATAAAAATTAACATGGAGTTTTATGTTTTTATTAATTTTTCATGACTTTCCCAAGACTGTTGGAACCCTAGTTTTTCAAAGAAAAAAAAGGTGGTAAATTAAAATGAAACATTTCTGAATGTTAAATATTTTAATTAGGTTTTTTTTTTTTTTTGTCTAATTTTATATACATTTTAATTTATTTTATGTAATTTATATCCATTTCTCTAATATATACCATGCTAATCATTCTCTTGAAAAAATATGGACAACTGAATGAATTGCTTAGTATCTGAATGGATGTAGCTTCCATAATCAGTATAATATTAAAGACCTCATTCATGAAATGTAAGCAGAATAATTTTGAGTGAATAATTCATAGAAATTCAGGTCAAATGTCACATTAAAATGAATGCTTTTTCAATGAATTTCACATTCTACTCATGGTTTATGAATGAAGCTCAATGTGAAGGGAAACACTGTTACATACGTTATCTTATCAGTAAGGAATGTATAAAAATCTTATATTAAACATAGTAATAATTACAATAATATTTTTTTTTTTATATATAGCACCTTTCAGGACCTCAGTGTTACTTATTTTAGAGTGAACACTTCAGGACTAATATAAAGCAAGGTTATTATTGTTAAAACTGTTACTAAAAAACAAAAGCGTGCAGTAAAAAAAAACACATTTTATTAACTGAAAAAAAAACACTTGTTTTGTTCTATAAATGTACATTAAAATACTAAAAAGCTAGTGACTATTTCAAAACTACAACAAGGACATATATAAAATCTCTGCGATTTTGCAGAAAAAGTGGCATGGAAGCGAGCTGTGAGGGGAGTGAGAGAAATGTGCGACGTGTGTGAAACAACGCTATTCAACATCCACTGGGTGTGTCGCAAATGCGGCTTCGGCGTATGTCTCGACTGCTACCGGCTACGCAAGAACAGGCCACCTGAAGGTAAATATGACGAAGGATCAGCCACATTCATGAAGCTATCATCCTATTTGATACAAGAGCACTGTCTTGTGTCATGCACATTCATTACAGCATGTCTCTGACTCTCACTTCTGCTCTTACTGTAGACGAGAGTCCAGAAGAAGAGGTGTTCTCATGGCTGAAGTGTGCTAAAGGCCAGCCACACGAACCACAGAACCTCATGCCCACTCAAATTATACCTGGCACAGGTTAGTGCATTTATCCCTGTTAAAAAATATGAAATCACAGTAATTGGAGCTCAGTTTTATCGTCTCCTTGTATCCCTTTAGCCTTGTACAGCATAGGTGACATGGTACACGCTGCCAGAGGTAAATGGGGGATCAAAGCGAACTGCCCCTGCACTAGTCGACATAACAAACCCTTGGTGCGGCCCAGTGCTCCAAATGGCCTTTCACAGGCAAGATATCTCCAAAACATTTGAATTGAAAGTAAATTACATCTGTAATGCTCTTAGATGTTTTTTGTCTCTTCTCATCTTGTCTCATGTTTGGTGCAGCCGGGTGCGGCTAACAGTGTGGGGAATGGAGCCACTTCCACTTCAGCCACAACCCGTCCGAACGGGGAACCAGCAGCGGGTGCAGTAGTCAAAACAGAGCCTGTTGAAGAGGCGAGCAGTGCTGACACAACGTCAGGCTCCAGTGGGCCAAGCAGCAGCACTTCTAGCCCTGCTCCTGCCCCGACACCAGCCGCTAAAGATGGCAAGGGCAGTTCCTCAGCCCTTCACTGGCTGGCCGACCTGGCCACACAAAAGGAGCCCAAAGGTGAGACTAAGTTTAGAGCGGTGAACAGTTAGTGGATGGCACATGTGGAGGTGCTTAATAACAGTTGTTCTCAACTGGTTTTGCTTCAGGACCTTGAATTTAGCCTACATTTGACCAAAATGATCATGGACTGTTATATATATTCTTATATAGTATATTAGGGCTGTCAAAATGGCTGAAAAACTAAATTTGAATTTTGTATTCAAATATTATCAATATTCCAATTCTATTCTAATTTAAAAGGCATAATTTCAGTTAGGGGGGAAAAAGCTTTTAGCTTCTCTCTTGAGGCCACAAGAGGGCGAATCGTGCAAAATATTGCGATATATGCAATAAATCTGCATTTTGTGTGATCCGCTTGGTTTCGGTTTTGCCTATTTCTGCAATATTTTGAATGAACAGCACAGCTCATCATCGCATCTCGTGTGCCACTGATAAGGTTGCCTGACGCACACCTAAAATTCAAATGCAACATTTTTGCTTTCGAATGTGGATTATTTAATTTCAACAAATATTCTTGAAATTCTAATTTTTATTTGACAGCCCTATAGTATATATTATTTGGTACATTTGAGAAGAGATATGTTTATAATTGTATTTGTAATTATGGTTATTATTATGATTATAAACTGCAATAATAATAATAATAATAATAAATAACTTTATTTGTAGAACAACATAGAAGAAATGCAGCTTTATGGTTAAATTTACATTAAGCACAAAGTTCTTCAGAGAAACAGATGAAAAATACCATAATTAATGTAATGTGAAACCCATTTTATAGTTAATAAAAATAAAACCATATACATGGAATGCATAACAAAAGATATGTAATTAATAATAAAAGAACATAATACAAAGAATGTATAAACCAGGTTAAAAAAAGACAATGCATTTAAAAGAAATGTAAAGAAAGAAATTTTAATTAAAAGAAACATGAATTTGCAGTAAAACAGCATATAGCTTGATTTTAAAAGTTTGATCTTATTTATCTTGCTATCATAACTGTGCATGATTATATAGTATTAGCAACAGTTTGCCTTTGGCATTGTTTTTCCCCTTGTTGTCTGCAACGCTGTAAGAACAAACTTGTGACTAAATTTTGTTCCCTTAATGCTTTAGAACCACAATACATAACGTTTTCTGGTAAACCTTGAATTTGGTAAATCTTTGCAAGACACAATGTGCTCAGGCTCTTCCTCTTGTTTTTTGTCTCAGAGTCTCTGCGCTCCGTGATGGGTCGTGACTCACGTGCTCCATTTGGTCTGGACTCCTTCGGCACCCTTTCCAAACCCTCAGGGTCCAGTCCCAAGCTCTTCAATAGTCTGCTGCTGGGCTCTGGCCCTTCCCAACCCAAAGCAGAGGGCACTAGCCTCCGGGATCTGCTGAACTCTGGCCCTGGGAAGCTCCCGCAGGGTCCCACCGAAGGAGGTGTTCCTTTCCCTTCAGTGTTCTCCACTGCTGGTGTACGTGACCATGCTTTAACTTTATCTTTATGTTTTGAGAAACATTTCTTATTTTTATCAGTGTTGAAAACAGTTGTGCTGCTTCCATTATACATTTTCAGGATTTTTCTTATAAATAGACAGTTAAAAAGAACATTTATTTTAAATGGAAGATTATAAATGTCTTTATTTTAATCAATTTAATGCGCCCTTGCAGAATAAAAGTATTAATTTCTTAAATTCTTACTGACAACAAAATTTTAAACACTAATGTAAATGTTGTTGAGACATAGACATAAGAAAATGAATGTATTTTTGTTCTTTCTCTCCTAAGCAGTCTGATAAAATGAAGGGAGGTCTTCCTAACTTCCTGGATCATATCATTGCATCAGTGGTGGAGACGAAGAAGGCAGAGGGTCGACGTGCGTCAGGGTCAGCAGAAGGCAGCGAGTCGGGGACTGCTCCTCGCAGAGAGGGCTTGATGGGTCTCAGTGTATTAGATCCCCACACTTCGCACTCGTGGCTGTGTGATGGCCGTTTGCTCTGCCTGCAGGACCCCAGCAACAGCAACAACTGGAAGATCTTCAGAGAGTGCTGGAAACAAGGACAGGTGAGCAGTGAAGATCAAATGGATGCACATTTATTTGATCGGTTACATTCTGCTGATGCTAATAACCTTTTCTTGTTTAGCCTGTGCTGGTCTCAGGCATACACAAAAAGCTGAAGGAACATTTATGGAGGCCAGAGTCCTTCAGCGAGGAGTTTGGAGACCAGGATGTGGATCTGGTCAACTGTAGGAACTGCGCCATCATCTCTGATGTCAAAGTCCGAGACTTCTGGGATGGCTTCCAGGTCATTTCCAGTGAGTACAGACACTTTAACATCTGAGCAGTCCTGGATCTTTTTATTGTTGATTTGATTATTAACTTAATTGTCATGAACTATGAAACCACTTTAACCTGGTGGTCTATTATATTCTCCTCTGTTCTCTAGAGCGGTTGCAGGGTGGAGATGGCCAACCTATGGTACTAAAACTTAAAGACTGGCCTCCTGGAGAAGATTTCAGAGACATGATGCCCACTCGGTAGGTTTGCTGACATGTTACTTGGTGCTGTACCTGGTGGTCCACCAATGTGGATTTTTTTTTTTTTTTTTTTTTATTGCTGATGCCGATATCTTGGAGTGCATGTTGGCTGTTGGGCAGTAAGAAGCCAATATATATAGCACACTGTTTAATTTAAGGATAGTAAAAACATATATAAAAATTGCTGAAAATTAAATTTATATTTATTTTACATAATATTTTCTAGATTGTCATTTGAAAATGAATAAATATGAAAAAAATTAACTTGATAAAAAATACATCTGTAAAGACAATTATTTAGATGCCAACTTCTTTCTGAAATTCTATTATAGTATTTTTCACAAATAAAGAAACTCTTCTACGAGTTAGCGCTAGTGTTGTCACAATACCAAAATTTTGTCTTCGATTCAATACCTGAGTAGTCTCTCAATACTACTACTACTGAACCGATACCACAACCAAAACATAACACAACAGGAACAGTAATTAAATAATAGATGATGCACATGGAATTTGTAGTTCATTATTTTATCTATTAATTTTAAAAACTAAAAAAAAAAAATAATAATAAAATAAATATGCCACCTACCACCGCAAAGGCCTGTGGTGAGCAACTACCAGTCTATTATACAGCCGAGCCTACAGATAAATATAGATCTTTGCAACATTGGTAATTTAGTTAAAAGGATAAAGCCAAATTAGATGGTTATTATTGACCTCGATTACCTGTCAAACTCAGATGGTGAAAAAGTTTACGTGTCACTAAATAAATCACACTCATTTGACTTGGGCATGAGCTAGGAGTGGGAAATATGACCAAAATCTCATTTCACAAAATGAGTGATTTTATTTCACGATAACAATTTATGTAATGTTATAGTAATTTTTAATTTATCTTTGTTAATAACAGTAAGAACATAGATGCAAGTAACAAACAAAAGAACAAATACAAAAAGACACAAATGAAATAAACAGTGTTTTTAGGTAAAGTAGGTTTTTTAACAGTAGCATTCAATTAAGAGATAATACAGAAATTGAATAAAGTAATCAATGTATATAAAGTTTGGCATTCCAGTGTTCATGCAGGGTTCTGAAGCAGAGCGCTGAACACACACTGTCCTGCTGTCGCACATTGACGCAACTAAGGAAATATGGCTTATTAAAACACCGTCATTCTTAAGGTACCAGTACTAGTAAAATGAGCAACCGTACCATATTTAAAAGCAGGTTGGGTTGGGGGTAACGCATTACAAATAATGCAAGGTATGTAATCAGATTACTTTTTTTTTTTAAAAAGTAACTAGTAAAGTAACGTATTACTTTTAAATTTGCAAGAAAGTATCTGGGTTACTTTATTCAAATAAGTAACTCAAGTTTTTCCATTTATGGACTGACAGCTCTCTTTCCCTGTGTTGAGAGAAATTGGGAGTGAGGTGCAGAGGAAGAGGCATTTTCCTCAGGCTTATTCATTTCACTTTTGATGTGAAAGGACCCTTACAGTTGCCAAAAATAGTTTTTTAGCTTTTTGTTATTAAAAAAACAAATAAGCAAGCCCAGCTCAGGTGACAAAAAGTAAGACATAAGTAATGTAAGACATTACTTTCCAGAAAAGTAACATAATCAATTACTTTTTAATGGAGTAATGCAATTTTGTAATACATTACTATTAAAAGTAACTTTAGCTCTAATTTTACATACATTACACAATGAATATTACATGAATACAGCATAGCAGCAAACTGGATATAGCACAGCAAGGTTAGTGGAAGTAAATAGTTTTTTTTTAGATATTCAGACTTGTTTAAATGAAATGCATATTTGCTGAATGCTGATAGTAGATGAGGAAGCGTTTACACTGTTTGCCTTTATCACTGACAATAGTAAAGCCAATGCTATAATACATTTTCATATATTCCTAACCAATTTTGTTTAAAAGCTCGATGTAATAATTTATTAGAACTGGTTTACAGAGACCAGTAAAATAATGGAATCTCTTTATCCATTAAGCATGTTTTATTAGATTGTGCTGGTTTTAACTCTTTGAGAGAACTTTTTTTATTCAGTTAACTCTTTTGAAGAGATTTTTAACAGAGTTAAGCCGAATATAGTTTTAGAGTTTTTAGCAAAAAATAAATAAATTAAAAAACATGATATAATTCAGCCATAATATTCCTCTCCTTGAAAATAGCCACAGAAGCTGGAATGGCGTTAAACACAAACAAACAAACTGTAAAATAATGAAGATGGACAATGGGAGCTCTGTGCATTCAGCGTTGTCAAAATAAAAGTCCTGTGCGCTGACAAGATAAAAGTTTCCACATATTGGCCAAACAGAAAAATAAATAAATATTGGCCAATGCTGATAATTAAAAAATGCCAAATATCAGCCTATATATTGGCCTAGGCAACATATCGGTCGACCTCTACCTATGGCATCCTCGCTTGGGAGCAGCCAGTTTTTATGAATTAGCTTACTTATGTTCTCCTGTTTGCAGGTTTGATGATCTCATGGAGAACCTTCCTCTGCCAGAGTACACAAAGAGAGATGGCCGTCTCAACTTGGCCTCTCGTCTTCCAAACTTCTTTGTTCGGCCAGATCTGGGTCCTAAAATGTACAATGCCTATGGTAAGAGATCTGCATTCAACATCCTCGCCACTGCTTATGAGGAATGCACTGGCAGCTCTTTAACCTCTTCTCTTTGCTGTGTCCCTCCCAGGTCTGATCTCCACAGAAGACAGGAGGGTCGGCACCACTAACCTGCATCTGGACGTATCCGATGCAGTCAACGTAATGGTGTATGTGGGCATCCCAGAAGGAGACAGCGACCATGAAAAAAGTAAGCATTTAGTTATTGTTTATGTGTGTTAAGGGCTTTTTGTGTATGTGTATTTTGATGCAGCAGTTTGATTTCAAAATACAACATTTCTTGTTGATTTTTGTAGCAAATATAATGAAGCTATTGTTTCTGTTCATAGATATGGCTGCAGTTTTCTTTTGTTCATTTGTAACATATATAAAATTTTGATCTTGAAGACTTTTTTCCCCTGTGCTGTAAAAGTAATTTTGCAGTCTGTTTTTCTTTTAAAAAACAAACAAAAAACTTAAGGTAAATAGTTGAAATTCTGTATGAGACATTATTGTGTTTATATTGGTTTCAATGGAAATGTAAATCCACACTGTCTTCGCAAGATTTCAAATTTCCCTGAAAACACTTCTTGTCCTTAAAGGTATAGTTCACCCAAAAATGAAATTATGTCATCATTTACTCACCCTCGAGGTTTTCTGAATCCAGAAGTCATACAGATTTGGATCAACATGAGGCTGAGCAAATGATGACATTTTTGGGTGAACTATCCCTGTAAGTGTAAGCTAATTATTTAATGTCTGAATGATAGAAATTCCACCCATAGATGAAATCTTTTGATAGGAAACTGGCATTAAAATAGAAAAAAAAATAAAAATAGATAGTGCCTTGCAAAAGTATTCAGACCCCTAAATAAATCATTGAATAATGAGTGCAAGCCTCCCTCAAGAGGTAGTTTCTTAGAGGCCAACATGGCACCCTATAGACCTTAGTAAGTGCAGAAGCCGTATTTAATTTGATGACGCACAGTTAAAGGTTGATCAGTATGACATATTGAATGTCTTTCCCTTATAGCTGCAATTTCATTGGTATCAATTAAATATGGCATCTGCTCTGACTGAGGTTTCTCTTAGTAAAAAAAAAAAAAAAATTATAAGCTTTACCAAAAATCTAGCTACAGCCTTATAGTGTCCGAACCGCTCACAGGCCAGTGAGTCGGACGCAGTTAAGGCCTTTAGGATGGCCTGTGATCTTGGGGTCTTGCTACTTTTGATTGTGGCACCATTTCTCATTCACAGAAGCAGACCTCGCTGGATTCAAAGGTCTGTGCATTTTTTTCATTTGTCTCACATTAGGCATGCCCTCCCACTTTTCTCGCTCTCTTGTTCTTCACTCCCATTGCTTTAACCCATCTCTTACTACTCTTTACATTAAATGGGATATTATTTATGTTGATGATTCATTAAAAAAATACCAATTTGTGCACCAGTTTGTAAACTCAGTGCACCAATTTGTAAACTCCATTCAGAGTTTTCCAGGACACCAAAACATAGTGACCATAGTGGTTTTTTTTGGTTGTTTTTTTTTTTTTTTTCGTTTTTTTGTTACATCTCACTGTGTTGATGCCCCTTCAGATGTTTTTATGATTGAGTTATTTTAAAGGGGTCATATAATCATTATTTCTTTGGTTCTTTTCAAATAAAAGTTTCATGCATTTATTTGAAGACGAAACTGGTAGGGCTGTCAAAATGACTGAAAAATTAAATTCAAATTTTGTACTTAAATATTATCAATGTTTGAATTAAATTCAAATTTAAAAGGCATAATTTCAGTTAGGGTAATAAAAGCTTTTGGCTTTTCTCTTGAGGCCATAAGAGGGCGCATCAAGCAAAATATTACTAATGCATGTTTATTCAAAGCAATAAAATAACATGACTATCAGTGGAAAAAGTGTTTAAAATAATGTTTATAAACCAAATATAATTAAGTTGCTTAAACAGCTATGAACAAAACAGCATGTATGCATGCATAGTTTAATACAAGGCCCGAAAGCCAATCACACAGAGTACTTTTTTCATTTAAAAACATTAGAAGTAGTGGGATGGCGAAAAACCCACTATAAAGACATGTTTTTTAAAAGTTGAACTTACATTAATTTTACATAGCTTTCTAAACATGCGGCTGCAACGATGATAGATGTCCCTCTAGAAAATGTGCAAAATATGCATTCTGTGTGAACGGCTTGGTTTCAGTTTTGACGTAAACAAGATGTTCTCTTTTTGCACAATATTTTGAGTGAACAACTCAGCAACGCTGCATCTAGTGGGTTCAACTGGATAAGCTAACAAAAACATTAAAATGCAACGACACTTGCATCGTCATCACATCTCGTGCACCAATGAGAAGCACACCTAAAATTCGAAATGTGGATTTTTATTTTTAATTTGACATTTTCAAAATTCGACTTTTTTATTTGACAGCCCTACAAACCGGAAGAGCTAGGACTACACACATACACACTGTAAACAAAGCTCACTAGTTTACTATTCCATTTTTACACCAGACAGATTCAGTGAAAATCATCACAGAAGAGGATGAAAATTGAATATCGTCTTCAGTTTTTCTTTTGTCTTTCTTCTTGTGTTTCTCTCACTGATGGGCTTCGCCACCGATTAAACATGCTCAACTGGTCAAAAAGCTGGGAATGGGGATCTGACTAATGCTAAAGTTGCAGAAGATGCCACAAAACTGGGCTGTCTGATACTCAATGACGGCCCAACATTGGCTTAGTTTGTCACGGCCTTGTGCGCTATATTCTAAGTCTTCTGAAGCTTTATAGCTTTCGTCTCAGGAACAGACTCAGACCTTCCAGTGAGCTGTTAACTTGAGAACCACTGCAACTGGATCGAACGGATCACTCTGTTGAGCTAGTTAGTTTTGGTTAACTGGTTAATCTACTTCATAATTTAAATTGAACAGTTCTTTCACAATCAGACTGATTTGTTGAACATTTGGAGTTATGGATATTATGACCCCTTTAAATAGTTCTTATTTGCTATAGGAAAGCAATTTTTTTTATTATTATTGTTTCCATGCTCTTCAGTGGTTGGTGATGGGCCTTCATATCCTGTCATTCCTTCTTTTAAATGTTTAAAAACAAAACAAAAAAAATGAATTGGAATTTGTCACCTTTTTTATTCCAGGAATCTGAGCGGTCATATTTTTCCCCCATACAAAAATGTGTTGGGATACTGGAGCAGTTTATTGTGATTATTATATTTTTGATGTATATTCTTTCTACAACTCCTGAGCAAACCCTGCAGGATTGATCCTTGCCTCCTCCCTTATTCAGCCTCTTTGCTCTGTTGCTTGCTTGATTCGTAGGGCTGTCAATACATTAAAATATTTCACTGCAATTAATCTCAAATTTATTGTTGTTCAGTTCCTTCTTAAGACAAAAATTCTAAACATTATTTGTGCTTGGTAGATTGGCAATACCACACATTGCAAAATTATTTATGTAATCTGCAAAAATGAATGCAACAATTTTCCCACATTGTGTGGACATAGTTCACCCAAAAATGAAAATTCTGTCATTAATTACTCACCCTCATGTCGTTCCAAACCCGTAAGACCTTCGTTCATCTTCGGAACACAAATTAAGATATTTTTGATGAAATCTGCGAGCTCTCTGACCCTGCATAGACAGTAAGGATCCTTACACGATCTAGGTCCAGAAACGTAGCAAGGAGAACGTTAAAATAATCCATGTGACATCAGGGGTTCAACCATTATTTTATGAAGCTACGAGAATACTTTTTGTGCACGAAGAAAACAAAAATAACGACTTTATTCAACAATTTGTCTCCTCCGCGTCACGCTATAGCGCCATTTTGGAGAGTATCACAAACAACGTATGCTGTTATGTGTCAGCAGCACCATACGCGGATACACGGTTTACGTTGTTTACGCTTTGATCTGAACATAAACAATGTATCTGCGTATATACGCTGTTTACATATGTGACACTCTAAAATGGCGCTATAGGGTGATGCGGAGGAGACGAATTGTTGAATAAAGTCGTTATTTTTGTTTTCTTTGCGCACAAAAAGTATTCTTGTAGCTTCATAAAATAACGGTTGAACCCCTGATGTCACATGGATTATTTTAACAATCTCCTTGCTATGTTTCTGAGCCTTGATCGTGTCAGGATCCTTACTGTCTATGGAGGGTCAGAGAGCTCTCGGAATGCATCAAAAATATCTTAATTTGTGTTCCGAAGATGAGCGCAGGTCTTAAAGGTTTGGAACGACATGAGGGTGAGTAATTAATGACAGAATTTTGATTTTTGGGTGAACTATCCCTTTAATCTTGTGTAACCTTCTCTGTTGCTCGATGTTTAAGTGTGTTTTGCACGTGAGTGAGTAACTGAATGTCCTATAAATGATTATTTCTTGCAATGCCACTCATAAAATGTCCTGTCTGACCGATATCACTGAGATTAGTCACACCTGTGTCTGTGACAGTCCTAAACAGCAGGAAAAGTGTCAGGGGACTTGTAGAACTTGTTTAAAAAATTCAGAAATACTTTCTGCCCGTCAATCATTTTGTGTTTGGGTTTGCTGGCATCTTCAGCGGGCAGAGAGAGGCAGCATGTGGTTGAAAATACCAGAATGAAACTGTCAGATAAATTGATATTGTTCACGGCATTGCATAAATGACAGTGTTAAACGTTTTGAATGAACATTCATTTTGACAGCCCTATTGCTTAATAATTATAATCAGTTATTAAACTTTAAAATATTAAATATCTACTCTCTGTTTTAATGGTCATAGTGTACTTTCCCAATGCTTGGAAACCCTGTGTAGAAACAAAAGAGGCTCTAACAATCAATATCTGTAGTTCAGCTCTAGTTCACGGCTTAATGAAAAAGTTAAAGACGTTTACACAAGTTATGATTGTGTGTGTGTGTGTTTACTGACCGACCTGTTATTACTGTAGAGGTGATGCAGACCATTGAAGAGGGAGATGTGGATGACATGACTAAGAGAAGAGTCTATGAAGCAAAGGAGAAACCTGGAGCTCTCTGGCACATCTACGCTGCCAAAGACGCTGAGAAGATCCGCGAGCTCCTGCGAAAGGTGAAAGGATGGCTTTGACTGTTATTGCTTTAGCAATAGTTTATCCTAAATAAAGACACTCATGTGTTTCCAAACAACATTTGACAACGTTTCAGATTTGGGGAGCGTTCTCTACTTTCTATGTTGTAAAACGCTATGAATGTCTGAAGTTCGTTTCACCTATTAATTGCAGGTTGGAGAGGAACAAGGTCAGGAGAACCCACCAGACCATGATCCTATCCACGACCAGAGCTGGTACCTGGACCAGACGCTGCGCCGCAGGCTGTACGAGGAGTATGGAGTCCAGGGCTGGTCCATTGTGCAGTTTTTGGGAGATGCTGTGTTTATCCCAGCTGGAGCGCCACATCAGGTTGGTTATTTAGATGATGTCCACCATCAGAGTTCAGTTCAAAATTATTTACTTGACACTAGGGGTGTGCAATATACAGAAAAATAATATCTCAATAATAACTCTTGGATTTGTCGATAACAATAATTAGACGTTATTTAGCTGAGTTTGTTTTTGTGCTGTAACCTTTTCATTATGTTTGCCAGCTTAAATTGATTTCCAGGGCATTTTCACCTTTATAAGACCTTTTTCTAAACTTATTAGATTATGCGCCTCTTTTTTTGTGTTAAATTCTTACATTTAATCAATTAATTCAATTAGAATAGTGAGACACTATAGGCTGATACCAATCAAATAAAATAAATATAAACAAAATCCATTTTTCACTGCATAAGAGGTGCATAAGCTCCATCTAAAGCATTATTTAGATATATTTACACTTCATTTACAATTGAATAATTATTTTTATAAGATGAAACTAAAACTGCCAGTTGGTAGCAGCAAGTTACTGCCTGAATAAATGAGTCATTCATTTTACCAATTCATTCAAATTCAGAACCTTGTAATTGACAATACTAACATCCTGTTTATTAAACTGTTGTATAAAATCAATAACACATTTGCAATCGTGCAGAAATTCAGAAAGACAGCACTTGCTCATAATATTGCTTAACTGTATCATATAGAAATATAAGACAAAAACTCGTACATGGGCATTTCTACCGCTATATATTGAATTTTGGGTCATTCTAACTGCATTTTAATGGGCTTCATTGAAAATGTGAACTCTCAAAGCATGTTTTTATTTGTTTTTTTGCAAAGTGACACATTGTTAAAACAACAATTAAGATATTATAGTAGACAATACATAATGCACACCCCTACTTGACACATAAATACTAATTTTCTCATCTTGGTTTTCCCAGGTGCACAACCTGTACAGCTGTATCAAGGTCGCAGAGGACTTTGTTTCTCCTGAGCATGTGAAGCACTGTTTTAGACTGACGCAGGAGTTCCGCCACCTTTCCACTACTCACACTAACCATGAAGACAAGCTACAGGTACTTCTATATGTCACTGCAAACCTGATGTAACTCTTCTGCGGAGCACCAAAGTAAAATTTCAGTATTTTTCGGTGAGCTGAGTATAAATGCTTGTGAAGCATTTTATTTTGATTTAATGTGGTATTTCCATCGTTCACAGGTGAAGAACATCATCTACCATGCCGTGAAGGATGCTGTGGGAACATTAAAAGCCCATGAGCCTAAACTAGGCCGCTCTTAGTTGTTGAACTGATGGTGGAGAAGTCACAGAGAGATTGGGTCTTGGGGTGGGTGAGATTTGGGTTTGGATGAGGCCAGTGTGTTCGCAAAACAAGCTGTTTATAATTGAACGTCTCAGCGTTTTGGTAGGATGAAGATGCGGCTTCATCAGTGTTACAGATTTTTAGTTTTACAATCCTTTTCTCTGTATTTAAAAAGTCTGTTCTTTTTCTCAGCATTTAGACTTTGTTGGACTGTTCAGAGAGCTGGTGAAATAAGCTGACATGAATCATTTAAAAGGCCTTCAACAAGGTTTCAACAAGGTTCTTCTTGATTTCTTTGGGGGGGAAAAAAGAGCACTGGGTTTCCTTCTTAGAGAACATTCATTGTGTGCTCTTCGATGAAGGAGGGCTTTTAGTTAAGATGGGGGTCAACAGTAATTAAATTGATTAAAGGACTCCCACCAACTTTTTCAGGAGAGGTGCATAAGAGCATGGAAGGGAACTAGACCAAAGTTTTTTATTTTTAGTTTTAAGTTCCTTTTTTTGTCTTTTTGATGAAAACGTGTTCTTTGCTTTTTTTGTAATATGCCATTTAGGTAATATTTCACTGATAACAAGCGTTAGACTGGCTTTGAGGAACGTCATTCAAGAATCAACAATTCCAGTTTTGCAGAACTACTGGTCATTAAAATGTACCAATATATATATTGATCTTAGCAGTGTGTATTTGTTTTTCTTTTTCCAAAATAAAGGTTTACAAGAAATGATTTGGCCCTGTTGTTTGGAAATTACACAATGAATTTCTTAGCTATCTATTTGTTTAATGCTTACTATTTTATTTTATAAGACATTTTGTGGTTCACGGATGACACTGCAATAAACTAAAGCTTTTGAAATATTGTCTGTTTACTCCGATTTCCTTGATGCAAAAGGCAAACTTTGGCTGCAATCAGTGTTTATCAAATAACTTTGTCCAGTTTGCTTTACCAACTTACGTTAGCATGTATGTGAAAACAATTCAATGGAAGTCAATGGGTACCAGCAACTGTTTAGTTATACACATTCTTTAAAATAAATTTTTCTGCATTCAACATGTTTTTAAGTATATATTCCATTGATACATAATACATATTTGTCAGTTGCCAGACATGACTGAATATATTGCTGTGCAAATAAAATGAGTAAATCATTTGTGAGAAATGCACTTGGTGTATGCAAGCCTGAGAGGAATTGAGACTAGACTCGTCAAGCAAGGCTTCACAATTAATATTCATCATGGTCAGTGTTGAGTGCAAGTGTCCAGTCTGTTTGGGCCAGTCACTTACCTTTACCATACTGGAGTTAGAGACACTCAGAATGCTAACATGCTTGTCAGTGTGACGTCAATGAGATCGGATATAAACAGAGTATCTCTTCATGGGTGCCGGTTACATGGGTATCTGGCTTTACGTGCCACCCTGGGCTTACAGGGGGACGGTATACGTTAGATTATAGCTGCAGGGGGGGTTGGCATTAGGGACCCCAGGGGACATTGTGAAACTGTAAATAGGGAGGCGCCTGTGAGGAGGGTCGGTGGAAAGCAGAGGATGTCCTAGATCGTAACCAACATTCTTTTTGAACTTTTCTAAGATGTTACTTACCTGGTGTGTTTATTATTTAAATTAGCATTGAAGGTGATAGACATAAACAGGTAATACGAGAGTCTTAACCTCTCTAGAACTGAAGGAGTGGTTAATATTTCCAGATTATCATGTTTTCCTATTAAAACAACAAATTTAGTTATTTTCACAATGACAAATTAATTTTAATGTGACACACAGGTGTAATATCTTTATGGAGGAATCACAGCAGTGAAAGGAAACACTGGGGCCGTGAGAGGATCCTCTTGGACCAGAGCAGCTTTAGCAGGATCCTCTGGGAGCAGGGAGGTTGAGAGAGGAGCTCTGGGACTGAAGCAGCCTTGAACACCAGCTCTGGCTGAGGCTACGACCGCAAACACTGGGACTGACTTGACTGGAACTACTTTTCTGTTCTGTCCCATCATGAGAGGAACCTTTGTAGTGAACAGAACGGGTTTGACAGAGAGCTGTGGGACGCTCTGGGTGACTCCATTATTAATAATATGATTGGATGGTGCAGTACTTAACTAACTACAACTAAACTATTTAAAACTCACATCCGTAAGCGAGTAGTTCTGCAAGACACTGAAACTACTGTCTCAAGCCAAGACGCTAGACGCAACCGAGGCCTGCCAGCACGCAAGACTGACCCTCTTCACCACGACCTACAGGACCTGAAACACAATTAGAAATTATACAAATTACACAAACATACTTCATAAGGTAGCAGATGGTTATTGAAAAGTAACATTAAGAAGCTAATACCCATATGCTGATAATCAAACCAAACCAAGTCCAGTCCAGCAGCTGTATGACGTGGTGACAGCAGGGGCCTTGATTGGCCATGACTGTCAAAGCCACCTCTAGAGGAACTGGACTGGGATGGTCAGGCTAGAAGAAAGATTGCTTTTATGATGGTCAGATGGAAGTAGTTTCTCAAATAAGCATTTAGCTCAGTCTGTCTATTGAAATATCTGTACTGTGTTTTACATGAATCCAAGATCTTATAAATAAGAGAGCAATATCAACCAAAAGCTTGCTTTAATCAACTATTATCTATACTATATTGCGTACTCATATTAATTCTTCATTCAGGAGTTACTTGAAATCTTGAATTATTAAACTTCTTCAAATTATAGTTTATCCTTATTAAAACATTTATCACTTGTAGTGGAAAAACTCTTTTATCTGCATTTGTATAATGTGATGGTGGTGTGTGTAAATGAGACTTTTTGAAGCTGATGTTGATTTACCATCAGTCCAGCTCCTGGATGGAGACACCAGTGTCCTGCTCCATCTGCTCACCCTGAGCTTTGGTGGATTTGTGGGGAGAGAAACAACCGAATAAAGAGGCAAACCTGCTCTTTTTCTGCCTCTTCTTCTCGGTCTTGTCTCGTCAGGAGAGGATGGAGCTTCGCCGTGTGGTCAGACTGTAAACTCACGGTAAACACTGTTGATAACTCACTCCTTACTCGCCACAAAGAGAGCAGGTGAGTCTCGTGCTTTATATATTCCTGCGGCACGTTCCGAGTTCCTCCATGATATTATAAGAGCTCAAACAGAGAGACTTTGTGTTAAAATGTTATTTGGAATTTCAACAGAGGATCTTTTTTAACTGCATAAAACAATGCAAACACATAAAAAATACATTATAACAAAAATGCATGAAACAATTAAAACAATGCATTAAAACAATGTCTAATGATACATTTTGTTGTATGGTAAAAGTTCAAATTTAAATCTGGTGTCTTGTGATGCACCACAACAAGAATGGCTCGGAGTCAGTTCTAAGAAAAACTTAGTGTCTATTATCACAGTGTTTTGGACATTAAGCCGTGTACCAGGTATCATGCCTTCCAGTAGTTGCCACAGTAGGCTATTTGTTTATGAGATGTATGCTTAATTATATATATATATTAGACTGTTTTTGTAATAGTCTACGACAGCACATTTTCATTTACCTTGACAGTAACTCAGAAGCAGTCTTGACTAACAGTTTGTTCTGCATATTATTTTTGCATTGCAGTATTACAATTTGCAAATATATATATTATACAATTAATTTTTTGCAGGCTATAATAACACCCAGTCAACATCAGCTAGTATTTGTACACCAAAAAGTATTATGTGCTATCAAGGTACAGAAGCACAAATGTTGTGTAACCTTTTGAACTTGACAATGTATTTATTAAAGCGTTTGCTTGATTGTAGTTTCAGCAGTATACTGCACATTAATGTAAAACCCAAAGTTCACACAAATACAGCTTTAAAGGTCAGCAGGCCACATATATTATAGTAAAATATAAGAAAAATACTTATGGGCTTTGAGCTTCAGATGAATACTTTTGAAATTGACCTATGGCCTCTTTCAAAAGATTTGGTGCAAACTTTACAGTAGTATGTACAACAATACTGTTTTGGTTACCATGTGAAATATTTGTGAGGTTATCAATGAAACAGATAAATGAATGTTTGTTTGTTTGTTTAATAACCAGAGCAGGTGTAAAGATGTTGCTGTCCCTTTAAGAGACGCGGGCTGACTGGGCGCATATGCAGCGGCTCCCTTTCATCCTCTCTGTTACATTGAGACACAGACACACAAGATCCGCCGGGATTCCTCTGATAATCAGCATCACTCCTGCGCTCGGAATGGAGATGTTGAATAATCGACTAAAATAAGGAAAAGCCCTCGCAGAGATCAAGATGGTGTCGTGGATCATTTCTCGGATGGTGGTGTGAGTGTTTATGCGGCGTGTTGCTGCGGATACATGATTCTTCTCAATGGAAATAGAAGATAATTCTGCTCAATTTTAATTAAAATGCTTTATTAATAATATTTAGAGGGATTTAAATGAATTCGGCTATTCTTATAAATTACATAAATGGTTAAAATAATCAAACAAAGCGATGACTTCATCCAGACGAGGGTTCACCATTTGTGTTGCTTGTTCTGTGCACGATTTTCACCTAGAGATATATGCCCTATGTATGAAATTGTGCTTTAGTGTACCAAACACATCAATAGAGAATAAGCAATATGGTTTCGGCTTAAAAACATATTGGCAGGTTTTAAACATAACAGCTGTTGTGTGTTTTGCACCCATCACATCATCTCCTCTATATGCTGATGTCATCATACTTTCAAATGTCCATTTTTAAATCACTATTATAACCAGAGACTTCTGAGATGAGGGTTTTTCTGTAAGAAGGCCTATCTGATTTTTCCTTGCTGGTAATGTAAAGGAGGCCAATCTGGTCCATATGACTCACACATTTGTTATGTTTGGGTCTCAGATGGGTTCCTAGTGGGATTTACATTCAGGTGACTTTGATTCGCATTGAGTCTGCCAACTCGGATTACTAACTTCCCGATTCATTGATTACATTAAACGCTTAGGCCTTGCTCCATAATGCATGTGCAGGTCATATTATTCCAAAGACTGCTTGGGCACAAATGGGAGGTTGAATTTGTTGGCCTGGATCTAGGCCATTAGAAACAAACATCAGGTATCATTATCGTGGTTTTGCTGAATCTCATGGAATGCTCTTTACTGTGGCGAGCAGATGCATTATGGGAGTCGGGCTAACAAATGGGACAGAGAGCATGTGGTCTGCCACGCGCCAGACTGCCTCGCTGTCCTCATGCTTCATTATGCATTACACACGGTGCACAGTCTATATGAACATATGCATTTACTGAACATAATGCACCATAAATACCATGTTTTAAAGGCAAGACGCCCCAGGTGAATAGGGTAAAAAAAAAAAAAAAATGCAACTAATAGATATCACACTACTTCCCCATTGGCTTTATTAATTAAGAACTGTTTTTGTATTATCTGAAATGGTATGTTTATACAAATGAGGCATCTATCTAATTAAATGTGCATTAATTTGCATACATTCCAGAAGATAAATTTGAACATTAAATAAAGCCACATTCAAAATTCTCATTTTATTTTATCGACATAGTGTATTAGGGTCAAAGATCTTTACAGAGGGCATCTTGGATCTAATTTCATCTCTCCATAAATCAGCCAGAAAAAATCCATTGTGATTTTTTTTAGGGAAAACTTTTTTTTTTTTTTTTTAATAAAATGAGGCGAATTGTGTATAAACAACCTCCTCTGTAAAAACCTTCAAAAAAAATCGATGGGAATAAAACTGTAAATTTGGTGTATGTAAGCGCTGCTGAAGGGGAGATTTTTGGCTCAGCGTATGAGAAAACACTCATTTTAGGAAACTGGCCTTTAAACATATATTTGCAATTGAAATCTACAGGTGCAAATAGATAAAGTGCAGTCATTTTTGGAAAAAAAAAATTGAACCATTTTGGATGTTTTTTTTCCCCACTAGTCTCAAACACAATATTCTATGGAAAGCCAAATAGGCCAAATTCAAAGTCCATGGAAAAAAAACTATGGTTTTGCCTGTAGTGTCTATAGCCACAGAACACACTTATTGGGACACACTCATGCCAGCTGCGTGCAGTGCATTCAGTGGGTGGGTATGGTCTGTCCCGTATTCTGACATCCTCTGGATCTGCCATTGCAGAACGTTCTGCTTTTGTCACGTCAGCACAAAACAGCATGTTTGTGTGTGTGGGAGCGCGAGTGAACGAGAGCATGTGTCCGAGTGCATGCTGCACATACGGGGCATCTGCGTCTAATCTGGTCCCTTTGTGTGTACATCCGTCTCTGTGCGCTCCGACTCCCTTTCATAAATGATTCACTTTTAATGGCTCTCCGATTCAGAGTGTTTGCTTTCAGTAACGTCATCAGGCATGATTGTGTGTGTACAGTAAAGCTAGTGTTGACTGGGATAAGTTTTATGGGTTTGCTTTTCACTAAAGTACAGCTCTGAATATTTTGATCAGCCACCAGTATATCTATCCTACCTTTAACACTTACTGTAAATAGGCAGCCTCTGAAGTGTCATAATTGTGTGCTTTAACTTGAGGTAATGGTGCAAGGGAAATTAAAGATGCTGAAGTGAGTTGGTGTGATGGTAAAATGAGCTTGTCTGTGTCTGCTGGGTTGTGTGTTTAATAGGAGTCTTTTCTCTCTGCAGCCTGGCCTTCGGGACCCTCTACCCAGCCTATTCGTCTTATAAGGCTGTGAAGACGAAAAACGTCAAGGAGTATGTAAGTATTTCAGTATGGCTTCAATTAGCCTGATATTTGACTCTTTTGTAATGTTATAGTCAGCATGATTGAATGTACTCCTCTTAATTTGCAGTTAATAGCAATTAATAAACAAAATATTACACACACGTGTGTGTGTGTATGTATGTATGTATGTGTGTGTATATATAATTATACAATTAATATTAATTATACAGGTGCATCTCAATAAATTAGAATGTCGTGGAAAAGTTCATTTATTTCAGTAATTCACCTCAGATTGTGAAACTCGTGTATTAAATAAATTCAATGCACACAGACTGAAGTAGTTTAAGTCTTTGGTTCTTTTAATTGTGATGATTTTGGCTCACATTTAACAAAAACCCACCAATTAACTATCTCAACAAATTAGAATATGGTGGCATGCCAATCAGCTAATCAACTCAAAACACCTGCAAAGGTTTCCTGAGCCTTCAAAATGGTCTCTCAGTTTGGTTCACTAGGCTACACAATCATGGGGAAGACTGCTGATCTGACAGTTGTCCAGAAGACAATCATTGACACCCTTCACAAGGAGGGTAAGCCACAAACATTCATTGCCAAAGAAGCTGGCTGTTCACAGAGTGCTGTATCCAAGCATGTTAACAGAAAGTTGAGTGGAAGGAAAAAGTGTGGAAGAAAAAGATGCACAACCAACCGAGAGAACCGCAGCCTTATGAGGATTGTCAAGCAAAATTGATTCAAGAATCTGGGTGAACTTCACAAGGAATGGACTGAGGCTGGGGTCAAGTCATCAAGAGCCACCACACAGACATGTCAAGGAATTTTGCTACAGTTGTCGTATTCCTCTTGTTAAGCCACTCCTGAACCACAGACAACGTCAGAGGCGTCTTACCTGGGCTAAGGAGAAGAAGAACTGGACTGTTGCCCAGTGGTCCAAAGTCTTCTTTTCAGATGAGAGCAAGTTTTGTATTTCATTTGGAAACCAAGATCCTAGAGTCTGGAGGAAGGGTGGAGAAGCTCATAGCCCAAGTTGCTTGAAGTCCAGTGTTAAGTTTCCCCAGTCTGTGATGATTTGGGGTGCAATGTCATCTGCTGGTGTTGGTCCATTGTGTTTTTTGAAAACCAAAGTCACTGCACCCGTTTACCAAGAAATTTTGGAGCACTTCATGCTTCCTTCTGCTGACCAGCTTTTTAAAGATGCTGATTTCATTTTCCAGCAGGACTTGGCACCTGCCCACACTGCCAAAAGCACCAGAAGTTGGTTAATGGTGTTGGTGTGCTTGACTGGCCAGCAAACTCACCAGACCTGAGCCCCATAGAGAATCTATGGGGTATTGTCAAGAGGAAAATGAGAAACAAGAGACCAAAAAATGCAGATGAGCTGAAGGCCACTATCAAAGAAACCTGGGCTTCCATACCACCTCAGCAGTGCCACAAACTGATCACCTCCATGCCACGCTGAATTGAGGCAGTAATTAAAGCAAAAGGAGCCCCTACCAAGTATTGAGTACATATACAGTAAATGAACATACTTTCCAGAAGGCCAACAATTCACTAAAAATGTTTTTTTTTTTTATTGGTCTTATGAAGTATTCTAATTTGTTGAGATAGTGAACTGGTGGGTTTTTGTTAAATGTGAGCCAAAATCATCACAATTAAAAGAACCAAAGACTTAAACTGTGTGCATTGAATTAATTTAATAAACGAGTTTCACAATTTGAGTTGAATTACTGAAATAAATGAACTTTTCCATGACATTCTAATTTGAGATGCACCTGTATGTGACCCTGGACCACAAAACCAGTCTTAAGTCGCTGGGGTATATTTGTAGCAATAGCCAAAAATACATTGTATGGGTCAAAATTATCAATTTTTCTTTTATGCCAAAAATCAATAGGATATTAAGTAAAGATCATGTTCCATGAAGATATTTTGTAAATTTATTACCGTAAATATATCAAAACTTAATTTTTGATTAGTAATATGCATTGCTAAGAACTTCATTTGGACAACTTTAAAGGTGATTTTCTCAATATTTAGATTTTTTTTTTTTTTTTTTTTGCACCCTCAGATTACAGATATTCAAATAGTTGTATCTTGGCCAAATATCGTCTGATCCTATCAAACCATACATCAGTGGAAAGCTTATTTATTTTTGTTGTATAAATCTCAATTTTGAAAAATTGACACTTAAGACTGGTTTTGTGGTCCAGGGTCACACACACTTGTTTCGCTATCCTTGTGGGGACTTCCATAGGCGTAATGGTTTTTCTACTGTACAGACTGTATATTCTATTGCCCTACACCAACCCTACACCTAAACTTAGCCCTCACAGGAGACTTTTTGCATTTTTAGATTTTCAAAAACTTCATTCTGTGTGATTTATAAGCTTCTTTACTCGTGGGGACCTCAATTCAGGTCCCCACCATGACACGAGTCCCCATGAGTCTGTGTGTTTTCAGGTTTAAGTCCCCACCTGAATAGAAAAACAGGTATACACACACACACATTATACACCATTATAATAAATAGTAACCTTTTTATAAAATTTTGATTTATGGATTTTTTTTAACCCTTTTAGTAAAATTGATTTTGGAGTCTCAGGTTAATGGTTGCTGTGGAAACCACTAGGGCAGCAGTTTGCTCCCTCAGACACCATTATTAACATCTCTCTCATCTGTATTATAAAGAGCACCGCCTTCCATTCATTTAGAGATGTTTAGTAAAGACAGTTTGGAAACCTTTTATTCTTCTATTGTCTTATGGAGATGAATTTATAAATGCAAAAGGAGTTTTAGATGACCATAGTGATGTGTCCTATGATAATAATTACCCAATTGGGTATTAATCTAATTGGCAGTACATATGGAGACATAACTGGCAGTGTAGTGTTTTTCATAAGACAGTCATGCATAACACACAAGGCAAGAATATGTGACCTGATGCGTGCTGATGTCATGCACACACGTGCTTGATTATAACATCTGTGTGTGTTTCCATCCTCAGGTGAAATGGATGATGTACTGGATAGTGTTTGCGTTATTTACGACAGCAGAGACGATCACAGATATGCTTCTCTCTTGGTCAGTCAATTGTTAATAAAGTTTTTTTTTTTTTAGACTATTTCAAATATATTTGTTGTCATGCTATATACATTAGATTTTTTCCAAATTTAGTGTCATTCTAAGTTTTTTTTTTTTTTTTTTTTTTTTTTTAAATAAGCTACACATTTTTTTGTTTTTTAAGCTATGCATTTATCATCTTCATCCCTATTATTAATGATTATTAATGATTATTAATTTAATGTAACTTTTATTGTTTTAATTGTTAAATGTTGACCTCCCATTTTCCAGGTTTCCGTTTTATTTTGAGCTGAAAATTGCCTTTGTTATCTGGCTGTTGTCCCCATACACCAAAGGCTCCAGTGTGCTATACCGCAAGTTTGTGCACCCCACACTCTCCAATAAAGAAAAGGTACTGATACAACTTGCCCCATTGAATGCAATCAAACTATTGGTAAAGATGACTCATTTAGTTTTTCTTTTTTTTTTTTTTTTTCTTAAATTTAAATTACATTTTTGGCATCTTCAAAATCGGTTTGCAAAAATTGTTTTCAAACAGGTTTCCTGAACACTCCACCAGACAGAGAGTTGAGGCAGAATAATGGATTTGTCATGCGTGATGTATATGTGTGTTACAGGAAATTGATGAGTACATAACCCAGGCTAAAGACCGCAGTTATGAGACCATGATGCGGTTTGGGAAGAGAGGACTCAATATCGCTGCCACTGCAGCAGTTACAGCTGCCACAAAGGTGAAATCACTGTGTGTTAGATGAAGTATGTATTTGTGGATCAGGGCTCAAAATTAATTTTGCTATAATAATAATAATAATAATAATAATAATAATAATAATAATAATAATAATTATTATTATTATTATTATTAACTGTAAAGTACAGTAAAAACAGTAAGATTGTGAAATATTACTAAAATTTAAAATAACTATTTTCTGTTTGAATAGATTTTAAAATATAATTTATTCCTGTGATACAAAGCTAAATTTTCAGCATCATTACTCCAGTCTTCAGTCACATGATCCTTCAGAAATCATTCTAATATGCTGATATATATTCACATTTCTTATTTTTATTATCAATGTTAAAAGCAGTTGTGCTGCTTAATATTTTTGTAGATTTTTTTTTTTTTTTTTAAGATTTTGACAAATAGAAAGTTCAAAAATAGAAATCTTTTGTAACATTAAAAATGTCTTTACTGACACTTTTGAACAATTTAATGTGTCCTTGATTAATAAAAGTATTAATTTGAACATTAGTTAAAAAAAAAGAAGAATTGCTAAAAATAAAATAAACCTTTGTTTTGTGGTGGGGCCAATGGAAATATATTCAGGGTAAGTACTGTAAGTTCTGACCTACTGGTCCAGCATAAAAAATCTTTATTACTTAGATCGCTTGGTGCTATTGTGAAGAGCAGATTTTTATTATTATTATTATTATTATTATTATTTTTTTTTTTGCGTATTGTGTAACATTGAGAAAGAAACATATCTTTATATATTTTGCAAAATGTAGGGCAGGGTCACTGTTCAATACACATTTTTCTTTTATTCAAACTGTTCAAAGAACTTTATTGTCATATGTACAAGTGCAGTACAATTGTGATGTGCCTTGAATAAGATTACGCAATTGTTATATATGAGTCTTTTGTGTTATTGAACTGCAGGGTCAGGGTGTGTTATCAGAGAAGCTGCGCAGTTTCAGCATGCAGGATCTGACCCTGATTCAGAACGAAGACGAGCTGCAGCTGGACAGCACAGATGACACACACACTGCCGCCACGCTACCTCGGGCTAAAACAGTCACACGCACAGGTAACTTACACACACGGCTGCTGTCCTAACAGAATCAAACTTTATGGAATAAAACCTAATAGGCCACATTCCCACAGTGCTTTCAACAACCGTATTTACTAACAGGTGTGTCTCCCTAAATCTAATCCTCTACATACAGACAAGTGGGGATTGAAAATTAACCAAAGGGAAGTAACCAAAGTAAATCCGCTTCTGTAAAGCCTGTAACTATAGTGACAGATCATTCTAGTAAATATCACTTTGAATACAGCCATATTTATAATGGTCTATCCTGTTCAAACACACACAGGCAGGTCAGTGAGGTGTGTGTGTGTTTGCTGACTCATTGAAAGCCTCTCTGCAGGCGGCCATTGTCTCGGCCTGTTTATAATGCTGATGCTGATGTGACCAGCATGTGATTCAGCTGCCTACTGGCTGAGACTGAGAGACAGGAGGGGTCGATCTGCTGGGGTTTGTTCATATGCAACTGCACACTGTTTTCCATTTGTTGGGTGAGTTTAAGCGCTCATTTATGCGGTTCAGGACAAGTGCTTGACCTCTTGAAATACCGTGAAGTCACGAGACTCGCAAATAGCTGAAGGTCATGACCCTCGTGTGAGGCTGTACAGCAAACAAAAGAAAGTCTGTGGTAGAATCACTACAGAGAGGTGATCATTTCAGTAATGAGACGTGTAGTGATTTTATTAGCCTACAGAGCTCCTTCATTGAATTACAGAGCGTCAAAGATACATTGTGAATGGACAAGCAAAAGGCTCTTCTAAAGAAGTCTTTGTGTTTCAGGCTTTGAATGAGGCCTGGCAAGCTTTAAATGCCAGAGAGAGTCTGTTCACACCGCAATGCCAGAGACCCAGTGATCACAAATTTGACGCTTGTATTTGATTTGGTTGATTCATTTTATTTCATTCACGTGACTTTAATGTGGCTTGTATTAGATACTGGTCTAAACAGGCCAAGATCTAAACTTTTTATTGTATTGTAACAAAATTTCCTAATATCACTTCATTGATATTTTGTAGTGCTGTTAATCAATTAATAAATCACACATTTTTCTGTAATTATATCAAACCTAACATTCAAATTTGTAATAAAAATTATATTTTCACATTGAATATCCAAATGAATGTAGAAGCAACAAAAAGACTATCTTTTTACTAAGTACTATGAATGCAGGCAAGTATCACCAATACCAATGCCTCTGGGGATAAAATAAGTAAATATAACTATTCAGCATAAAATCACATAAATTCAAAATTCACATAAAATGTGCGATCATTTTTAAAATCTAATAACCCTAAACTATTACAGAACACATAACACATTCTATTAATTTAAATGAACCTAAAACAATCTTCAAATATACCCATTATAATAAATGTCATATTTAGCTGTGCTTTTAATATATTGTGCAGTATATAGAAATATAATGTCTGTCTCTGTCAATATCAGATCTCTCTGTTTGAATTTTTTTCCCCCAGGTTTTTTGTGCATTTATTTTGACAACAAATGTGACCACAAAACCAGTCATAAGGATCAGTTGTCCGAAATTGAGATTTATACATCATCTGAAAGCTGAATAAATAAGCTTTCCATTGATGCATTGTTTGTTATGATAGGACAATATTTGGTCGAGATACAACTATTTGAAAATCTGGAATCTGAGGGTGCAACAAAATCTAAATATTCAGAAAATCATCTTTAAAGTTGTCCAAATGAAGTTCTTAGCAATGCATATTACTAGTCAAAAATTAAGTTTTGATATATTTACAGTAGGAAATTCACAAAATATCTTCATGAAACATGATCTTTACTTAATGTCCTAATGATTTTTGGCATAAAAGATAAATCTATAATTTTGACCCATGCAATGTATTTTTGGCTATTGCTACAAATATACCCCAGCGACTTAAGGTTTTGTGGTCCAGGGTCACAAATAGGAAAATCAACAGAGATTGTAAGCAGCTCACAGATGGTGTGATCATGTACTGTAATGTCAGGCAAAGCATGTAGAGAAAAAGATACTGGCATAGCTACTTAAGGAAGGGGAAAATAAAACAACAGATGCTGCTTTAGTTGTATTAATGAACACATTATTTTTGACAGCCCTAATATTGTGGTGTTTATCTGACTTTTTTTTTTTTTTTTTTTTTTTGTCTTCCATACTTCCATATTTTTTTATTTAATTATTTAAACCCAGCAGGCACCAGACGTCTATGTAATGTCAGGTTGACGTTGGACATGACGTCGGACAGACTTTGCATTTTGGTTGAAAATGAAAATTGGGTTGACGTCAGTATTTGACGTCAAGTTGACGTTGACTTAACGTTGGATTTTGGTTACACAACCTAAAAACAACCAAATCTCAACGTCAGCTGACATTGGTATTGGACATCAATTTAACATTGACATTAGACGTTGAATTTACATTGAATTTAGGTCACCTGACGTCGCAACCAAAATTTAACCAAATATCAATGTCTTATAACGTTGTGTGCCTGCTGGGAAGCTTTACATTTTAAAATATATATGCAATGTATTTTCAGATTGGGTGAAAAATCAAAAATACGACTTGAGCGACATTCAGCTGTGGTGAAAATGTAGCCTTAGAGACCTACTCAAAATCTGGCCGTTCAAATAATTTCTCAAATTAATACAAAGCAAATAGCAACATGTCACATTCCTGGCAGCTGCACATCTAGAAGGAAAAAATCCAGTATAGTACATGTTGCGGAGTACAAAGAAATATGTCTAAACTGTTTATTATTATTTTCTTCAGTTCGTGCCACACCCATACCAGCTGACACCGAATCACAGCACAGCTCTCGCTCTGATGACCAGTCAGATAGCAGGACGGAGCATTCAGATGAAGATGCAGCAGATAAGGCCCCCAAACGCACCCCAAGCGTCAGAGCAGCAAAGAAACCAGCCGCTGCCAAGACAGAGGTACACAATTCATTTGCCGTTTCTTTCCCCACCCTTTTTTTTAACTCGCAGGCACTCGCTGATTAGACAAGAATGATGTATTTAGACTTAAGTGTACAGTATTACAGTGTGTTATAAAACCGGCAAGAGTGGAAGTATGAGAAAATAGACAGATATCTTGATAGTGTCCTATACTTTGTTTTCCCTCAGAACAAACTGTTATTTAAAGTGCCCCTGTTATGAATTTTTGAAAATTACCTTTAATGCAGTGTGTAACACAGCTCTAAGTGAATGAAAACATCCTGCAAAGTTTTAAATCTGAAAGTGCACTGTGAATAAAGTTATTGTCTCTCAAAAGAAAGAGTCGACTCTGAATCATTTAAGCGAGTCGTTTTTAAAACGAATCCCAAGCCGTTTCATGTTGACGTCAACATGAATTATTAGCATATTGGCCACCCACTTGTTGCGCGTGCAGACCTGGGAAAACTGCGAATCGTTTGGGAGATGTTGAGCAAAAAAGGTAAAAATAAATGCATATTATAAGACAATGAAAGTGTTTTTTAATCTTGCATGCATGTCAACCTGTTGTTGAGGACTCCCAAAACCAAAATATGAACCTTTCATAACCCATAATAGGGGCACTTTAAAATACTTGGTTTTGTTGTGACAGTTGGGGCTGTTTAGCATTTGTTGATTGTGACTGGAAGTTTCAGAAATGTTTATAACAACTAAAACATCATCCATTATTTGCCTGTACCTTTCCCTAATATATCTCTTTCTTTCCTGAGGGGATTTACTCAAAAAAAAAAAAAAAAGAAAGAAAAGTAAAACAATTGGCATGTTTTTTTTTTTTTCATTGAACACAAAAGACAGGTTTAGCAGAATGTTCATGTTGCTTTTTCTACAAAATTCTACAAAAAACAACATTAAAGCTGCAGTCTGTAAGTTTTGCATCTGTTGTCATCTCTGTTTGAAACCTGCAATTGCAGTTATTTGTGGAATGATCTTTTTTACATGGGTTGTGCATCGGCACGGCTCCTCAGTGTGGATGAATCTGTTTTGAGGAGTATGTGTGGCTGTCAGTCACCACACCGGTGTGGATATTCACTGTACTTAGGAATCATAGACTCTGCGTCTTGAAAATATGACCCAAATAAGAATTTTCACCGGATATTGTCATCTGAACAAGTAACAAGTCTGCCACTTTTGTTCTGACCAACTGAAAAATTGCGTTACCAATAGTGATTAAATCTAACGATCGGTTAGCTCATATCACATCAAACCGTGCAAATTATTATTATTGTTATACTTTGTTCTCAAAATGTCAATGTTAACAACATCAGCATTGCATGACTACGTGTATGTGGTGTGTATTAGCGTTACATGTAGGTTTCAGTTACCTGTTTTCTTCTATTCTAATTTCAGTCACATGTTTCATAAACATATAATACTTTCTGGATTACAATCCGCCATCAAAATGATAAGTTTTATTATTCCAGCTGCTGTGAGAAAAGGCTATAAACGATCTGCCACCTGCAGCATCCTCACATGCGAAATAGCCTACTAGCTGGGACTCCTTTATGTTTACAGACGTGATATTATTGACGCGGCAGCATGCTCCAATTTCCCACAAATTCCTACCAGCACCACTCAAATTAGAAAACATTATTATAAACTTACCATTGTGAATTGGGCTTAGGTAAGGCAGTAATTTTGAACACTGGCTGGTTATGCACTTGCTCAAAAATTGATTTCGGATCATTTTTAACCAAAAAAAAGTTACAGACTGCAGCTTTAAATTGGCCTGTACATCTTGTGCACTGTATTCCGCTGTAAGTCTTCTAAAGCAATGTGGAGAATTCTGAAACTGTTGAAATAAGACGCAGTAAAATATGGCATAGATGTTTTATTTGCCCACAATTCAGAAATTTTGTCAGTTGTAGTTTGTAATACGTGTTTACCAAATCAAAAATTCTCTGAAGAGTTCTCTGAAATGAAGTTCATCCAGAAAGCATTCAGACACCTTAATTTTTTCAAATTTTATGTTGCAGCCTTGTGCTAAAATGCTTTAAATTTAATTTTTTTCAGTCTACACTTCACATTCCATAATGACAAAGCAAAAATAAGATTTGTGATAAGCTTAGCTCAGGTGCATCCCATTTCTCCAGATCTTTGAGATATTTCTATATTGGAGTAAATCTGTGGAAAATTAAATGAATTGCAATAATTATATTAATTGGAATGAATTGGAAAGGCACAAAATTGTTGAGAGACAGCTCAGAGACAGGAATGTGTTGAGGCACAGATCTGGGGAAGACTACAAAAAAATTCTGCTGCATTGAAGGTTCTCAAGAACACCGTGGCCTCCATAATTTTTAAAGATCAGAAGTTTGGAAAAACCAAGCTGAGCTATTGGCGGATAAGAGAAAGAGAGGGAACCAAGACCCTGATGATCACTCTGCTTGAGCTCCAGAGATCATGTTTGGAGATGGGAGGACAACCTCACTCTGACACTCCACCAATCTGAGGTTTTTGGGAGAGTGGCCAAATGAAAGCCTCTCCTAAGTGCATGACACATGAAATTACAAAAAAACACCTAAAGGACTTCCATACTAAGAAAAACAAGATTATCTGCTCTAACAGTCCTCTCTTCCAAGCTTCATTTCCAGAGGAAACCAGTGCAGTTCTGTCTTAACGGAGGTGGTAGCATCATGCTGTGGAGGTGTTTTTCAGAGTCAGGAAATAGGGAATATGTCAAGGTGGAAGATAAACTGAACACAGCAAAGATATCCTTAATGAAAACCTGGTCCAGAGCAGTCAGGACCTCAGACTGTGCCGAGGGTTCACCTTCCAACTGGACAGTGACCTTAAGCACACAGCAAAGAAAATGCAAGGGTGCCTTAAGGAGAACTCTGTTAATGTCCCAATCATGGGACATTCAGTCAAACATCCAGTCAATCCAATCAAACATCTCTGGAGAGACCTAAAAATAGCTGTCCACAAATGGCCTCCATCCAACCTGACAGAGTTTGCGATAGTCTGCAAAGAAGATTGGCAGAAATTCACCAAATTGAGAGATACAGAGCTTGTGGCATCATGCCCAACCAGACATCAGACTGTAATCGCTGCCAAAGGTGCTTCAACTAAGTACTGAGTTAAGTTTATTATGAATACTTTCGCTAATGTGATTTTGCTTTGTCATTTTTTCATAATGGGTTTTGGAGTTTGGATTAAAAAATAACAATTTAAAGCAGTTTACCATAAAGGTTCGATCACATTTACTGTTGTTCTGGGAATTTTCCAGGTGAAATCCAGACATTTTATATGGAGCCCCGGAGATGACATGCAGGGAAAAAACATTTATATTATGGCCACAAATTCCACCAATTCATTCCCACAACCGATTTACTTAAAATGAGGTGATGAATTAGTAAATTGTGCTGGCGTATTAATAAGTCGTGGGAATGTCGTTCACTCGTGGCAACAATATAAATGTTTTTTTTTTTCCCTGCATGTCATGCCCAAGGTTCAGTAATTTCAATAGGAATCCATGGGATTTTGGAATTTTGTGTAAAGGTGAGAATTCCACATGCAATTTGTTTTTTTGTTTTTTTTCAATGTTGTACCATGGACTGATAAATTTCACTGCAATTTCACTAATGTGCTGCAGCATAACATAACGTAGGTGTCTGAACACTTTCTGAATGCACTTCAGTCTGTTACATCAGCCCGCATGAATGTAAACCAGAATGAGAGGTTCCTGTTTATTTTCTGTATACACATTTTTCCTTTGAGTGTTTGCTGTGATGAGCCCATGCCTTCACTGAATTGCATTCATCCAGTTGCTCGAAAATCTTGTTATAACTGTAAAAGGTTTTAATACTCAGCCTCTTTTCTTTGTTTTTCTTTACCACCATATCCTACTGTCATCCCCAGCAGACCACCAAGACAGTGAAGAAACCGACAAAGAAGAAAACCACCACCACGGCCAACAACAATGCTGAATCACCATGAGTCACACTGTGTTTATCCATTCCTGGACGACACACACACATTCACGTGCTTTCCCATACTAACATTAGTGCTCTTCGCTTTTACAGATACGTTCTTATAACTGCAGATACACACATAAACTAAGATGCATCGCCTGAGGCTGTTTTTATCTAGTAGGTTTAATGCGGTGAAGAAGTTAAGATGTCTGGCTTCATGCATTCATTTTCTCTGTTATCACTCCCGTGCTTGTGTTTCAAGTAAGGCTGGGTCTTGTCTTTTTCTCTGTAGGCCTTAATATGTTCAAAAGCATGAGATCAGAAAGCAGTGCCTGCACATGATCATATATCAACACATCTGAGCCCACGGTTTCTTGTAACCACAAAATCCATACCAGAGCTTCATGTTTTCCATAATAGAGGCCAATTCTCCTTTTTTAGCATGTAGGACACGCACTATGGGACGAAAAAGAATCGGGAACAGAAAAGTCAGGTTATTAAATTAATAGACTTGATATACAGCGTCTATGGAGAGTTCTGAAGGCACCCAGAGCAGTTCTGTTCTCATTCCGGGTCACTGAACATCCCGAGCCCGAGACTTGTTGTGAATATTCATAATCGAAGAGGTCAGATGTCTACTGGAAGCTGCAGGCACTCAAACGCTTTCGCCGTTAATAGGGCTTTTGTCAGCTGGGGCTGGAGGCGTTCAGCGCACATAAGCTGTCCCTTGTGCTAATTTTTCATTCGTGTAGCGTGATGTTACACATTTTGCTCATCATAAGATATTTATACAAGTGGTAGATGAGATAGCAGGTGTCATCTGGTGTTTTGGTAGGGTGCAAGATGAAAACAGAATCATGTTGGCCAGTAAAGGACAAGATAATTGGTTTCTAAAGACTGAAGATTTTTAGTCAGTTCTTGGCTTTCTGTTGTTGTGGCTTGCTTAGCGAACTCAAATATTCCATATCAGTTTGTAATAAAGTATTGAACAGACTCGGTTAGCGCCACGCAAAGCATAGCATCCGCTGAGAGTTGGCAGATGATTCATTTTGGCGAAATGGTCAACCCTCGCTGCTGAAAATCATCTTAAAAGATGCTTTTGGAAAATATGCTGGCTTAAAACCCCCTGGTCCTTTTTTTAAAACATCATTTTTTTATTTTAATTTTTTTTAATTGGATCCTGTGAACAAAGTTAATTTGAAACTCTATGTAGCCCTAAATCCAGATGTGGGCTGTTGTGTTTCCCAGCACAGCTGTTCGGAGTTTAAGTATTTCCTGATCTCAACTTCAACTGCAGTTTGAAGTACTGTATTTTGCATTACGACATGCAATACTGCTGAGAGCTGTTACGGGGCGCTGCTGTACAGGAAAAGAGCGCAGTGCTCTTCCTGTCAGTAATCCAATGATTACACATGGATGGGGAGCAGTTTTGAATTATAATGTATTTAAATCAGTCTGTTAATTAGCTGAAATTTTCCTGAAACGTTCATTTGTATAATACTATTGACTGTACAAAATGTCTGCCTTAATTTAATAGGCTTTTTAAGTTAAACATTTCTTTTTTGAAGCTTACATTTAGTTTGTCACTTTAGTAGGGTACGATGTACAGGAACATGTTTGTTTTTTTTTTTTGTAAAAAGTGCTGTTTGTTTTGTGCATATTTGTGGTGTTTTAATTCACGAGTTTGTCTTCGCTCTGCCTTTTTTCTTTTTTTTTTGTATAAACGAGTCATAGGCTATTTGGTCTTTGAAAGAAAAGTGGACAGTTGCGTGTGAGAAGGACTGATTATCATTTTACAGTTCATTTTAACAGTGCAAAACATGTCAGTCTTACATTTAGTAGTTATTAGCAGATAGACGTTTCTGTAGAAACACACGGTTTAGAAATAACATGCGGTGACGCAGATCTGTCGTCATGACACATTGCTGTCTTGACTATCATCATGATCTTTAATTCAGTGTTACTGATTGGCAACTTGACATTTTCTGTGTCTCATTCTCTTGAGTAATTCAGTTTTTAAAAAGAATCTTTATTTGAGATCTTTTTTTCTTTTAATTAAATGCTAGTGTGGTTGTTCACCAACCCACACAAAAATGACAAGTCAGTCTCACTTCTCATTCTTTCTTTGTTCCATACTGTTTTTCGCTTCTTTTCCCCCTTTGTTCAGTATTTCTTATTTGCATAAATAAAAAAATTACTAACTTTTTTTTTTTTTTTTTTTTTTTTAATTCACCAAGGCCCACACTGAGTGAGACATGACAAATTGAACATATATTTTTCTTTTATATTTTCTGTAATGTGTTGGAATTTGGTATTATCGCATATAAAGATTTGAACTGTGAGAGAATAGTCAACATTAATATATTGTTTGTGCCAATTCTCAATGCTCTTAATATATTAAAAGAATGAAAAAGAAAGAGATTGCTGCTAAATGTGTACTAACTGACCTTGAATTATTATTCAATAAAATGCAATTACATACCTAATGGATTATTCATTTAATTGTCATTTAGTACCTAGTTTTAACTACTTCTGATTCTTTTTCTTCTTTCTTTTTTTTTAAACTCTGTTCATCAGAAAGAGGATACCAGGTGAAATGTACTAGGCAATTGTTTCTGGTAAACCTTCAGCAGAGCTCCACTCTTTATTTATTTGTTACTCCAGTGGTTTTGAGGGACATCTTGAAGATGTTTCATTTTGCTTCTTATGTCTGCTTATGAAGTTATAGAATACCCATATCCCCTCTGTACAAGAGTAATAACTGTGCAACCTTTAGCTGCTTGAACAGCAACCATAATTCAATATCTGCCTTCAGTTTTTCACTGGAGGATAAAGAACTCCTCTGTCTTTCGTTTTAGTTTAGGAGTTATAATTTATCAATCTTAAAACAGCTTCAGAATTTAAACAGTTATATTTCGATATAAGATGTATAAGATCTTTATATAAGATATAACATAGATTTAAGTTTAGCATGTGCAGAATGATGCATCATTATTATTAAGAGGAATACTTACATTTTCTAATTTAGTTGTAAAATGTAAACAATACACAAATACAACAGGTCATCTACCTCACTAGCTACACTGTAAAAATGACCATGAATTTAACGGTAAAAGACTGTAAAAATGATACAGTAAAAACCTGTTATATGGTTAAAGGTAGGTTCCCCTACTATAAAAACTATGGGACATTGCATGCAATTTTACAATAGTATACCGTTTTTGGAAGTGGGAAAAAGAACGTATAATTTATAGTAAATAACTGTAAACTGACATTGCCAAAATTCCCTGCATTACATTTTTAATTTTGATTTTTTTTTTTTTTTTTTTTTTATCGGTTAGTTATCACTTAGTTTTTCTTATCAGTTGTGTACATCAGGGTAGTATGTTACATCTAGTGTTGTTAATTAAATTAATGTTTATTGCATTATTTCAGTTTCATGTGTGTTACCATGATGGTGTTTAGTGTTTGTGTGAATGACACTGTGCAGCTTCTATATATGTTAATATTTAAAAGCTGCTTGTGATGGGCTTTGGTTCATCATGTGATTTTCTCATCACCACCTGCTTTTGGTGGTTATCAGTGTATTGCAAAGTTATAAAACAGATTTCAGTACTTCGATAGGTTGGTATATTAACATTATATCAGTTAATGAAATTACAGATTTTAAATGTAAATTTAAGTTAAATCTGTAAAACCTGAAATGTTGCTACCGTATTTTTTTTTAGGGTAAAATTCTGGCAACCACAGCTGCTTTTTTTTTTTTTTTTTTTTTTTTTTTTTTTTTTTTTTTTATATACAATGTAGGGCAGTAAGTCTTTGAAGAATGTATATATGACTTGATATCATACTTAGGCATTATAATCTATGGAGGCCTGACCTCACAACTTGCAGGACTTAAATGATCTATACTTCTAATGTCTTGGTGCCACGAAGCCACAGAACACGTTCATAGGTCTTGTGAGACCATGCTTTGATGCATCAGAGCAGGTTTTTTCTTTTTTAGATTTAATGTTGTGGCTGATCAGTGTATTTAATTGGCCATATTTTAACTGCAGATATGTCATAATAGCAACAATGTGAATTCAAATGGAATGATACATTGCGTATTACTCTATATTACCCTACTCCCTAATGTAAACTAAAGCCCACAAAACTCCAAGCCTGTTAGCTTTGAGGTCACCTGTATGCCAGTGTACTCTTAAAAGTTGACAACCATATTTTGGCAGTCTAGCAGACACACACTTTTACAGTTTTACAGTATTTGAGAAGATAATCGGTTGACCTTAGACTCGTGCAGTGAGAATGTCTTATGGCACCTCTGCAATTTTAGCGAAAAACCAAGTTTTTAAAGACTAAAGGTTTTAAACTGAAGGTTTTTGTGAAATATTGGTAATGTGTAAATCTGTAATTAACTGAAGACAGTTGGCTATTTATGCTTTGACAATTACCTTTAAATACGCTTGAGCGATGTTGCTATGGCTACCTCCTCAGGCGAACATGACTGTCTATTTAGCTCACTTTAACTTGAAACGCTGTTGAAAAAGTGCTGTTTAAACGTCCTTTTTTTCTTTTCTTTTTTTTTTTTTTTTTTAAATAAAAGCATACTTTTAAGAAACCTTTCGTTTTGACCACCTTTTGGGGGTGTTTAAGTTGCTTAGTTTGTACACAGGACGTGTCACTTGTCAATGTGTGTACACACACACACACACACACACACACAGTGGTGTTTGAAAGTTTGTGAACTCTTTAGAATTTTCTCTATTTCTACATAAACATGACCCGAAAGGTCATCAGATTTTTACACAAGCCCTGTAAGTAGACAAAGAGCATCCAATTAAACAAATGAGACAAAAATATATACTTTGTCATTTACTTATTGAGAGAAATGATTCAGTGTTACATATCTGTGAGTAGCAAAAGTATGTGAAGCTTTGCTTTCAGTATCTGGTGTGACCCCATTTTGCAACAATAGCTGCAGGTAAAGTGTCTTGTGACTGCTGATCAGTCCTGCACAACAGCTTGTAGGAATTGTAGCCCATTCCTCAGTATAGAACCGCTTCAGCTCTGTGATGTTGGTCCGTTTCCTCCTATGAACTGTTTGCTTCAGCTCCTTCCACAACATTTCAATTGAATGAATGAATGAATGGGGGCGGGGGTCTCTCCTCAACCACCACCAGTGTGCAGCAGAACAGGCCCAAACCATGATACTCTCACCACCATGTTTCACAGATGGGATAAGAGTCTTATGCTGGAATGCAGTGTTTTCTTTACTCCAAATGTAACGCTTCTCATTTAACCCAAAAAGTTCTCTTTTGGTTTCTCCTGTCTACAAAACATTTCTCCAATAGCCTTTGGCTTGTCCAGATTATTTTTAGCAAGCTGCAGTCAGGCAGAAATTCTTTTTGGAGAGCAGTGGCTTTCTCCTTGCAACTCATGCCATGCACATCATTGTTGGTCAGTGTTCTCCTGATGATGCACTCATGAACATTAACATTAGTCAATGTGAGAATGGGCTTTAGTTGCTTAGAAGTTACCCTTGGTTTCTTTGCAACCTCGTGGACTATTACACGTCTTGCTTTTAGAGTGATCTTTGTTGGTCGACCACTCCTGGGAAAGGTAACAGTGGTCATTAAATTCCTCCATTTGTACACAGTCTATCTGACTCTGGATTTGTGGAGTCAACTCTTTAGAGATGGTTTAGCAACATTTTCCAGCCTGATGAGCAACAACAACTCTTTTTCTGAGGTCCTCAGAAATCTCCTTTGTTCATGCCATGATTCACTTCCACAAACATGATCAAACCTTGATAGATCACACACTGACACCTGATAGTCATCTCCATGAAAACACCTCATGGCATTAAACGTTGTCGTAGACCCCTGAGAGAGTAATTGTTAAGGAAGTCATGGTTTTGTCATAGATTAAGGCTGTAGTGGTTATGTGCGAGTTTTAATAGAAATATTATCACAGACCAATACTAAGCAAAGTCACTAGGTGGAGCAAGTCATCCATTAATATCATTTTGGAAACTGAGGGAGTTAATAACATGCAGCAAGAGCTTTAGTGAGCAGTAATGAATGTTATTGATGGTGTGTATCTCACATCTCTGTAATGAGAAAGCTAATTATTAGTTTAACTGTGCAAATAAACAAAGAAGCAGAATGAAAGTGAAATAATGAATAATGCATTCAGTCAGGCACATTTCAAGTCGTGTTTGTCTCACATGTGCACACATTAGCGTCACATGACACGTTACATGTTGTTAATTATAGCACTTTTCTGTGTGCAAAGATAGCAGCTTCTTTTACAGAATGCCTTTGTTTTTATAATTATATTTTATACAAAGTGCTTTTAAGGTTAACTCTATTCTATTAAAAGTGCTTGTGTTTCACTGCATTCGTTATGTGTTTGCGTGACTGAATGTGTGTGTGTGTGTGCACACTGGTGAAAACATGTCCCTAGCTGGTTACATAAGGCTCTGCAGTAATTGAATCTCATTACTGCTGCAGTCCCGTGGTGTGTGGGGTGATTCCTGGGACGTGGGCTGGTGTGAACCCCAGATGAGGGAATCCCTGAGTTTGCCCTGTGCTTGCATCATCTCCTCTCTCCTATAGGTTTGTCTCCTCTGCTCTCCATGGCAGCAGGATGAGGGGTTGCTAGGTGGTCTGCTCTCCCTCCACTCTCTCGCTATTTTTTGCTCTCTCTGTTTCCTTCCCTAGAGACTGAAGAGTTTACACGGACTGTTCTGACGTCAGCAGGAGAAACCCTGTTACTCTGTCTCAGCTGGGCTCCGAGGAGGCCCACATAACGCCTCTCTCCCACTGCAGTGAAAAAGCACATTTATCACTGTGTTTTGGACAGCTCATAGTTGCTTTCTCTTTTTTCTATCTACCCTGCACATTCATTGCCATGATTTTTTTTTTTTTTGAGGAGGTGTGTTTGTATGCACAAGTGTAATGTCTCTTTTGATTACTTAAGATCCGGCTCAAAAGAGTGTTTTACTCTGGTTGAAGAACTTTTAAAATACTGTTTGATTGTCTTAAATCTCAAAGCTGTAATTTAAAAGGAATTTTAGATGTATACAGTGAATCTAGAAAGTATTGGTTGCTTGAACAACATTTAAAATGAATGTCTTTGCATTATAAAGACAAATCTAAATGTAATTTACACTACCATTCAAAAGTTAGAGAAATGGCATTCATAATATTATAAAATAATCCTAAAAAAAAATGTATGACTGTTTCCATAATAATATTAAGCATCACAGCTAACATTGATAGTAATAATCATGTTTTTGAGCAGCAAGTCAGCATAATGGAATTATTTCTGAAGGATCATGTGACACTGAAGACTGGAGCCGAAAATGATGCCGAAAATTCAGCTTTATCGCAGGAATAAATTACATTTTACAATATATTCACATAGAAAATTTATATTGTTTTTTATTTATTTTTTTTTCTTGAGCAAATAAATAGCAATCTTGGTGAGCATAAAATAATTCTTAAACACAATTTTACCAACCCCAAATGTCTTTTTTTTCCCCTTGACGAGTGCATCTCTTATACTATATTTCTTAAAAAAAAAAAAAAAAAAAAAAAAATTACACAACTAAGTTTGTGTGGTTTTAGATGATATAACAATACTGTTAAAAATGAAGACATAACATATTTTGGCATCTGTTTGTCAAATGTTAGTGCATCGTATTGATATTTATATCCAATATGACTCTGGAACCAATTGGTTAAAAGTTAAAGGCAAAAGTTAGTTCAGCATGTTTTTGCAGTTGTCACTTTATTAGATAGTTTGAAATTGATACATTTTTAACTGTGACTTAAGTGTCCATGTTTTGGCGGGACCTAAAAGTGTAAACTGATTAAATGAACCCAGATCACTGGTCTCCGGAAGCATGTGGCTTCTGCATGACCAGCAGAGGGCCTTGTTTGATCAAGAAAGTCATTGAAGTCAGTCTCCATGCAGCTCCCATAACACCATTCCTGTTTGAGAAGTTTGCAGCTCGTTTATTTAGCAGCTCTTGTTATTTTCGAAGGTTGAGGGTCACAAACGAGAACAACCTGCATTTTACATTCAAATATTTTCCCTCCCACTAGTTTTGATATTTTGGTCTTCATATTTTTTTTTAGCAAAACAAATGATATTTCACTGGTACAATTGTTGAGGCACAGTTAAGGAACAATGTGTAATTTATTATATGAACAAAGTACAAGACCATTAGTTTCTGCTCTGTTACACACACCAGCGTAAGCAATCTGTTGTTGTCCTTTGCCGATCCGTTTCCCTCTTTTTGCCCTATGCTTTTCTATCACATCCCCACTGCTCTATTAACAATAAAGGCATAAAACCCTCAAAAATATAACCATAATGAGATCATATATAACATAATGTCCACCATTCAAAATCTCACGGTAATGATGTATACAGTTTTTGCATACTTGATTTCTACACGATTCTTTGTATTTCAACATCTCTAACAAGATACTGAGCAATGGTGACGAAACAATTTTTCAGTTTCAAAGAAACAAAACCCAAAACCTAAATTTACCTTGAACTATTTTGCCTCTCCTTTGCAAACTGATATTTCCTTCAGGAATCAGACCTTGGAAATTTCTTTTAAGTAACTACTGAAAAATTCCGCAGTATTCAAGAAAGTTTGTTGCCATGTATCAAAATGTGTCATTATGTCATTTTTGAATGATAAATGACTCCAAAGCATTTTTAAGCACATCAAGCATCACTAAAAGGTTGAGTTTATGGTGTTCACCTTTATTTTGTTCATTGGTTTACCAGCCTTTCATGCATGAGTAATTTTTATGTCATTTATTAATCTATAGTATCGCAATGGACTTTCTCACGGGAAAACAGAAAAAAACGGGCTGTTTTTGTTTGGATCATGCCTAACGTTGGCGCTTTCTCTCTCTCTTCCTCTCCTCTAGCTTTCTTTCCTCCGCCCCTCCATTCTTGTCCTCCGGTAGCCATAGCAACGTGTGCTGCGATGGTGCAGGGCCTCTGGCAGGTGACACAATGCGGCTAATTACTGGCACTTAGCTCAGCGCTAATTAAAGCGAGCTCAGCTAATCGGGGGGGTCAAGTGGACCTGCTGATCCATCCATCCATCCATCGCTCCATCCATCCTTACCTTTACCTTTAGCCTAAACTTCCCCATGCAGCCCCTCCGACCGAAGCTGTCTCTCTCTCTCTCTCTCTCTCTCTCTGTGTCTGTCTGTCTCTCTCTATCAGACAGCTGGCATCCACACAGGGGTTGAGGGTTTGACCTTCCTGCTCTCCAGGCTCTCTCAGCATCCGAGTAAACAGACAAATGAATCTCTACAAAGGTGAGGGTCAATTTATCTAATTTGGTCGAGGTTGGTCAGCCAAGATTACCTTGTCTCTACTGGGAGGAACACTTCTCTCTCTCTCGTTCTCTCTCGTTTCATTTCTCCGGCCGTGACATTTCTCACATGTTTTTGGTCTCATGTTCTGCTGTTTCCAGCCTCACACCTTTATTCTGCTCTGCAGCACCTCTGCTTACGTTGCTTTCTCTACTGTTCCCTTATAAGAAAGTATTGTGTGTGTACCATGGTACAGTGATGGTATCTGGCAGTAACATGTCCAGAAGGCCGTGGTATAACCATAATATGAAACACGGGTCACACTTTATTTTAAGGTCCAATTCCATTAACTACAACTTTTGCTGCTTATTAATAGTTAGTAAGGTAATTGTTAAATTCAGGTATTGGGTAGGATTAGGGAAGTAGAATATGGTCATGCAGAATATGTGCTTTATGAGTACTAATAAACAGCCAATATGTTAATAATAGGCATGCTAATAAGCAACTACTGTAGTTAATAGTGAGAACTGGTCCCTATATTAAAGTGTTACCGAAACATGTGCATGTCCGAGTATGGCACCATATTCAAAAAACAATATTATCATGCTACATGTACATGTACAGGTCCCAAAAAACACCAACATGGTATAATTATGGTACATAACATGCCCCATATACAGTATATTACTATTTACACTATATAAAATTTTATATTTATGCAGACGCTTTTATCCAAAGCGACTTACAGTGCATTCAAGCTATACATTTTTTTTTTATCAGTGTGTGTGTTCCCTGGGAATTGAACCCATGACCTTTTGCGCTGCTAACACAATGCTCTACCACTGAGCCACAGGAACCTGGCTAAAATCTTTACTCTTTATAAGCATGTTGTTAAAGGTAGATGTTATTTCATTGTTAAGTGATATTTAAAACATTTTTGGTTTTAATCTCCAGTAAAAATGACTAAATAACTATAGTATGTTAAATATATTAACAACAACAACAACAACAAAAATCCTATTTATTTATATAAATAAATAGATTTAAACAAGTCTATTTATAAATAAATGTATTTATAAGTCCAGAAGGCCATAGTATTACCATGAAATTAGGAAACATGTGTCCAGAAAACATGTTATGACACACATCATTGTCAAATTAAATTAAAAAAGAATAAATAAATTAATTAAATAATAAAAAACAATATTAACATGTTACATGTACTATAATACAGATTACAGCATACATTGCTACCATGCCCAAATATTTAGATAATATAAACCATAAAATAATATACAATACCCCATATTTATTAATATTTACATTATTTTTTCATTTTATAAACTATATCTGAGTATTATATATAGCAGTTTAAATATAATTTCCTATAATATATACTGTGTATACACACAGAGAGAGATGTATATGCTGTTTTTTTACTGATTACAGACATTTGTTATGAATAATATAATTTATGAATAATCCAGAATTTCTAGAACTTTTAAAAACATTTAAGTTAAAAGTTTAAGTATTTTAATTGAAAGATTATTAAAAATAGACTTCATTACTTCATGGTTATGTAATATTTAAAACATTTGGGTTTGAATTTCCAGAAGTAATTATATTATACTAAATAACTATTCTATTAAATATATTAACTAAAAATCCAATTTTGCGAGAGTTATCTTTCATTCTTTTTTTCTTTTTATTCTTCTCACTCACTTATTTCATTTTTTACCTTTCATTCATTCATTTTGCTTCATCATTTGTGATTTTCATTCTGCCATAGGGCACACATACACACGTTTCCTCTGCTCTGCATAAAGGATTCATCCTACCTTTGATAAATGAGGGCAGATGAATATTGAAGTTGCCCTGCTGAGGAGAGACAGATGCGGAGCACACATGCGTACGGGGGGATGGAGGGATGGAGTTTAGAGGAGTGGATAAGGTCAGAGCTCGTCAGCAGGTTCGCTGTTTACTGATGTTTACCGTGGAGCCCCTGCCGAGGGGACACCTGGTGTGCTGTCATCGTCCACCACACACACTAATACATGCATACACACTGAGATACAAGCACAAACTAAAGGATGTACACTCCGTTATACAGGGCCACACAATATGGGCACAAATGCGCACACACATACAAAAGCAGGTGATAAAAGGCATGGCTGGAGACGTCCTCTCATAATCAGATGCCTCTCTCATTGGATTGTGGCTGTTGGAGCTCTCCATGGTGCTGAAAGCTCCCTGTAATCCACAAGCACTTTTAAAGAGAGAGAGAGAGACAGGAATGAAGTGCTATATTTAAAACAGGCTTCATTCTTTATTAATGAGTGCTTGTTTAGATGGATCTGGAGTGCTATTCGGTGTATGTTGACAAGTTTGGCATTTCTACATTTCTACATTTTTCTTCTAAATATATAAAATTTAATACATTTTTTGGTGCTCTGCTTTAAGCTTCAAATCATGCATATGCATTATAAAAGTAACTTGGACACACCTGTGGAATTTGCATAGCGACAATCTGAGATTGGAATATTCAAAATACACATGAATTTCAGTAGTTTATGTTGCCTCGCAGTATCCATGTGAACTTTGATAATAGGCTGTGGATGTGTGGAATGTAAAATCTGGTAAAAAGAACTGCAAAACAATTCTGATGAAAAAAAATAAAAATGTTGCAAAAGTTGACTGCAAGAATGTATGAACAAATGGCTTTTTTGATCATTTTTGTAAGAATGTTTTTGTGAATGATTTACAAATTCTATTGTGTTTCATAATTGAAGTCTAAAGGTTTGGTTAATTGCAAACTGCTTTCTATGAAATGAATTAATAAATAATTGAAGAAAATTGGTGAAGGGTTTACTTTGAAAAAAACAATCACTCAGAAATTGCTAGTGAATTTCACAAAGAAATACAAATAAATGGCAAATAAAAGATTTAAACATGAAATTGAAGAATGAAACAGTATTTTCTTGTAAAATGTACTCAAGTTATTTTTGTTTTGTTTACAACTTGAGAACATTTTCCAGTATATATTATATATATATATATATATATATATATATATATATATATATATATATATATATATATATATATAGATATATATATATAATATTATTATTATATATTTATAATTATACAGTTTATATATATATATATATATATATATATATATATATATATATATATATATACACTCACCGGCCACTTTAGTAGGTACACCTGTTCAATTGCTTTGTAACACAAATTGCTAATCAGCCAATCACATGGCAGTAACTCAATACATTTAGACATCTAGATGTGGTGAAGACGACTTGCTGAAGTTCAAACCGAGCATCAGAATGGGGAAGAAAGGGGATTTAAGTGACTTTGAATGTGGAATGGTTGTTGGTGCCAGACGGGCTGGTCTGAGTATTTCAAAAACTGCTGATCTACTGGGATTTTCACGCACAACCATCTCTAGGGTTTACAGAGAATGGTCCAAAAAAAGAGAAACTATCCAGTGAGCGGCAGTTGTGTGGTCGAAAATGCCTTGTTGATGTCAGAGGTCAGAGGAGAATGGGCAGACTGGTTAGAGATGATAGAAAGTCAACAGTAACTCAAATAACCACTCGTTACAACCAAGGTATGCAGAATACCATCTCTGAACACACAACACGTCGAACCCTGAAGCAGATGGGCTACTTCACTTACCAAACACACATTCATCCATACAGAGACATGACAAAATTCATTGTCTCTCCCCGATGAACAATTCACACATGAGAACATGCACTTGGAAACATGTCAACATACACACACACACACACACGTGCGGCCGTGTGTTTGCTTAAGGGGGGCATGAATGACACAGGAGTGTTCTGACAGTCGCCTGGAAGATCTCACAGGGCAGGAGGGAGATCAGTGGAAAAAAAACCTATTTGTTTCTCCATTCTAGATTGATGAGCGCACACACACACACACACACACGCAGTGAGTCACCATGGCTCATTGAGGCCACGCTTTACCAAACTGACAGCAGCAGGTCTGTGGGCAAGCACAGGAAAGAAGGAGGAGAGGGATATTCTAGAAAAATGAAAGAGAGAAAGCGGGGATGGAGGGAAAACAGGAAACAATGAGGAGGAGAGGAGAGAAGTAAATGCAGGAAAACACAGACAGCAGGAGAGAGAGAGAAGTCCGTGTGGCACATTGTTGTATGGCATGTTGTGGTGTCACTACAATACAGCGGCACTTCTCGTCTCCCCTCCAGCGATGTTATGATGGAACTAGAGCTGGATGGATCCAAACTTCATAAATATACAAATCCGCATCTGTATAAGCAGACTTGATATTGTTGCAGAGGTCCTCACCGACATCCTGCTCGAGTAACGGAAAGATCTGGAGAGGTTAGGAATCTGCTGTGCAGGTGTTCTTCGTGTTCATTTTGAATCTCATTACATGTCAGGGGTCTGTTCCATATGATTGGAGAACATCCTACATGGCAACCCTAGTAAAAAAGTAAGATATTTAAAATGTATAGTTCTAGATGGCGCAGGCTGACGGGTTGTCAACGTAACTGATGATATTCAGAGAGTTAAACGACTTGGCACAAGCTGATTGGTTCATGCTGCATATGCAGCCAATGAGCTTACTGCCTTGCATTTATAAGGCTGGCTAGTATTCACTAGAGTTTCTCTGAAACCCTCCACCTTCCCCAGCTCCACCTGTATAGATCTGCTACAGGTTATTTTATATGCTATTTGTGCAGCAGCATGTCTTAAATACTCACGGCACCGTATCGCCATATGCATTGGCAGTAGCAAGTTCCTGTACTTGCTTGCAGCATCAGCAATAATCTACAACTACAGCAATAACCAACAGCAGCAGCAGTGTAGCAGATTTATTCCGCCGAGACCAAATACATTAACATTGTCATATCCATCACCATGCTAAAATCTTCCGAGAGTTGTCATTATTCAAATACATTTATTTCACACTAAGTATAGTTCAAATCTATTAACATATTTGCTGACCGATAACCTGAGGCTTACTGATATAAAAATTATAATTAAACTTTATTTGGCATACTACTTGTGCGCAATGCACATTTCTTAATGTTAAGTCAAAAATGTGTTTTAATGTCACTTTTAAAGAGGATAATTTGATCTTTGAATAATATCGGTCTTTAAATGCAAAATATTTAAAGTGCACCTGAAGTAGACTATCCTTGCAATAGTTCCACTTTAGCACAACCAAATATACTACGTATATCTTTAATTTGACTTCAGCACTACTTCTGCACAATTAAAATGCATTAAGTACAAAATTAGTTGTTCCAATTTAGCAGACTTTAAGTATACCAGTTTAATATACTAAATGTACAATTGCAGGGTATTTTATTAAGTAAATAAATATGAAAATGTATTTGTAGTATTCTTAGCATGAAATAAATGTATTTCAAATACATTTAAGTATATTTATTTTTCACTAGGGAACATAAGCAGCTTTCTTAAATCAGTTGTTAAAGAAGATAAAAGATGATTAAACAAAACTTGCAATTGGGTTTATTATTGCTATGTCTGTCTGACCTAAGACCGCTGAAACCCCTGCATGAATTGCATTGCAAAAACAACCTCAACAGGTCCATAAAGTTATTCTAAAAGTTATTTTAATTTTAATATGTTGTCGAACGTGGTTTTTGACTTTGAGGAATAAATATATTTAAAAAGCAGATCTCGCGTGAGTGACGTGACTAAATTAGGATATTCAAAAGAGAAATCAAGCGAGTAACGGAAAACAGCTAACTGAGGGAAAAATGGTGATTCATCTGACACTTTATGTACATGAAGACATGTATTTAAAAGGCTGATTGTAGAAGACAGGATCAAAACCTTCATTGTCATTTATCCTGATCGCGCGACCTCATGTAAGACGCGAGTTTTTGTGCTGCCAAATATTTTATACACTTTTAAACATTTAATTAACATTCATACATCAAAAACGATAACTGTAACCATAAACTTAAACAAAACTTTCGTTCTGACTCTATTAGAATACACCACAACTACAACGACTCAAACAATAAATCGTTCACACACGTGAAGTAGCCTACGGGGGTTTAGAATAAACAGAACGAGACGGTCCTTTGGTGTGTTGACGCTAATATAGCCTACTAATCATTATAGTTATCGTTATAAATATTGTTGGTAACATTTTAGAATACTGTTCCATCATTAATGAATAACTTCACAGGAACAAATGACTAATGCACTATTAGCATTCTAGTAACTACTATTAGCTAACTAACAAGAAACTCTGATTAACGATTTAGTAAGTAATGGCGCTCAACTGAAACTGGTAGTTCACTATTAGCTAATCAATAACTGCATTTTTTTTCATATATCCTGCAGAACTACTAAGAACTACTGTATACAGTTTCATAATTAATATGAATTATTCATAAGGTATAATTAATTCTAAAGGGAAAATCATGGTAACCCACTAGTAATGTCTCAAGTATTATCAAATCCTTCTAAAGGAAATACTAATTACTTGGAACAGTATTCTAAAGTGAAGATCACGGTAACCCACTAGTAATGATTTAAGTGTTACCAAATCTAACAAAATAAATTACTAACCAGAACCTTACTAAAACCTCAAAAGTTTACAATAACTTCAGTAATTACTAGGGAGCTATCATGATCTTTACTATAGAATACTGATCCAAACAATTAGTAATTCCTTTAGAAGGTTGTAGTAACACCTGAATAATTACTATCCAATACTTTACAAAACCCTCAAAAGCTTACAATGATTTCAGTATTACTAGAGAATTATCATGTTATTCACTTTAGAATACTGATCCAAATAATTAATAATTCCTTCTGAAGAATTTGGTAATACTTGAGTCATTACTAGTGGGTTACCATGACCTTCACTTTAGAATTAATTATACATTATGCATTATTCATATTAATTATGAACATGTAGTTCTTAGTATTTCTTGGGAAGGTATGAAAAAAATAGTACTGATTAGCTAATAGTGAACTACCATATTTGACTAAGCAATATTACTTACTAATCCATTAATCAGAGTTTCTTGTTAGATACTAGTACTTACTAGAGTGCTAATATTGTGTTACTCATGTGTTCTTGTGTAGTTATTCATTAATGATGGAGCAGTATTCTAAGGTGTTACTATAGATAGCCTATGTATTTATAATTCCGTGGTTAAGTAGGCCTACTTTATTGCATATATGGTTTATGACTAGCATAGTTCAAGACAAACAAACTTGTCCACTCACAAGTTCTCTTTTTCTGTATAAAATGTGTGGCTTGTGGGACTGACAGCGGATCAGCTTTGTCCCAGATGGAACCGTAAGTACTCACAGCCTTCCTCAAGAATCCACAATTTTGTTACGTAATGAAGCTTTGATTGTCGGGTAGAAGTCTACTGCGAAGCAAAGGTGGCACTTGCAAGCACCCTTTTTAAACCTGAAATGACAAATGGCATACCCTACGCTCTAGTAAGTCTGCAAATGCACATTAAGTGTGCCATTTGGGAAATGGCCTGCATTTCATTTTGAAGGCTGCACCTTTGTCACTTGAGGCTGCCTCATTTAAAAAAAAAAAAAAAAAAAGTAATAATAATAGTGAAATGAAAATAATAATAATAATTGTTACATTCCAAAGTAATAAAGAAATTAAAGTAATTTTGCCTCATGGGGATTACATTCAATTTTATAATGGTTTTCTAAAATGAGCCATTATTGGTGACTCACTGGGTTTACAAAAGTACAAAATGCTGGCTTTACTGGGTTTATTAAAGTAGAACTATATACTTTTTGGCATTCGGAAACATGCATCTTTTCATGTGTATCCACCTTGTTCTGCAACGTAAAAAAGTAATATTTTACTTTGAATGTATAGCTAAAAAATAACTGGAACGAATAACATGGTAGCTTCTTGCTCATACAATTTCCTGGAGAAATGGCCACACTTGGTGGATATGCCTATATATGTTTATTATATTGGCCCTGTGCTGATAAAAACCTAGACGTAACACTTGCTACAGACACACCCCAAAGCCAAGGCGTTATAGCATTTTGAATGGCAAAAAAGCTGAGAACACACAAACGACAGGATTTTGGATTTACTCCGCTTGCACACTGCCAAAACTTGCTGTTTTCTGAATGAAAATGATTGCCGCCATGGTATCAAAATCAGACTTCCCATGAGATTATGACTTTTCTGATTCTTCCTATGTGAAACACCCTATGCGAAATCGCGTTTAGGCATCTTGTTTTGACAATACTAGAATGAACAGTAAAAAACTGCATATGAAATGGAAAGAAGTGTGGATTGAATATATTTCCATTACCAAAAATGCTGTTGTTACACATACATCCCCCAAACATCTCTGAGGCTACATCCACCTTCTCAAATCTCATGTTTGAATGTGTTATGTTTATTAGAAAGAGGGCTTTTGTTGTAGTTTAAACTGTGTTTTGTAACTCAGTAAGTGTGTACGTGATGGCTTGGTCACATTGTGAAAGTGAGAACACGTGTGTGTGTTTATGTAAGCTGTGCGTCAGTAATACCGGGGAAGCCCTTTTCCAGCCACCTGCAGCTTGCGCATGAGTCTTTTAACACCAGCCGTTTGTTTCCTCCTCCACTCCTTGCTCCCTCCATTGCTCTGAATAATAGAACAACAGCCTCCTGATATTACTTTATAAATATTACATCAATAATCTGACGCTAATGTTTTTCCCAAGTTCTAAACGGCATGTGCATTCTCTGCACAGGTGCCAAACCCAATGTACCCTCTGAAACAAGTTTTAAACTAATGTTCTGTGCATGTGTGTTTGAACATATGCATGTAAACTCACATTTATGTTCAAGCAGTTAATCAATGCCATGTTATTGTGGTTATATGCACAATAAATGTGTGTGTGTGTGTGTATGTGTGTGTAAAATTAAGATTCTTATTGTTATTTTATTTATTACAGTTTTAGATAAATGCATTGACTAGACAAAAGATGTCTTTAAAAAAGTAAATGCATTATTTTATTTATGCAAATTAATCTCTTTGGGCATTACATTGCATCATACCATGAGCAGCGTGTTTTTTTTAAAGATATCTTTTTATATATAATTAGTCATATTCAATTAATGTGTCTCCATCTGTATTAACAGCCATAAAAATGTGTATTCAGAAATATTCTCGCAGCAGAAGTTGTACACTTGCCCCATATTCATTGTAAATGCATGACTGTCAATTGTTCCTTTATACAGAACAGTTTCGTGTGAAGGAGTGTGAAATTCAGGTTCATAGGTCACTAGCACGTATCTACTGTAACTTTAAGGACTAACTTCATGTATTATGTTGTATTTCAGTATAAATAATTGATGTTCCTCCTCTGGTGTGTGTGTGTGTGTGTGTGTGTGGTGTTTCCTCCATTGTCTATTTTGTTCTGTGAAGGATAGCATGCACAGTCGACTAGCGGGTGGAGGTGAGATGGAGGGTGGGTGTTTCATTTTGTGTTTGTTTGCTTTTTTTAATTGTGTCACCGGTTGCCGTGGAGAGCCTGAAGGCTATAACTCGTCCCACTCAGCGTTGTCATGGACGACAGAGCTACAGCACTCATGGAATTGTTTATACGCCTGTAGTCTTCCATTACTTACAACAGGTTCAGTGGAACATGATTTAGACTCCAGCTTTTCCAGATTCACCATGTAACTGTTGCATCTAATACATAAAAACTGCATTAAGGTTCCAAGCCTGCATTCTCCAAACATTTCTCTCGTTCGAGTTTTTCAGATCAATGCCTGTGTCATATTTCCATCTCCTTTTGACTCGTTCTTTGGCTCTTTGAAATCTCATAGCTCACAGCGGAGAAGGCCAGTGCAAATATGAGCTATATGTTCCTCTTAACGCCATCGGAAAAATGAATCTCCATTACGTCTGAAAGCTTTTCTCCGTCAGTCAATATCTCTGATATGCACGGAGAGATTACAGAATGAATCATTCACGGGCTTGCACGCTCGCACAGCGATCCAGAGACTTTTAAACATGGAAGATTCAGAGTTGCGATGGCACCCGAGAGTTATTCTCAGACACACGCTTTGTCACTATTGTGGCAGATTCAATATGTGGAGATGTTGTCCGAGCACAGCTCGACGTCCTTGAGAAGCCGCTTGCGGAGTGTGTCATCAACACCTGGCTTTGAAATGACTTGTGAAATGTCTGCTAAGTGAAAGCAGCAGCAGCAGCAGAGATTGAAGCACGCAGGTGGAAAAAAGACCATAATTCACGCTGCGAGGGAGAAATGTACCATAAACCGCGTTAATCTAGAAGCAAAGAAAGTTTGAGTCAAAGCTGACCTAACCTGATAATAATAACCATCGCTTTGTATCCAAGTTATATCCTCCTGAGTGGAACAATTCTATTGGAAACACTTTTAATGGAGTTCTTTTGCTACATATGCCTACATAGAGGAAGAAAAGGGCATGTACTGTTTTTAAAATAAATGAAAAGAAGGTTAGAAAGTATCGATCTTCAAAGCTGAGCCAAAAGCATTCTCTTTGAAAGGAGTAGCGCTGGTTTGTTTGTGTGTGTGTGTGTGTGTGTGTGTGTGTGTCACTGGCGTAGGAGGCTGCTGGCTCTCCCGTTACAGCTCCAGAGCGCTGCTGAGGGGGCGATTTGGGATGGCCGCTGCTGGTGATGGAGTTTTCCGTCTCCCCAGCCTGTTGTCAGGAGAAAGTCCACTCCACCTCCACCTCCGCCCCCGATCCCAGTACAGGCACAACCTCTCCACCTGCCAATAAAGCCTATGTTCTACAAGTCGAAACCTTATGGAATAAATGCATGAAAGTGCTGCATGTTCCTCTGTGTTCCCAGGACCATTCATGCCATATGTGATGTGATCTTTCATGACTGGGACAAATGTATATCTTAAAACGCTTTCATTATTTCAGAGACTGACACATGCACATGGTTCCTGTTGCTGTCCTATAAAAAGGCTCAAATATAATTAAGTAATAATTTCTGTTTGCAGCAATGCCATAGAAGAACCATTTTTGGTTCTCCAAAGAAGCTTTCAGTGAATAGTTTTTAAAATACCATTTTTTTTTTCTTCGTATGAAGAAGATTTTTAATGATCTAAAGAACCCTTTACACTCTGAAGAGTCTTTTGTGCAGTGGACAAGTTCCATGTATGTTAAAGGTGCTGTATGTAATTTTTGGATTGTGCTAAAGCATAAAAAATCATGATGTTTGCAGATATTTAGGAAACGTGCTAAGTTTTCATACTTGTTTCTCTGAAAATCAGTGCTACTCTTTGAAATGTGTGTTCTGTGTCAGAATGTCTGTTTTTGTTTTAGTCTTTGTGATTCTGCCCACTGCCAGTTTAGCCAATAGTATTCCGACTCCCCAGGTTGCCAGTTGCAGCCATGGAAGCAAGCAAACGAACTGGGTCAGAGATCGCAGATTCTACCCAACCTAAAAAGTCTCAGCATGGATCTAATAAGCTCTATGACCTGAGGCATATTAAAATGCGGATAAGTCAAGTCATCAACTTACAGTTTAAGGCCTATCGCTTTTCATTGCCAACTGCCAATCATTCTTGTCGCGTGCTCTCAATCTGGCAACCCATGTGAGCTTCCAGTCTGAGGAGAAGACGGTGGGAGAAACAACTCTCTCCAATATTTTGAATTTGGACTGCAGTAATTATTTCAACCGCTAGCTGTCAATATTACAAACTGCACCTTTATAGGTTCCACATGGAACCACTGATGCCAATAAAAAAACCTTTAATTCTAAGAGTGTAAAGAAACTCTCAGGGAACGATTCTTAAAAGAACCATGTTTTTCATTTTAATAATCTGAAGAACCTATTTCTACTATAAAGAACATTTTGTGCAATGGAAAGGTTACATGGATGTTGAAGGTTCTTCCATGGACAATTTTTAAGGTTATGTTGCTCTTGCATTTCCTCCCTTTTTTGCTTTCAGCTTCATACGCAACTTGTATTTTTCTCCATTGCCCTTGATGACCTGACATAGAATAGTGTTACAGGCTGTAGATTCACATAAAAATATAGTAGCTGCAATAAAAAATGTTTTTTTTTTTTCTTTTTGCCGGAAAGGGTGTAAAAACCTCAAAGTTAAGTGTGTATGTGCTTTTTATATATAAACGCGCTCTTTAACCTCTGTGCTTTGTGCCTGCTGCTCTGTGGTGAAAATCATATTAGCTGTAAATGGCATGAGAGTTGGTCTCTATCCCCTCCACCTACATGCCGGCTATATTAATATGAGGATAGTTGGGCACTCAGAACAAAGCTGCAAACCTTTCCTTAGCAAGATATGGAACACACAGTTCAGGGAAGGCAAAAGTACAAAGAGCTAAATTTACTGGGCGTTCAGTTTCCGTGTGATCTGTGTCTGTTTGGAGTCATAAGGTCTGTTGCATAAAGCTTCAGTATAGAACTAGTAAATAGAAGAAAAAAAAACATTTCTATATCTGAAGGAGATGTGAGTGGTGTTTGTGCATGTGAAACTCATTGCTGTAATGATAGGTTGTTATGGCTGCTTGTTGCTGAGTCGGTTTTAGCATATTGCCAAGTTGTTTGCTTTGGTGTTGCTCAATGGTGGCTAGGCTGATTTGAATGGGTTTTAACACATGTCCATGTGGTTGCTAGGGTGTTCTAAATGGTTGCCATTGCTAAGGTGTCTTGAGTGGTTTATTTTGCATTCCTTTGTGGATGCCAAGATGTTCAGAGTGGTTTCTAGGCAAAGGTGATTTTTAATGCATTGCTATGTGATTGCCAAGATGTTGATGGCTGTTAGTTGTTGTTAGGTGGCTAATGCTAGAACATTTTAAAAGTAATGTATTACAATATTGCGTTTCTACATGATAAAGTACTGAATTGCGTTATTTTGTTACTTTTTATGTAAAGTAATGCATTACGTTACTTTTGCGTTAATTTTTGTCACCTGGCCTGGGCTTGGTTATTTGCTTTTTAAGAACAAAAAACCCCAAATGTTATAGTTTTGGCAACTGTAAGGGCCCTTTCACACCAAAAGTGAAATTAATAAGGCTCATGCTGAAGGAAGTGCCTCTGCACCTCGCTCCCAATTTCTCTCAACATAGGAGAGCTGTCAGTCAATAAATAGGAAAACAAAGTAACTTGCGTTATTTATTTGAAAAAGTAACTCCGATATTTTGTTATAAATTTAAAAGTAATGCATTACTTTACTATTTACTTGATAAAAAGTAATCTGATTATGTATCACGTGTTATATGTAATGTGTTATCCCCAACACTGGTTGCTAGTAGTGGCATCTCTCAAATATAGGGCTGCAACCAACGATTATTTTGATAATTAATAATAATAATTCATGTTTTTAGTTAATTAATTAATTTAATCATTGATTATTTCACTGATTAATCAGTAGGCTTTGATGGTGTCACAATCTGCCTACGGTGGAGGAAGATGAGGGAACGCAGGAGCGCGGAGATGTAGGAGATTAACATACAAGGTCTTTATTGAACACATTGGGCAGGAAAACACACGTAGCATGGGGTGAAGACATTCAATACCAGACGGGAAACACGGGGCAGAACACACTATAAATACAGAACTCAATCAGGGGAAGACGAGACACACCTGGAAATAAATCAAACAATCAGGGACAGGAAACAGGAAACAGCAAATAAGGGCATGTGGGGTACAAAACACAAGACACATGGAACACAAGGCTGACAGATGGATTATTCAGCTTTTGCACTTAGTTCAAATATTGTGTTATACATATTCTGTACTTATTTATATACATATAGAGCTGCTTTATAGCAGAAAATCAAGTTGTAATTCTAATTTAACTAGTGCTGTCAAATGATTAATCGCGATTAATCGCATCCGAAATAAAAGTTTTTGTCCACATAATAAATGTGTGTGTGCTGTGTATATTTATTATGTATATATAAATACAAACATATGCATGTATATATTTAAGAAAAATAAGTTATGCTTATATAATATATATATATTTATATATAATATAAAGTATATGAATATACATATATACATGTAAATACATGTAAATATTTTCAAAATATATACCGTATGTGTGTGCTTTTATATATACATAATAAATACACACAGTACACACACATATTATGTAAACAAAAACTTTTATTTTGGATGTGATTAATCGCGATTAATCATTTGACAGCACTAAATTTAACGCAACACTGACACATTTTTTTAACGTTACTTAAAAAAAAGTAATTAGTTACTAGTTACTGGTTACTTCTCACAAATAGTAACTGAGTTAGTAACTGAGTTACATCATTATAAAAGTAACTAATTACAAGGGAAAGTAACTATTGCGTTACTTTTAAAAAAAATGTTCAAATGTCAAATAACTTGGATGCCCCAAATATTAAATATGTTAAATTAATGAAATAGACACTAAATAGAATAAATAATTATTATAAAACATTGTACATTAATCTACACCACTTATCTACTGACACTTAGCATCAGTCAGTCAAGCATTATAATATGTTATTATGATAATTTAGCATTATATGATGATAGAACTTTAGTAATTAGAATAACCAAGTATGAATGCATATTTGTCATGTTGACTGAACTTAGGACTGGTGGTGGTGCTTATTTAGTGTTTTTTCATTTAGTGACTACTACGAATTCTACTATTAATAACATTATAAAACGCACTAAGTATTAATGAGCTGCTGGGTTCATGAATATTAATCACGTTGTCTGCGTTCGCTCAAATTGATTTGCTGAAATCAAAATAGGGATGATAATAGGTGAGCGCCAACCAATAAGATTGTCGTTTGCGCATTAGTTCCGCCCACTACTATAGAAACCGGCAGTTCTTAAATGCTGAAGAATTCCACAGGAACTCCGTTATTTTGACTGGAAAATACAACAAAGAATATCGTTTACATGTCTCGCTCTGTATCTTTCTTTGCGTGTGAGACAAAGCGATGGCGAGATGTGCGCCTTCACACTAGAGTTTACAGTACGTCAAATACAGCTATACTGTGCATCCATTCAGATAAACTGAAAAATAAAATGAAAATAATATTATAATAAAATGCGGCGTTACTATAATTTATTGTCAGTAACGGTAACGGCGTTGTAACGGGGGAAACAGTAATTCGTTTGATTACTCGTTACTGAAAAAAATAATGCTGTTAGTAACGCCGTTTATTTATAATGCCGTTATTCCCATCACTGTTTAAAGCCGTCTATTGCATATATAAATAAAGGTGACGTGTCTGGAGTGCTGATTGCAGTGCATGTGCAAACATCTACATCAGTATGATCAGATGCTTTCTTAACTGCTGTTTTCCCCCGCTGTCATGTTTGTTTTGTGTTTATTTTGTTGTTGAGAGGAAAACGCACAGTATATATTTACATATTCATCTAAATGCCACTCTCAGCAGCATCGGGATGTTCAACAGTAAACCACTGTTTAGAATTTTTTTTTATCCTTAAATGAAGAATGAAAAATAACTTTGCTGTAAGTATATCGGGGCCTTCACATAAGAAAGCATTTTTTGTTTGTAGTTTTGAAAACTTTCCTGCACTATACTGGTTTGGCTCATAGACTAAAACAGATGACGCATCTCCACTTCATTCCACTAACACTTCCGAACACTTGAACATACATCGGCGTGATAAGAAGTACCTAAAATTATGGAAACCATCTTTGTCAAAAATGTATTTGTAAGTGTAATTTTTTGTTGTTTTTTTTTTTTTTTTTAGTTTGGCTCACATCTCATTTGTTTACATGGGGTTTAAGACCTATACTGCAGCCAGCCACTAGATGGCGATCAAAATGTTTTTGTTCCACTTTTCAGGATGGGTGAGGCACACTTGTCTCGACTTTGTTTGCACTTTTCATAAGCGCGTCTTCTTTTATTGGATTTCTGAATTACGTCTTGCACTACAGCGCTCCACTGGTCAAAGCATGTTATTGCAGGCCTTTAGGTCATATGAGATCTATGATCTATTATAAATATTTGTCCAGAATTTTTTTGTTGTTGTCGATAATGTCAACTAATCATTTCAACCCTACCCAAGACCCACTTTCAGTGTAAGACCATGGGATTTTTGGCTTTGTCTTATTGCGCAGAAAAAAAAAAAACAACAACTCAACAATCCGCACGATTTGAGGTATCATTCATGTCCATAGCACAAACATGAGTTACAGAATAAAGTTTAATATTAATGGATAACACACAGGTGTTTTTTTTCAACACAAGTATAAAAACATTCAGGAACAAACAAGCTCAAAATGGCCCAAGTGCTTTTCACCAGCAGAGCGTGGACCCGGAAACATAAGTGCAGAATATGAAAATGGTGAGAAATATTGAATGGTGGTAATCTTCCGGCTCTTTAAGAGATTTTAAGCTTGCCTCTTAACACATTGGAGTGCTGCCCTGTGGTAACAATAGTGTTGGTACACAGGGATGATAATGATAATGTAAGCCCGGGTAAGGCGGGATAATACGGGCTTAACCACTGCTCTGGGATGAAGGAGCAGTGGAAGAAAAAGAGAGAGAGAGAGAGCAAAACCCTCAGGCGTCCGCCTACTTCTTACCATTCAGACATGATCAAATATCTACACAAACACCCACAAACACACTCACACCAGTGAAGCACACACAGCTCAAAGGTGGAGGCTATAAATAAGTGATCTAAAATCGCTCTCTCTTTTTTGTAAGTTTAGGTTTTGTCCATGTAAATGAGGCTTGAGGATTAATCCGAGATTCCAACACGGCTCTTCCTGGATAACGCGTCATCTTCAAACCTTTGCCTCGCATTGTAAACTGATATTGTGCTCTATATAAGAGTGCAGTTTAGGTCAGAAATGGTTTGGATTAAAGCAGGCTAAACATCATTGCTCCAGTGAATAAATTTAGCCCACACAATACCTGTTCAACAGAGATGTCTTGAGTGGCTCATAAGAGCTGTTGACTGCAGCGCTCTCTCCTGAGAGCTGTTTTTATTGTGCCCCTGACTGCATCGCTCAATATTATACATATCCCTCATGTCCATCTCTCTCGCTCTCTTCTTTCTCTTTACCTTAATTTCATCCCTCTCTTTTCAGCTTTGCTGTTCATGATGAAAAAGTTTTATTTGCCATAGCAACCACTTGTGTTTTTTTTCTCTCCCCCTACAAAAAGCACTGCGGTGGTACCATAGTGCAGGAACGGTAATACCGCTGTTTAATTACCATCTTCATATACCATGGTTTGTAGATGGCACTGCAGGATGTTTGCCATGGTTTATTTTATTTGTATAAATACCATACAGACTGTATGTTAAACATGCATGTGATATCAATATTATCTGCACCATTATGTGAAGTCATATTATTCATATTACCTTACCCTTAGGTATATAAACACTGCCAATTTTGGATTGGATAATTATTGCAGTGATTAATATGTTTCTGACATTTTTTATGTTTGTAAACAATTCTTTTAACCCAAACTGGTGCAGTGTGTAGCTTTTTACTTCTCAAACAACCACAATGGAAGATATGCATATATTCCAGGATTACGAAGCAAAGATTCACCAGGCTCAAACTGTGAAACACTAGTTCAGTCAGGGAGCATGAGGATTTATTTTATGTATAAATTGGCCACCAAGTTTTGACTTTAACAGTATTAAAAGTCTTTAGGATGTGCTGGAGTTTACTTTACAGATTGGTTGGACCCTTCCATTGTCAATACAAGATCTCGGCCAAAATTAATGCAACTCTTGATGGAAATAAATGTTGCAATGTGACGTTGCATAATCTTGTTGAAACAATGCCACAATATAAGACCACAATGTCATCAAAGCTAAAGGCGTTCCAGGGAAATATTAAAGTGTGTGATCTTTGATAGGCAGTGGAAAACTGACTCCAGCACTGGAGTTTAGGTCAGGACTCTGTGATGGCAAATCTTTCACAATTTCAGCCTGATGAATCTTGATATTGTAATCCTTGAATATATCTTCCAGCATGGTTGTTTGAGCTAAACACTGCATTAGTTAGGGTTAAAAGATTTGTTGCCAAACATACAATATGCCAGAAACATATTAATCGCTGCAATAATGATTAAATCCTAAAATCTTATGTATTTGCTCATTTAAATTCGACTTTTTCTTCATCTACTATATACTATTATAACCTATATAGGCCTATTAGCAAAAAACTCTTACCAGCCCCAAACTTTTGAATGATAGCATATTTTTAAAACTTTGCTTTTAAAGACAAAACGTCACAAAATGTTATTGCATTCTCATTGATTTGCAGGAAAGACAAATATGGCAAGGGAAAAGTTTTCAAAAATAATTAACTGGTAGTTTGAAATTTGTAGTTAAAGGGATAGTTCAACCCAAAAATGTCATCGTTACCTACATGTAGTTTCAAACCTTCATGACTTTTTTTCTTTCGCTGGAACATGAAAGATTACATTTTAGCATTAGCAAGCTAACTTTGAAACCATAAGATAAGGTATGCATAAGGTATGCAAATACATACGTTGACAGGCCTTTCGTAGCCCTCAGACAACATTTGATGATCCTACGCCTTCCACAGATGATATAAATACATATAAATACATTTATGGGGATGTGTAGACTTTCAACCAGTATAGCAAAAAATGCTTTTGAACCAAATCACCTACCCTGCCTTTACCATCCATTGCACACTGTAAAAAGAGAGTTTTCGAAATTATATAACACAAAGACTAAGTACAATTTACAAGAATTTAAACTTTTTCCAATTTTACATTTATTTGAGTGTTACTTGCCATATTTTGTAATTGTTTGAGAAATTTCCTAGCAATTTCTGAGTGAAAATTTAGTGATAATTTTTTTTTTTTTCAGAAGTCAGAAAGAGCCTTTATTACCAAGTATGTTTACACACATAAGGTATTTGACTCGACGACAGGAGCCTCCAGTGCAGAAGAAAGTACAGACATAGTGCAAACATACACGATAGTGCAGAAATACATAGGAATAACACAGTAGAGATGGAAAATAACACGAATATAAGAAAAACAGAAAGTTAAATGCACTATATACAGAAGTAAAAGTATAGAAAAAAATTCTCAGACAAACTTATTTTATCTTCCACAGAAGAGAGTAAGTCATACGGGTTTAAAACAACATGAGGGAGTTTAATGTATGGGTGAACTAACTCTTTAATGAGTTAAAGTACAACAATAGTTTGTAATAGTTTGAAACCATCTCATTGCAACAAACTTCCCAGGCCTGAACTCCAGCAAACTTTAATTTTATCTCATTTTGTGATTCTATACCTATCCCTGTCATTACAAAATAAGACACTGGCTTTTCAGCTCTTGCCTCAGTCACTAGTTATGAGCAAGATGTCAACATTATTGCGACAGCTCGCCGCTGATTACCTGTGGCCATTTCTTATTTTAGTTCCTTTGCTTCGCTTTCACTCTTCATCTGTCTCTATGGCAACCACTGCAGCCCGAGCTTGAGCCACCCGCGCTCCTCTCTCTCTCTCTCTCTCTCTCTCTCTCTCTCATGTGCTCGTGCTTCCCGCCTCCAGCCGTGTTGGGAGTCTTCCTGCTCCCTGGGTTAAAACGTCATATCCGGAGGCCACAGCTGGAAGCGGACAGAGGGCCGTCGTTTCAATGTCAGCTCAATACGACTCTTGACAGCAACGTGCCATCATTGTGCGACGCGGGCATACGCTGACATTGATGCTAAAGCTAAAGGAATAGGTCAATGTGTCTGTAAATTTGTAAATCTTGCCAAGAACGGCATGCCGGTGTTAACGCCGATGTGCATGTGTCACTGCGTGCCAGACATGGGTTGACAATGAGACGAGATGTGTTGTGACGTGGGTCAGAGTGACAGATGTCCACTAGCGGAGTCGGCCCAAAGTCAGTATCGAGTGTCGGGACTCACTTGAGGCTAGAGCAGGCAGGATAACAGAAGAGGAAATTACTGTCATTAAGATGACAAATGCCTGAGCCTCTGAACACACTCTATATACTTAAGAACTAAAGAGCACCATTATATACTGACGTGTCTAATAAATGGGCTCACAGAGAGACTGGGAGTTACATGATTCACAGATATACTTATATAGATTGTGTATTATTTGAGTATATTGTACCTAAGGATATCAAGAGCAGTTTTCGAAATCTAAAAGATACAGTATCTTATATAGTGACCCCAAATTTTACTTAGGCACTTAGGCCAAACTAAATATTAGCAGTGTTGGGGGTAACACATTACAAGTAATGCTAGTTATGTAATCAGATTATTATTATTATTATTATTCAAGTAACTAGTAAACTAACACATTACTTTAAAATTTACAATGAAATATTTGAGTTACTTTTTCAAATAAGTAATGCAAGTTACTTTTTTTTCCCATTTATTCATTGACACCTTTCTTGTACCCGTGTTGAGAGAAATCAGGAGTCAGCCTGAGGCTTATTCAATTCACTTTTGGTGAGAAAGGGCCTTTATAGTTACCAAATAATAAATGTACCATTTTTTGTTATTAAAAGACAAATAAGCAAGCCCAGACCAGGTGACAAAAAGCAACACAAAAGCAATGTAATGCATTGCTTTCCATAAAAAGTTACTGAGTAACACAATATTTAATGCAAAGTAATTTCCCCAACACTGAATATTACACAATGTATCAACAATTTGTTTCACTTACATTTTTTATGGTTCTTCTGTAATTCTGTGGTGCTAATTATAAATATCTATAAATATTTAAGTCAGGTAAATTTTAGAACTTCTATTACTACTATCAATTATGAAACATTGGTTTAGCAACTGTTTATGTCAAACAGTTGTTAGCTCAGTATTATGCATGCACTATGTATTTTTCATGCATGAGTAATAACAGATTAGCTTGTAGAAGTTGTCAACATATGTTTTTAGTTTTCATGAGCACTGTTAATGATACACAAAAAGTAATGTGGTTTTCATATATTTTCACATGTCAAACTTAAATAAGAAACATTAAAAATGGAAACAAAACTTTTCTTAAAAAAAAAAAAGTTTCAGTGTTATAGTAGATAACAAGCAAAAGAAATTAGACATTTTCTCAAAACTTCACTTTTCTGAGCCATTGCAGTGACTTTTAACCAGCTGGCATCAAGGTGATTTTAATAGATGTATGAAGTCAGTTCTCCTCAAGTTCACACAGGAGTCAAGCAGAGTAACCACAGGTGCAGAGAATCACATTAACTATGATCATGATCCACAAACACAAACATCTTTGAAACATTTTAGCTCAGCTCCAAAATTTGCATTGCTACCTACTGTCTACAGGCAGCTGCATTCTAAGGCAGTATCTTAATTGAAATGTCACCTTATGTGAATAATTTGGAGCGCTTATGATTGTCAGCAAGTCGACAAATCATAAAAGGCACTTCCTAGTGTAGTGTACAGGCAACACATTCTCACTCCTAACTCGTCACATACTGACGCTTGGTCAGGACCCTTTGGTGTCACTTTTTGATGCACGGGGTACCCCTTTAGCGTCATTTTTCGACATGCAGGGTCCTCCATTGCTTTAAATAAGAAACCCTTGGTGTCAATATGCGACCCGAAAGGCATTGGAATTTTATCATCATGATTAATTATATATTGGGTAATAATATTGCCATTATTGCATATATGTATAAACAATCACAACAGTTTTATTTATATTACAACAATATTTACACATTTATGAGCATGTAACCCAACCCAAACATACCATTTGTCAATAAAACACAAGATATAACAGGCAGACACAACTACAGCTCAAATCCTGTGTGCAGTCTGTGCGCAAATTCAAAAAATGCCACCAGAAGAAGCCTTACATCAGCTTTGTTGTGAAATGCTATTGGCTCTTGTGTGTCTTATGGTGATTGCGTCATGCTACGGGAGTTTTGAATGAGATTTGAGCGTGTTAACAGAGCGGATTCATTTTCAGGGATTAAAACCTTATGTTTTACTCTCTTCTTCGCATAAAGATATCGTATGGCTTCAGAAGACTTGGAATACAACAGGACTTGTTTGTAATGCTTTTATACTGCTTGTTTATAGTCATCTTTTGCAATAAATACCTGTGAATTTGCCTGCTACATGTTTTATATTGTTCAGAAGGGGGAAGGTTTAGGGTAGGGGTGGGGTTAGGTGCACCAATGAAAGTATACTTCATAAGTAATATAAAATTATTTCTATATATATATTTTTTTTACAAATGCATGCAAACCATTAAATTAAGACAAACAACTGAAAACAATGGAGGACCCTGCACACCAAAAAGTGACACTAAAGGGGTACCTTGAGTGTCAAAAATCAACGCCAAAGGGTCCTGACCAAGTGTCAATATGTGACAAGTTGGGAGAGAGAACGTGTTGCTACAGGAGACTCAAAATACTCAATTTGATTCCAATACAGTTTGAGATGTGCATGTTGCTATGATAATGATGTGATACTTCAGAAAGGATAAAATACAGAGCACACACAAATATTGTCTAAAATAGTCAGAATCAGAATCAGAATCAGCTTTATTGCCAGGTATGTTTGCACATACGAGGAATTTGTTTTAGTGACAGTAGCTCCACAGTGGGACAGAATGACGGCAACAGGACACAGGTAATAATAAAGAATAATGTACAAATATACAAAATGGACAGTATGCAAAATAGCACAAACACAATATACAAAAAAAATAGACAATTCAGTATGTACAGGTATGTTAGGTGCAAATTTGAAATGTAATAAGTATGTGTGTTAAATAAATAATAAAAATAAAAAGTAGATAGTGTTGTGTGTTTCCTGTTTATTGTTAAGAGTTCAAATGTTCATGAGATGGATTGCCTGAGGGAAGAAACTGTTTCTGTGTCTGGTCGTTCTGGTGCTCAGAGCTCTGTAGCGTCGACCAGACGGCAACAGTTCAAAGAGGGAGTGTGCTGGGTGTGAGGGGTCCAGAGTGATTTTGCCAGCCCTTTTGCTCACTCTGGATAAGTACAGTTCTTGGAGACTGGGGAGGGTTGTACCAATGATTCGCTCAGCAGTCCGGACTACCCTCTGTAGTCTTCTGAGGTCAGATTTGGTAGCTGAGCTGAACCAGACAGTTATTGAAGTGCAGAGAATGGATTCAATGATGGCAGAGTAGAACTGTTTCAGCAGCTCCTGTGGCAGGTTGAACTTCCTCAGCTGGCGAAGGAAGTACAACCTCTGCTGGGCCTTTTTGACAATAGAGTCAGTGTGATTGTCCCACTTCAGGTCCTGGGAGATGGTGGTGCCCAGGAACCTGAATGACTCCACTGTCGTTACAGTGCTGTTCATGATGGTGAGTGGGGGGAGAGCAGGGGGGTTTCTCCTGAAGTCCACGATCATCTCCACAGTTTTGAGCGTGTTGAGCTCCAGGTTGTTAATACTGCACCAGACAGCCAGCTCCTTAACCTCCTGTCTGTAAGCAGACTCGTCACCGTCCTGAATTAGGCCGATGAGTGTGGTGTCATCTGCAAACTTCAGGAGCTTGACAGAGGGGTCTTTAGATGTGCAGTCGTTGGTGTACAGGGAGAAGAGCAGTGGGGAGAGAACACAGCCCTGAGGGGCTCCAGTGCTGATGGTGCGGGAGTTGGATGTGTATTTTCCCAGCCTCACTAGCTGCTGCCTGTCTGTCAGGAAGCTGTAGATCCACTGACAGACGGAGGTGGGTACAGAGAGCTGAGTTAGTAATCAATCACTCAGTAAAATATTTATGCAGTTTGGCTTAGTGTGATTATGAAAGGTTTGAAGGTTAAAAGTTTTGATTATGAAATGTGATTTCATAAAAAATAGATGAATGCACTGTGGGTTTCAGAGTGAAGCGCAGCACTGTGTTCATTTACATGTGTCCAGCTCAGGTGTTCAGCAGCTCAGAACACCTCAACTCATTCACAGACGTCTAAATGGACAGTGATGTGCTTCATAAAAGCGCACACCTGCTGGAAAAACCATCAAAATAATAACTTGATGGTTTGATAATGAAATTAAGATGTAAATAATTTTACTGTAATTTTATTTAAATGATTATTTACAGATAAAAAAAAAAAAAAAAAAAAAAAAAAATATATATATATATATATATATATATATATACTCATTTTTATTTTACAATTTATATTTCTTTTTTGTTTAATATTTTTATTTAATGATAATAACAACAATCAAATTATTATTTATTATTATTTTATAGTCATATTGAATGGGTCAAAAATAATGGGAGTTGTAGTTTGAGTGGTAGTTTAAGTTTCTTGTGACAGTTATGCCCAAGTATGAACACCCAAATTTTTAACTCATTCAGCCCTAAAAGTATGATTAAAAACTTTTTTTCACTGCCTTTTTTATTCTTTTTTTTGTTGTTGTTGTTTTATGCAGATGGATGCACTCCCCTGTGAAAACAAATATATAAAATAATTATATATAAATAAATAAATATAAATAATAAAAAAAAATGCTATATATTTTTTTTTTCCAATATTGTGCAGCCCTAACTGTCAGTGTTTGCAATGACTACCGCTTGCTATTATTATTATTATTTTTTTTATTATTGTGTGTGTCTGTGTGAGAGACATAAAAAGTGTACAAATATTAAACACTGCTGTTTGTTAACATGTACTCAGAATATAACTCTATGGCCACTACTAGAAATCTGTCCATTTATCCATGTTCTGGATCTAATGATATTACTCTAGCTAAACTCGAATAAAAAAACAAAACAAAAAAAAACAGGTGTGTTATTCAGCCAGAGAATGAAAAGTCAGTTATGGCAGCTACTTGGCAAGACCTTGTAATTCATCATTTTATCTTGCAGTACATAATCACACAAGTCTTTTAACTTTCCAGTGATGGATCGCAAGTCTAGTTTTCACGCAGGTTTGACGAATAGTCTCTCTGCGCAGATCGTTTTTCTGCACTATACCAGGAATTGGTCTTAAGTATCAGAATGACAGCTGACATTTCCCTCGTGCCTATTTTTAGTTGAACACTATTGATTTTGGGTCACCTCCGATGTCTGCGCTCGGATCCGACCCCTCCTCGTCGCGTTTAGGTGATTGTGCGAGCGTGTTAATATGTGATGTGGCAGTGCGCCCCCTTCCTCGCTCACATTTTAATTCACATAGTAGCTGTAGTCTGATATGGGCCTCCTGTGGAGAAAGGGCTGCTGGGTAATGGTGTGAGAGCAGTATTCCCTGGCAGACGGCTTCATTAAAGGCAGTGGGATGGTTCCTGGATCAATCTTCTCACACGGGGATCGATTGATCCTCCCTTGTGTGCTGGGGATTCCTCTGCGCTCGAACTGTTAACAGAGTAAAGAGGGCCGAGGGGGGTGCAGTGTCTCGTTAATTATCCCAGAAGCCCCCGTCGCTGACAGAGGCTGATGAATAACCGACATATACATACATATATGACAATATGGTCTGTCTGGTAGTTAAACTCGCAGTCTGATGTGTTTGTTAACCCTCGGTTTTGACATGAGTGTGTTATGTGTGTGTGTGCTTGAATATGTCGTTTCTGGCAGCGGCCCTCGATTCTCCAGTGGTCCACACTAGAATTAATAGCTCAGCTACTTTCCAATCTCAGCAATTACGGTTATTAAGATTAGGTAATTGACCTAGAGGGTTCGAGAGTGCTGCTGTGGAGATATGTTTAAGCAAACATCAGCCTCTCACCATAATGAGTGAATACAGACGGTGAAAAACAAAGGCTTTTATTACAATGTTTTAAAGTTTTTCTGATATTTATCTAACCGATTTTGTGAATATATAGCTTGCTTTATTATTTAACAACATTTGGTGAAATTTTGTGAGAACATTAGGTCCTTTATCTATAGGCCTTAGTCAGATTAGATGCCATATTCAATTTAATGTGGATGAAAATGAGGCTATGGGGGATAGACTTATAGTTTTTACAATGGCATGCACTGTATAAAGGACCTAGATCACATAGTTTCTACAACTTTTAAAACTGTTTTATAGATTTTTGGCTACTGATTTTTTTCCCAAAAAATGTTTTGCCATCTGAACAGTTTACATGACCAAAATATGACCAAAATCTTAACACACTCAAAATTGTATGTTAAGTTTCAAGATAACAGTATATCTCATACATGTTTATTTATTTTTGTTATTAAAATAAGAAAATGGAGCAAATTGCTAACAATAGGACAAACAACTAAAGAAACATACAAAGAAAGAAATACAATCAAATATATTAAAGCACTCCATATGTCACTTATGGCTACTACAGACAAGCGCACGGAGACGAAAACACAGTCAGAATAGCCTTTAATCCCAAATCCAAGGAATGCATAGTAGATCCACAATACTTAGGCTGGACGCACACTAGATGATTTTCAAATCTTAAACGATTTTAAAACCATGGGAGACCACAGACATGAAGACAGTTCAACCAATTTTTAGCCTTATAATCCTCTGAAAGCACACTAGACGATTCGACCAGACCGCGAGACCACACACTTTTCAATTGTAGGAACGATTTTACAGTGACACGTGATCTCACGGAGACTGGCCAGATCAAACGTGACTAGAGAAGAAAAACAAATAGAGGACAATCAACATTGTCAGCTAGCTCTCCCGGCGCGCGTTCTGTTTCACAGTGAAAAACAAAGTACAGAAAAGAATATGGGTGATGTTCTCTGCTTTCATGGCATGTTTGTGGCTGCCAAGTTTCAGCTATAGAAGCACGCAACGTCTCGTAGGTGACGCTTGCTCGCTCTCATTGGCTATCGCGGGTATCACGTCAGAGGCAGCCCCTTCAAGAGTCGTAAATATTAAACGTGTGATATTTACTATTTGAGTTCAGGGACGCTTCGTCTCGATTGGGAGCAGTTAAATAATCGTAATGACACCACACAATAGAGGATTTTTTGGACAAAAAAAAAAACGCTTGTGTCAAGCTGCGAATCGGGCCACACCCCCCATTCGGGGGTGCAAATCGGGCTTAAAATCGTCCTTAAAATTGTCTAGTGTGCAGCCAGCCTTAGACGACACCGAACACTGGACAAAGGAAACACTGGGCTTAAGTAACAAGGAGAACTAATGAGGATAATTAAGGGAACACAGATGAACAGAATGACAATCAAACATGAGGGAAAACTATGTCACGGGGAGCACATGGGGAGATAAATGCACACAGAACGTCCAGGGGCGTGACAATTCGCCCCCTCTCCCGGAAGGTGTGTCCTTGTGTCACATACAGTCAGAAAAAGGAGGTGGGAGGGTGGGCACCCTGGAGGCCTCTCAGGGCAGGCTGGTACGGGGCGGAAAGCCTCCAGGGCGGTAGTAGTTCAGGGAGCCATGTCCGCCAGGTAGTCCGGGGAGCCATGGCGGAGCAGGCAGTCCAGGGAGCCCTGACGGAACAGGCAGCCCAGGAAGCCATGGCGGAGCAGGTAGTTCGGGGTGCCATGGCGGAACAGGCAGTTTGGGAGCCATGGCGGAGCAGACAGTTTGGGAGACATGGCGGAGCAGGCAGTCCAGGGAGCCCTGACGGAACAGGCAGCCCAGGAAGCCATGGCAGAGCAAGTAGTTCGGGGTGCCATGGCGGAACAAGCAGTTCGGGGAGCCATGGAGGAGCAGGCAGTTCGGGGAGCCATGGCAGAACAGGCCTTCCAGGGAGCCCTGACGGAACAGGCAGCCCTGGGAGCCATGGCAGAGCAGGTAGTTCGGGGTACCATGGCGGAACAGGCAGTTCGGGAAGCCATGGTGGAGCAGGCAGTCCAGGGAGCCCTGACGGAACAGGCAGTCCAGAGAGCCATGGCGGATTAGGTAGTTTGGGGTGCCATGGCAGAACAGGCAGTTCGGGGAGCCATGGCGGAGCAGGTAGTTCAGGGTGCGATGGCAGGACGGTCTCCGGGCCTCCGTGGCCTTGGTCTCAGAATTCAGGTGGAGGGTGCTGGCCCCTACTGCCGGAGACATATAGCCCCCCCCAAAAAAAATTTCTTGGCGAAGACTCTGGGTACCCTGGCCAGAACAGGCTCTGGGCTGGGCTCAGAAGTCCACTCCGGGCTGCATTCAGGAACAGAAACCCTCTCCGGGCTATACTCTGGAACGGGAGCCCTCTCTGGGCTAAACTCTAGAACAGGAGCCCTCTCTGGGCTAAACACAGGAACAGGAGCCCTCTCTGGGCCAAGCTCGGGATCTGAGGCCCTCCCTGGGCCAGACGCGGGAACAGCAGCTCTCTCTGGGCTTGACGTGGGAACAGGAGCCCTCTCTGGGCTTGACTCGGGATCTAAGGCCCTCCCTGGGCCAGACATGAGAACAGCAGCCCTCTCTGGGCTTGACGTGGGAACAGGAGCCCTCTCTGGGCTTGACTCGGGATCTAAGGCCCTCCCTGGGCCAGACATGGGAACAGCGGCCCTCTCTGGGCTTGACTTGGAAACAGGAGCCCTCTCTGGGCTTGACTCGGGATCTGAGGCCCTCCCTGGGCCAGACATAGAGCCATCTCTTGACTCTGGTCAGGGGCTAGAGCCACTTCTCGACTCTGGTCAGGGGCTAGAGCCATCTCTTGACTCTGGTCAGGGGCTAGAACCACCTCTTGACTCTGGTCAGGGGCTAGAGCCATCTCTCGACTCTGGTCAGGGGCTAGAGCCTCTGTGAATCATCTCTTCTTCTTCATCCTCCTCTTTTGGGCTGAGATTAGAGAGGATTCTGCAGCTATCGTAGGACTTGAGAGTGAAACGGCCGGTGGGCTTAAGAGTGGAGCGGCCAGCGGGCCTGAGAGTGGAGCAACCTCTGTTTCTGGGCTGAGGACTGGAGAGGAACTTGGGAGATCTCGGGGAAGCGCGGGTGGAATGGAGGGAGGGGGTCATTGGAACAGTATGTGGAGGGTGGTGGCTTATGCTGAGCTGAAGCGCCCACATGCTTCCGGATGGGAACAGGATGACTATCCTCCACATCAACAAAGAAGTCAGAGCCATTTAAATTGAGGACGTAATTAATAAAGTCTGCTACAGGTCTATAACAATCGACAGGAAACAGGAATTGAAACAAATTAACAGTGTGATCGCTCCAGCTCACCAGATGTAAAACACTCAGGAACTCCTCCACATATCGCTCCAGAGGCCGTCCCTCCTGCTGGACGTGGAAAATGAAGTCCTCAGCCCAGTTCATCCCTCTTGGGTTCGGTGTTCTGTCACGTGTGGCTACTACAGACAAGGGCACGGAGACAAAGACACAGAATAGTCTTTAATCCCAAATCCAAGGAATACATAGTAGATCCACAATCCTTAGACGACACCGAACACTGGACAAAGGAGACACTGGGCTTAAGTAACAAGGAGAAGTAATGAGGATAATTAAGGGAACACAGATGAACGGAATGACAATCAAACATGAGGGAAAACTAGGTCATGGGGAGCACATGGGGAGAAAAACGTCTTTCAGGTGAGACGTTAAACCGAGGTGCTGACTCTCTGTGGTCATTAAAAATCCCATGGCACTTCTCATAAAGAGTAGGGGTGTAACCCCGGGGTCCTGGCCAAGTTTCCTCCATTGGCCCTTGTCGATCATGGCTTCCTAATAATCCCCATCCACTTGATTGGCTCTATGACTCTCTCTCCTCTCCACCTGTAGCTGGTGTGTGGTGAGTGTACTGGCGCCGTTGTACTGTGGATGCCATTGCATCATCCAGGTGGATGCTGCACACTAGTTGTGGTTGAGGAGAGACCCCCCCACATGATTGTAAAGCGCTTTGGGTGTACAGAAATACACAGTAAAGCACTATATAAATGCATCATTCATTCATTCATTCAAAAACACACACACAGGATGTCCAGGGGCGTGACAGCTAGTCTTCACTGTATGAATTAAATATTATTTAATACTTGTTATACAAAAGATAGTCAGTCAAGAGCAGTGAGTGATTTTCTCTTTGTCTTTTGTTGTTTGATTAACATTAAAGACACAGACAGCAGCAGGCTGCTGTCACTTTAATACCTAATGCATGGATATACCCACATAGCAATTTTTCTCTGGCTCAGCTCCGGCCCACACAACCAGCTTTTGCTTGGCCCACATACTGCAATGTGGTCCTAGTATGGACCAGGTCTGGATTCTAGACAAGGGCCACACATGGGCCATAACTGGCCCAAGTCTCAGCCAAGTTAATCACCCATAACTTGCCCTGAATTGGGCCAGATCAAAATGTAACATTGGAACCAAAACAAAACCTTAAGTAAACCATATCATCACCAGTCTTTAACCAGAAAGCCCAAAACTGAGCCACACCTGAGCCTGATCCACAGGTGAACTAAACCTGTCAGCCAAAATATGGGTTATAAAAGGGCCATGACAGATCCATATCTCAGCCACCTGTATGACCATAGCTGGCCCTATTCTGGTCCTACATGCTGGACCAGATGGGTTCCACATGTCAGCCTCAACAAAACCATAACCAAGCCACTTGATACACACCCCTCCCAGATGAATAGTCACAACAACGACAGTATTCTGAACAAATATTTAACCATTTTTAATCAGCAAACCAAGTTAAATAAATCTCACACCTAACATACAGCATTGTGGTCAGTTCACACTTCCACAAAAACTATATAAAAAAAACATGCTTATTTGTTTTGCTTGGTCAGTGTGTTCACCCTGTTGGAGTATGGCGGTGTGAATTGGCTTTTAGGTGCTTTGGAAAACAAAACAAAAAACAGTAAAAATATAAATATATATTTTTTAATGTTTAAACAATTAACATTAAATTCTTAAATAAGGCACTTTCTCTATTTTTGCAATATTCAAGTGTTCATGTCCCTGAATAATATCTGCATGCACCTAAGTCTGAAGAGTACACATAATATCTAGCTTTCACACACATATATCAGCTTTCCTGTAGCTCAAATAGTAGAGCATGGCACTAGCAACGCCAAGATCATGGGTTCGATTCCCAGGAAAGAGCTGATAGAAATGTATAAACTGTAACTTGAATGCAATGTAAGTCACTTTGGATAAAAGCGTCTGCTAAATGCATAAATGTAAATGTCTAGTAGCAACAGCAATCCTTGTGAGTAAGATGTCTGGTGTGGAGGCTGGATCTGGAACGGACTTCTGTCCAGGTTATCTGTCTTTAAGAACTGCCCTGAAATAGAATTCAAACAAACAATGTAGTGTGAGGCTCTTAAATTCACAATGCTCATTTTGGCCTTGGTGGTGAAGTGTGCAGAAAATTCTGCCGGACTGAAATTTAGTCTTTGGGGAATAGTCTTCAAGAGTGCAAATAAGATTTTAAGTTTTAAGTACCTTTCAGGCTCACGTGAGGTTTCCACAAGCAACAAAGTCTACTTGAACAAACACTTCACTAAATTTAAAGTTTAGAAAATAATATACATACAGACCGTTACAGTTTGAAGTGAGGTATGTTCACAGTACTCTGGTTCTGTCTTACCATTATTAATTTTAATTTCAAAGAACTTTTTTATTATCATCTGTGTCTTTTTTTCGAATCATGATGGACCCCTCTGTAGGTTGTTGTGTATGAAGTGCCCTCAGTGCAGAGTTAAACAAGATAGCCTTGTAGGACATACAGGAAATATTTGATATGTATTTGATATATTTTTTAAAATATTTGATAAACTTTTGAATGTTTGAGGTTTTACTTACTAGTCAGATGGTTCATAGCACCTTGGAGATGTTCTTCGACAGGAGATTTGCTCCAGCTCTACAGCACGGCCATCAGCACGGAAGAATATAGGAACAATATGTCACATAGCCAACAATAAGTAGTATACAATGTCAGGTTTATTAGAAATAAACAAGCTACAGCAGAGGTGAAATGCAGAAAAGAGATACCAGAATTCACATTTTTAGGTTTTACAAATGCATGATGATATAGTTGAAATATATTGTGAAAAATGCATAAAGTTATTTAATAAGATTTCTCAGATCACCTGTGTTTCCTGTATCTCTGTCAGCAGCTCCCATTACAAATTTTCTTCCCCTGTTTTAGTTTTTCTTTTTCTGATGCTCCTGAAATCACAGTACAATTTATCAATATTTGTTTGCAATGAAAGTTCAAAACGTGTTTGAAATAGTTTCAGCCCATTAGGTCATGTGAGTTACGTCACCGATTGACCTCACAGTGCAGATTTTTAGGTTAAATTAATTAGCTTAATATACTGACACTTGGCCGGTTTTTACCCAATTGTTTACATTCATTAAAGACATAATCGACTGTGTTTATGTGAATTCCTCCACACAATCATCATTTTGACATAACTGTGTGAGAACTTAAGTAAATGTGACAACTTTACACCATTATTTCACTATTACTGTTTCCTACACTGAAAAATATTTACCTGAAAAAAGCTAGGAAACTATTTTAAATTATTATTATCATAAATTATTACAAAAATAAGAGCATGTAACTGTATGTGACATTTTAAAGTAAAAGATATAATCTTTGTTTTATTTACAACTTGGAAAAAATAATTTTACAGTGTACTGTATATGATTACAGATTTAAACAAATGTCTAATCTGAAATATTAAATTTAGCAGCATAATTTACCCTGATTTGTTTGTTTTACTGATTCAGTGTCTTGTGGAAGCAGTTAGACTTAAGATTTTCACATAACTGATGATAAAACAAACTTGCTCTTTTGACTTGCCTAGCAACATGAAACAACGACAAAAAAAAAAAAAAAAAAAAACGTTAAGAAGAATAACAGCACACACAACACCCTAACAACCACACACAGTAGCAAAGACCACTGTGAAATTAAAAAAATAATAATAATAATCTAAAATTTCTTATAATTATTGTAATTATTTTAATTTAAAATTAATAACTCTTTCCAGAATATTTCAGAAAATTTTACCTAAATGTTTCAAACTAATTAGCTGGAAAAAAGTAGTTTAATTAGTCATGCAAAAATAATACAGCACTTATTTTTCACAGCATATGCTACAAATATGCCTTTTTTTTCCAGAATGATACTTCACAGTATGTTTAACAGTGATACGGATAATTCAACATATTTTTTTCATAAACCCTTATGTACTAAACTATAATTTAGTGTAATTATAGAATAATTTGCTCAAACTATTCAGTGCAGCACATTTAGACCTCAATATTCTCAATTGCCCTTTATGATAAATAATTAAGTATTATTAATTTGGAAACTGAGATTGCACTGTGCAATCTTGTACTTCATACAATATCCGCTATTCCATTGCCTTAATTTAATAAATTAAATATCAACATTATGTTGATATTGTGTTAGCAGTGTCCTCAGGGACTTCTCGTCGTGAAGTGTCTTTTCAATTTCCTCTGCATCATTTTCATAATGCGGATGTGCTGGAGCCAAACTGTTTTCCACATTCTAAGCGCTAACAATCGGCCACCTGTCAGGGCCGGATTTCATCCCTTTTTCGCTCCGGTTTGGAACAAGCAAGATTATAAGCCACTTTCAGCTCGTGTGGAAACATTCGATCACGCCATTGTTTGATCAGAGAGGGACGAGCCTGCTAAATAATTAAGAGATCAGCACCCCTTTGAGAGAATACAGTGCTAAGCCCTACATGAGAGGCAACCCAGGATCCCGTTTGAGCTCAAAGCGTCCGCATTAAAACAAGTAATCATGTGCACGATGCTCAAGTCAAATGAGAATTTTTCTTCTCCCTTACATGTATTTTCCTGCGTTTGCTCTGTCAATCTGTAGCATAAAGAGATTTGCTTTTCAAAACAAGGCATGCGGGAGCTTAAAAAGCATGGTTTAATAAGCGCTGAGAAACATCCATCTTTGTTTGCTGGAGATAAGTTAAAATGTGAGGCATTCTGGGTGTTCTGGAGGTCTGCCCATTGCTGTGCATCTCTTCCTTATATTTATTTACATGCTCATGCACAAATGCTTCGCCTTAAAGCCTTTTAATGGAGCTAAAACTGAAACGGCATTTGAAAAAAAAAACAGGAAGGGAAAAAATGAGTCACACTTTTCTCTTTACAATTCGAAGGTGTTTGGCATGTTCACTTTATGCCATCTCAGAGATTAGGGAATCCAACCAGCGTCTGTTCCCCAGCATGTCCTCTTTCAACTCCCCCCTCCTCGCCAGCAGCCCCCCGTGTCACAGAATTAAACACACTCCTTATTTATTTATTTTATTTTATTTTTATTATTATTCATCCGCCAGAAAAGAGGCACCTCAGATACCTGTGACTTATAACACGCTCCCAGCCGAGCCTTTGATTGATTTTTTTGACAGAAATGTCCTCATTAGGTCGCTACAAATGGCATGAAAAGACGCACGCCGCAGAGAAGGGAAGAGGAGAGGGAAAGTGGAGGAGAGAGGAGGGAAGAAAAAGTTTGCTTGCTTTTTGACACTTGCCGGCTTTTATCTGTGTGGCATTTCCAGAGTACGGTTCAAAGTTAGGAGCGTGCATGCGTACATGCTACTGAGCGCGACGCAGAGCGCCTCTATAATTATAATGCACGATTAATTAAAGAAAAGGAGTATAATAGATTCCAGATGAACCTCTGTGACTAATTATCATGTCTTTGATAGTGGAAGTGTGCAGACGGAGCGAGAGAATGAAAGAGAGTGAAGGGGGCTCAGGGCATGAGAGAAAGAAAGCGGTTAAAAAAAAAACGTATGGAATGGGAAAGAGATGGAGTTTTGAATGTTCCTCAACATGGCATCCGGAAAAGGGGTTGCACAGTCGAATTCAAAGCTTGTTTTCTTAATTAAAGGGTTTAATAGGAATGGGGTTGGGCTGCCTGAAGAGAAAACGAGAGAGAGAGAGAGGATTATGGGGGATAGACGATGGGGAAGATGAGACTTGAGATAAACAAAAGTTCTGTATTTTTATCTATGCCTTGCTCAGATAAGTTTTGGAATATTTGCTGTGTTCATTTGTGCTACATTTTCAAGTCTGCCACGTATTTTTGGCATGTGATTGAAATGATATTTTGGTGCTGCTTCAGATGGCAGCGGTATTAAGATAAGTAGCTTTGCTTTAAGTGTAACACCACAATAATCTCTCTCATATCGCCACCTTTTAACGGCTCTCTGGAGGAAAAAAAACAAAAACAAACCTAAACAGCATTACTTTTCTTTTGTGAAATTTGGAATACAAGTTCTGAGTATGACTCTTACCTGGTGTATACTATACACAAGATTGACAAGCGTGCAGTGATGTGTATATGGCAATAACAGACTCATTTAAACCACTGTAGGCATAACACAGATTCAAAAATAAACAGATTAGGATTAATTATAGTGTGTGGAGTGTAAATTCATCCTGAAGATTTCTTTGGGTAGAGTTATGTGTGTGGAGTTACGTGTGTGTGTGTGTGTGTGTGTGTGTGGCTGCAGATAGAGTCCTTGGCGAAAACCTGTTGACACATTGAGACCATTAGTGCTGTTTTCCTTCTACTCTCACTACCAGTCTGCCTCTGCCACCTCTCCTGCTGACGAGAGTAAAAATACTCCGTAATGCCTAATGCCAGTGCTTTCTGTTTTAAAACCCACGGTTCGCCCATCTGTAAGGCTGTGTAACATTAGTTATGAAAATATGAGCATGAATCCCACTAAAGAATATATTTTGCATAAAGAAAATGTCTATTTTAAAAGTCCATTTTAAAGGACATTAAGATTTTTATTTTTGCATTTTCACATTATTTTTTGACAGCTAAGCAAATTTTCTCATTACAACAATGTATCGACCTTTAATAATAACAAAATAATACAATAATTCAATTGAAACACTACTGTAATAAAATTATTTTTAATTATTTAGACCATAAATAAAAGGCAATTCAACAAATGCTACCCTTACTCTTTATAATTTAATCATTAATATATTTTATAATATATTTACTTTAAAGAGAATTAATATCACAATTCCAAATGATGCTTAATGGTCCTAAAAATAGGCCTGATTTTCCTTAAGAAAAATATGTAAAGGAGAATGCAGTTGGTTATTATTATTATTATTATTATTATTATCATGGTTATTAAAGTTAACTAAAACTAAAATCATATTTGAGGTAAAATAAATGTTAAATAAAATAAAATAAATATAAAAAAACTAATTTTATGACAGCTAGTTGTCAAGGTAATATTTCTCATTGTCATTTAGTATAACTTGTACTACTACTACTACTAATAATAATAATAATAAATAAACACTATACAGACATATTTAAAAAAAAATATATTAAAAAGTAAACTAATAAAAATGACAAACTTACTAAAATGAACACGTAATACATGTAATAGAAAATATAAAAATGAATTTAATATATTAATAAAAACAACAACTAATAATAATAATAATAATTTATTATTATTGAAAAAAATATGCTGTTAGAGGGTGATCGGGATGTTATCCTGTTTATTGTGTAGCTATTTGGCAAATTAAATAAATGTACATTAATTATTGATTTTTAGTAAAATTATTTTATATTGTGAGAACAAGGAAACCATAGAGTGATGCAAGTGTAACACAGAGCAAAACAGTGTTAGAGACTGGTTGCCAGGGACAACGGTCAATTATATGTTGCCGTATCATTCGTAAGAAGTATTTGACTGTGGAATGCTGTGATTGACCAATCAGAATTGAGAATTCCAGACAGACGTGTTTGATTTTGGGGTGCAATATGACTGGGACATGTTTCTGACAGGTTTTGTGACATTCACCAATAAAAGTAAAGCCATCATGTGATCGTTTGTAACCCTTCTTCACACTCTTGAGGCGTTTCACCTCTTCCTGTTGGACCGGTGGGCAAGCGATCATTTAGGGGGGCTGAAATACAAGATCGTGCTCTGATGATATAGATATGAAAGCGTACGGCAGGCTCGTATGAAATGTTTGTGCGAAAAGGAAAAAGGAGGAGAGAGAGAGAGAGGGAGAGAGTGACAGAGAGCAAGAGAGAAGGGAAAGTCGGTGGCAGTGCTGAACCTGACACTAATGAGCCGCCTTTCTGATGGGACCTGACAGCGCAGAAGAAAGCTGAATCCCTCGACACTGACGCTACACAACACTCCCTCCTAATTGGAGCAGTGTGTATGTGTGCGCGGTGTGTGCAGGGAAACCTGGGCAGAAATAAGATCCGCTTTGTGTGAAACATGTTAATAACAATGATAATACACTCTTGAGTGTGACTGGGACCAAGGCTTATTTGTAGACGCACGTCGCTGCGTCTAAGGTTGACATTGTTCACTACACCCAAACTCTCTTTCTTTCTCTCTCTCTCTCTCATTCACACTTTCTCTGCTTTATTTGCATGCATTTGAGGAAATTGTTGTGGTAGGGCTGTTGATTTAAATTACTGTGCAAGTGCAACTGTCATCAACTTAATGCATTAATGATCAAAACAGGACTTTAAATATAAGCTAATTGTGTATTCATCCTGTGTGTGTGCGGAAAACACTTTTATATTTCATAACTGGACAGAGCAGCAAATTACTTTAATTAAAAAAATAAAGTTTTATTATGCTAGAACTCCTTGTAAAGCAACAACAACGCCATCTGGATCATACTTTGTGTGCGGTGCCTTTTTGACCTCAGGACATGGTGAAAAGAAGTTGTCCAATTTTATATCATTGGATGTTTATTGTACAGAAAACAACAATGGTTGAATGGTAAGCAGCATAAATTTATAGTATATTTCTTTAAAAACACATACTTGAAGCTATTTTAATAGTCGAATATTATCTCTGCTTACAAAATAATGACAGACATAAAAAGAGTAAAACACAGACTGATTATTAATGTAATGATGGAATCCAGTTAAATACTGCAATAACAAAAAGTGTAGACATTTAAGTTGCATGTATGAATTTAATTTTATTATTTAACAACTTTCAAACCATGTGGCATCTGCAAATACTGTAAATGATGCTGGAGCTTTTTCAAAATTAATTTCACTTTTTTTTAGCTATTTGACTAATCTCAATGTTAATTTAATGGCTATATGAAGTTCACATAGGCAAAGTAACAACAGCTGTACTCTAGTTCTTTATATACTGTATATATATATACAGTGGGGCAAAAAAGTATTTAGTCAGCCACCAATTGTGCAAGTTCTCCCACTTAAAAAGATGAGAGAGGCCTGTAATTTTCATCATAGGTATACCTCAACAATGAGAGACAAAATGAGAAAAAAAAAAAATCCAGAAAATCACATTGTAGGATTTTTAAAGAATTAATTGTTAAATTCCTCGGTAAAATAAGTATTTGGTCACCTACAAACAAGCAAGATTTCTGGCTCTCACAGACCTGTAACAACTTCTTTAAGAGGCTCCTCTGTCCTCCACTCGTTACCTGTATTAATGGCATCTGATTGAACTGTTTGATCAGTATAAAAGACACCTGTCCACAACCTCAAACAGTCCAACTCCAAACTCCACCATGGCCAAGACCAAAGAGCTGTCAAAGGACACCAGAAACAAAATTGTAGACCTGCACCAGGCTGGGAAGACTGAATCTGCAATAGGTAAGCAGCTTGGTGTGAAGAAATCAACTGTGGGAGCAATTATTAGAAAATGGAAGACATACAAGACCACTGATAATCTCCCTCGATCTGGGGCTCCACGCAAGATCTCACCCCAGAACCACACGGGGGGACCTAGTGAATGACCTGCAGAGAGCTGGGACCAAAGTAACAAAGGCCGCCAGGGACTCAAATCCTGGGGTCAAAATGATCACAAGAACTGTGAGCAAAAATCCCAGAACCACACGGGGGGACCTAGTGAATGACCTGCAGAGAGCTGGGACCAAAGTAACACACTGCGCCACCAGGGACTCAAATCCTGCAATGCCAGATGTGTCCCCCTGCTTAAGCCAGTACATGTCCGGGCCCGACTGAAGTTTGCTAGAGAGCATTTGGATGATCCAGAAGAGGATTGGGAGAATAATGAAACCAAAATAGAACTTTTTGGTAAAAACTCAACTTGTCGTGTTTGGAGGAGAAAGAATGCAGAGTTGCATCCAAAGAACACCATACCTACTGTGAAGCATGGGGGTGGAAACATCATGCTTTGGGGCTGTTTTTCTGCAAAGGGACCAGGACGACTGATCCGTGTAAACGAAAGAATGAATGGAGCCATGTATCGTGAGATTTTGAGTGAAAACCTCCTTCCATCAGCAAGGGCATTGAAGATGAAATGTGGTTGGGTCTTTCAGCATGACAATGATCCCAAACACACCGCCCGGGCAACGAAGGAGTGGCTTCGTAAGAAGCATTTTAAGGTCCTGGAGTGGCCTAGCCAGTCTCCAGATCTCAACCCCATCGAAAATCTTTGGAGGGAGTTGAAAGTCCGTGTTGCCCAGCGACAGCCCCAAAACATTACTGCTCTAGAGGAGATCTGCATGGAGGAATGGGCCAAAATACCAGCAACAATGTGTGAAAACCTTGTGAAGACTTACAGAAAACGTTTGACCTCTGTCATTGCCAACAAAGGGTATATAACAAAGTATTGAGATGAAATTTTGTTATTGACCAAATACTTATTTCCCACCATAATTTGCAAATAAATTCTTTAAAAATCCTACAATGTGATTTTCTGGATTTTTTTTTCTCATTTTGTCTCTCATAGTTGAGGTATACCTATGATGAAAATTACAGGCCTCTCTCATCTTTTTAAGTGGGAGAACTTGCACAATTGGTGGTTGACTAAATACTTTTTTGCCCCACTGTATATATATATATATATATATATATATTAAATAAATACCATTTATATCCACTTTTATCTTATTCCACTTATATCTAATTCAGGCACTGAAATTCCTGCGATTAAGTGGATTATTATATTGGATTCAGTTAACAAGTTTGTTTTTAGTGTGCAAAAAATTTTAAGCCCTATGCAAATTCAACTTTAATGTGTAAATTTAAAAACTAAATTACAGATCTGTGATGTTGTGAGGCAGATATCGAACCTTTATTTAACATTTTCAAAGTTCGAAATTAAATTTTGTCAAATAAGTTGTGTACTAGTGGGACCATATGATGATAAAACATCAAAAATATCACAACTCAGCAGTAGTGTTGAGACTTAATTTGTCTTAGTTTAATTTCTCAGGAAATTAAGGATTTTATAAAGGATTTTATAGATGGTTGGAATAATTAGTAAACTGTCATTAGTATGTACTAACAGAGAACAGGCAGAAAACATTGTGCAAAGTGAACAATTTAAGACACAGATTTATTTACCATAAACTGTAGCTTATTATTAAACATTTGGTCTTGTCAGATTTTAAGGTAATATTTTTATTAGATTATGACAGAATTTCATTTAGGTGACAAATAGCACCAGGACACACACAGAAAACTCTGTCAGGAAAGTGATTAAATTAAAAATATGTATGTTCAAATGCACGTATTATTTTGCAGAAATGTACATCTCAAGTATGAACATAATCCTCCTGGGAGCAATTCAGACTCATGTTTTAAATGTATTATAGGATCACTTTCCTTTGAGACAGAAAAGCCAGCGTGTACAGAGATTGGCCCATTAGCACAAAGAATGACCAGGCTTATTTTATCACATGCTGAAATTCGATACAAAATAAGGTTTTTGCATCAAGCTGATTCTAATTGACAAAGTGCTCTAAAAAGCGGGGCAGGTTAAAGCGAGGGGCGGACTGATTGTGGTATACTCACTCCTGAGGTGATTACAGGGCCTGACTCTCACGCTCAAATGAATGTGGACTCAATTATGTTTCCCTTTTTGTCCTCCGTTGCCAATAGATTCCTCCCCCCATCCCCTATGGTGCTGTTTCCTCCTCTGAATCAATCATTTTTAATTTATCGGGGGGATTTATGTGACAATGGCTGATGAGAGTTTCAATAAGGCAGGAGAGGAGAGGGAAAAAAAAGCAGGGATGAAAAAAAGCCCATGCAAATCTCTTGGATGATGCGATTAGTGTTGGAAACCAAATCAAGGCTGACTTGAATAGACACAGAACACAAAATCATATTAGGCTAAATTCGATGTGCATGGCTTTACATTCAGCACTGCATCCTCTCTCTCGTTCTATCTGTCTTTTTCGATTTTACTGACCTGAAAATGCTTTTCCACATCACATATTCTCTGAAGATTCCTGGCTCGTCCCATCCTGTGCCCCTCACACAAATGTTTTGGAGGTTTAAGTGCTGCCACAAGCTCACCAGCTCCCCGAATGAGACCAGAACAAAGTGCTGCCACTTATTCTGTTATCACATTTTGCAGCACGCAACACATGTATGAGTTCCTAATGATTCCCCTCAGGTGATGTTTGACGTCCTAGCCATGACAGAACTGCTTTTGAACATCAGAAATATATGTGCTGTTAATTTGGTAGGTGAGAGCGGTGACCTGTACATCAAAAAAGAGTTATGTATCATTTTCCTGTGATCATTTCGGCACGATGGAGATGGAGAGTGGCATGAGGGCTGACAGAAGCTCTCAGTGAAAAGGTTGATAGCCGAAGTGTATGTTATGTGTGTGTGTGTGTTTGAGTCACAGGGCATGGCATACATGGCCAGGTCCTCGGCGTGAGGTTCCCTAGCACAGATGGCCCTCTCTGTAGGGCAGGACAGGGAACGGGGTCTCCCCCCTCGGCCTCCCTCCGCCGCAGAAGGTCGAACTGTCCGAGCAGTCAGGGATGCCTCAGCCAGTCGCGTGCCTCACTTGTCTCTGCAAATGTGTAAACATGCCCATAAACAGACTAAAAAAGGACATTTCACTGCCATAAGCTGATATAAAATGTTTGTTTTTAAATTCATACAGAAGTGAATAGTACTTTGTTAAAAATATGTTAAATGTCATACACTAATATACAAGACTGCAGTCTTATATGAATCCTATTAGATGTAGCTTAAGAAAAGCCATTTTATTTTAACATTTCATTGGAACCACCATTCTGGAATCACATGACCACTTGAGTCAGTGTTGCCAAGTCCGCGGTTTTCCCACGGGTTGTTTTTTTAGTCTTGCCCCCTGGAAGGAGTTTTTGACCCTTCCCCACCAAATGTGATTTTGGAGCGATTTTAATAGCCAATTTCTTCTGGAACACAACTGGGCTAGTTTTAGACGTGATTGGGCTATAATTCAGTAGCAATTAGGCTGGGTTTATTACGCAGACCTGGTAACCCTGAATTGAATACTTATCAGTTTTATCTCTGTAACCTCCAGTAAGACACAGTTTCGCAAATTGATGGATAATTTGTATGAATTTGTATGATCTCATTTATACGTTTTCATATACCTGCGGATGGTTTGGTTAAGGACATTTATTCTTACTTTTTTTCTAAAAATCATATGTTTCCGTACAGATTGTATGAATTCGTGCAAACCTGGCATCTCACAAAGTACAGTATAGTTACGGTCCTGTGAGATCGGGTTGGAATTGGTTACCAAATACTATTTATTTTAAATGATGCTATGTACACACCACTAGGGGTCAGATTTACTAACAACTTGCACCAGCGCAAACCCTCTTTTGGCATTAAAAAATTACTGCCGGGATTAACTAAAGACATGCGTGAAACTGTAGCAATAGAAAGACATGGACACAGTTATATTTGCGGCTCACCTTATTGCATATATGTTTGTAGGAGTTTCCCTTTCAGATGCAAAATTTATAGGAGGAGAGTATTTAAATGAATCATGCAATGTGATTTACTAAAGTTTTTGGTAGTCAGTTTATTGGTATTTTTGCCATTATTTAACGCCCAAAAATGTCTTAACTAGTGCTGTCAAACGATTAATCGCGATTAATCGCATCCAAAATAAAAGTTTTTGTTTACATAATATGTTTGTGTACTGCATATTTATTATGTATATATAAATACACTCACATTCTGTATATATTTTGAATATATTTATATGTATATACATTTATATATTTATATTATTATATTTTATATTATATATAAATATATTTAATATAAAAACAACATATTTTTTCTTAAAAATATACATGCATGTGTTTGTATTTATATATAAATAATAAATATACACAGTACACACTCATATATTATGTAAACAAAAACTTTTATTTTAGATGTGATTAATCGCGATTAATCATTTGACAGCACTAGTCTTAACCCATGTTAGGCCTTATCATCGACTCTGCTTGTTTGTGACCCTCCTCTAATTTGCGCTGCTCTTGTTTGATTGCGTTGGTCATTATGTAAATGATCTGGCTGCAATGCATCTGTGTTCGTTAATTTGTGTATTGTCAGTAGATCACCCACAGAACTTCTCACTCTCATCGGCACTTTTATGGGATTGTGCTCTCATACTAATTTGCCCAGTTTAGTAAATCTGGCCCTTGGTGTCAGTATAAGTCTGAGATTGATGTCATATTGCTCAGTGCAATATAGAAAAAAATAGTGCGTTCACCTTAAAGAAAAAGTGCATTTTTGAAAGGTCTTCCATAAACACAGAGATGATCACATGAAATGAGAGACCCCACTGAGCCAACAACTTCTTGTCGCAGATCTCCAAAGAGACGTAACGTCCATGAGTCTAAATGGGAGATGGACTTCCAGACGTGCCTTTATGTTCAGTAAGGCCACAGAACAGCACGTGCCAATCTGATGAATGGTGGCCGCTGAGCGGTGCAGACTGGTGGCAGTGGGGAGGATTTTGCAGTCTTCCAGAATCTTCTCAGGGAAGCCAGATCAATAGAGAGACACACAGATGGCTGGGGTTGTTCCTGCTCGGTGAGATTTGGAAAAAGTCTTGAGGAAGGATTAGAGTTGCTTCTGCTATTCCAGGGAAGGGCCAGACTAAAATCAGGTCAGAGGAGGTAAACAAGGAGATGGGGAAGATTTGTCGAAGTCTGAGAGTGACCTGACCTGTCTAGTGGGCACAGACTTTGAGAAGTTCCTGGGGTGCCAGCAAATATCTAAACTTGAGGTTCAACTGGCATACAGTAGCTTGCCAGAATGTCCTACAGATAGTTGAACTACTGTATCATAGAACTCATTTGATGTAAGAAATTATATTTACAGGGGCATATTATCCAATTAATAAAGATCTTTTGTGTGCTTACTTGTTATGACCTCAGAATGCTTTTACCATAGTGCATGATGTGTAAACTAATATATTTTGACATTTGCATCATATAATTAGTTCTATGTATGTATGGCTCTTCTGATGTAGCTTCAGCAAATGTATTTTTATCTCACATCCACTTGAGGTTTAGGTCGGGGTTATGTTATGTACAGTATGTTATTTATAACACAACAAAATGATTTTTTTTTTATATGTTTTCCTTTACTTAACCAGGGAAAATCTGCAGATTTTCCAAAAAAATTCATAGATATTCCTTACAATTTTTTTTTATTATATTATATTATATTATATTATATTATATTATATTATATTATATTATATTATATTATATTATATTATATATTGGAATTTTTTTCTACATTAATTTTTTCCGTAAAACTGAAGAAACAACACATAGTGTTATCATTGTTGATGCAAGACTATTATTTTCCATTGACATTAAAAAAGTCAAGTGCTCCAAAAATAGATTTTAAAAAAATTAAGATTGCTGATTTCTTGGAAATTACAGTGAAACCTACTAATGGAACATAAACAACCACCATTTTCTATCAGAAGAATCTATCATCTTTAGGAAAATGATTATTGCCAGAGAACATCTGAAGATACCATAATAATATGTTTTTTACTCAAAGGACAGGCTTTTGGGAGTCTTCTTGCTGCTACAACTCAAGTAGGGCAATGTGCAAATGACCATCAAGAGAGGTAGAATATAGAAGAAGAAGAAGAAAATTATAGCAAAAAAGACTTTTTGTGAAAGTTGTCGTCTTGATCTACAATGGTGTGATTATCTTTTCTGGTCTTGAAACATATTGGTCTACATGAATGTCGATGACTAAACAAGGCGGTGGCAGTGTACTGTGTTTTTCTCAGGAACCCTTTCATATCAGGTCTATTTCTCTGCCATCCTATCCCTTCTCCCCAGTGCAATGTTTTGTAACTCAGACTGGTAGGTGAGCTCAGGTTAAGTCGCTCTTGTCCAAATCAGTATGTTGTCCTGCATGGAAGGCTGCGTCTCTTCACGCATGCCGCATGAGAGTCATGGCTGGAGATGTGAACCCTGTTTAGCATCAAGTCTGACCCCTGGTCGAGAATGTCATTGTGTTTCAGAAGTGTTGTGGGTTAATGAGTCCTTCAGGCAGGTGGATGAGTCTGTCTCTTGGATTATGCGCTCCGTTGAGCCTATCATTGACACAAGACCCTGACATGACTGCAGGGGGTGGAGGTGGCTTCAGGACAGGTGTGTAGATGAAGCTTCATGGGCTTAAGGACATCAAAGAGTTAAAAGACATACACACTGGCTGATGTTCGGATATAAAACAAATACTTTTTTTTGCCATTTTTGCCAAAATGTTTGGTTCCCCAAAGAAGCTTTCAGTAAACAGTTCTTAAAAGAACTATTATTTTCTAAGTTTAAATAACTTTTTCCACAAGAAAGAACCTTTTGTGCAATAAAACGTTTCTATGGATGTTACAGTTTTTTTTTTTTTTTCATGAAAAAAAACTTTCATTTTTATGAGTGTGTATATTATGTACATTTGATGTAAGGTAGTGATTTTTTTCAGTTCCTCATCTTACAGTGAAACAACAACAAATTCAGATATACACACACATAATAAAAATAAAATATAATGAATGTACAGTGCAAATTATTATTTTACTTCTAATGCAATTTGTATATGTGTTCTGTGAGGTAAAAATGTGCAATAATTAGACTTCTTAATAATAAAATTAAATCATTTTATTATGTTAGACTTTTTATTATAATTAATTTGTTTATAATAATATTAAAACATGTTTTAGTTTTTATTGCACTATATACAGGGTTATATCTCTTAAGTATTGTTAAGTATCTGTGATTTTTCCTGTTAATTGTATCAGCATTAAAGACACAAATAGCACCAATTCCCAAGAATGGCCCTTATTTCTCAAATAATAAAATAAAAATAAAATTATTATATTACAGTTTTTGCTTTTAAAATATTTTTTTATAATTTATTTATTTATTTATAATTAAAATGTTTTACTATTTATTGCACTATATACAGGATTATATCTCTCAAGTAATTTTCAGTATCTGTGATTATTCCTCTTAATTATATCAGCAGTAATTAATTTAGACATTAATGGCAACATTTCCCAAAAATAAGCCTTACAATAGTTGTCTCTAAACAGTCAGAATTAGTTGCTTTATTTATAAGCAAAACTCTTCCATCTCTGCAGCTAAAAATAAATGTTTGGTGAGCATCCAGCCCTGAACTTTCTCTCTCAATCCAGCATACTGTGTTCAGAGCAGCAGTGGTCAGTTAAGGTCAACAGTGCAAAGGTCAACACCCACATCTCTGCTGTTCGCTCTGGAGCATGACAGTCAGCTATCAAGGTGATGTTTGATGCACAAACATGACCACAAAACTAAGCTAAAGGTGTCAGTGAGTCAGAATCACTTGTTTGGAAACTATTTCTAAGAGCTCTTGGAACCTACCAGGTCATAACTGTAAACTCTTGTGTAAACGTATGAAGTAAATGCATACAGAAAAATGATTTTAGCCTTTTTTGAAGAGTGTGGGTTGATTGCTTCTGTTTGACACACAAACAGCAGTTTGAGGACTTCCTACACTGACTGTTGGTGTCAAAGTCAAACAACTGTTGTATACACAACTGAAGTGGCTTTTTAAATACTAAATCCTTCGTTATTCCTTTTAAAGTTATGGTAACCTCTTAAAGTATGGCAATTTGCATCAAGTCATGGAATAACATTTTGTTGATGTTTATACTGTATGCTTTAGTGTCTCTGTGGCTTTTTTTTTCCAGAGTTGTGAAACAGCTTGAGGAGAAATAAGTGAGATTTAGCTAGATATTTACCACTCATGATTGTATTTTTAGCTAAATTTCTGATATTGCTTTCTCAAGAAAGCTTGCAGGGGTCAGTGAAAGGCATAACCATCGCCTGAGGATCACATCGAAAGGTCAGAGGTCTGACATTTCTCTCTGTCCATCACTATCAGCAAACGAGTTTCACTATGTTGTGACTCACATGCCATCAGCCCAGAAAAGTTCAAGTGATCCTTTAGAGACGCTTGTCAGTTTGTAGCACACCTCTTAAAATCAGGTGGAGGTTAGTTTTGATTGTATTGTTCAGTTTGATTCTCCGTAATCCCAGTTTTCAATTCAAGCTCTACATTTAAGTTACTTGTAGTTGATAGTGCAATATATTGTTTTAAATGAAAGACCTGCATTCTCACTGCAGGATCACTTGAACTTTTCTATATGTAAGTTTTATTGTTGGATTAATTGATTAATTTTATGTTGCATCATAGCTATCTAATAGTTCTCTCAGCAACAACAACAAGTAAACATAATATTTGTGCCTCTAATGCTTTAAAAAGACTTGTGGAAGATCAAAGTGTAGTTTATTCATGGAAAGTGCCATCCAGTGCAGGAACTGATAGGTCATCGCCTATGGGCATCTGACTGTTGGTACAAACACCTTTAGAAACTATTGAGGAATGGGTTTAGCACATGGCAGATTTTACATGTGTTGCTGCTGAAGATCATGTCTCAATAAGCTTTAGCAGTGAGTCACGTGTCAGTGTCTCTGTACGGTGTGACGGTTCTGGCCGTGTCTTCAGTGCTGCAGGGCAAGTACATATTCAGCTGGATTATTCACGAGCACTTCAAACGCCATTCCATCGCTAAGCTCCCGCTTTGTTTAATAAGCTATCTCTGCACTAACAAAATGCTAATTATTTATGCTTTTTCGAAAGCAAGCATATTTTTTATCTTTTTTTTTTTGGATGGTGGAAGGGGAGGGGGGATTACATAAATAAGCTATTTCCAAAAGGTTGACGAATTAGAATTAGTGTTTGGCAGAGCGAGTGAGGCGTAGCAGCTTGCAGCGTGGACAGGGCTTTGTAGGTGGCCCATTTGAAGTAATGAATTCCAGGCGAGGAGCTTTCGGGTGGCATTACGGTAGATAATGCCTTTGGCCCCCAGCTAGCTGACCGTGAGAGATATAACATAGCATGGCAGAAAATATTCAATTATGCTTCTGATGTTCATGAATGCCTATCAAATGGTATTTGTTTCAGGTCAAGAGGTGAACACTCAGAATAATTTGTGCAGCTCAGCCTGAATAAACAATACTGAATGATTACCATATTACCAGCTAACAAAAATAAGTTCTATGCTAAAGTTATAAAAATCATATTTCAAAGTTTTCTCTGAATGTACAAAATGTCCAGTTTTTTTTTTTTTTTTTTTTTTTTAAGTTTATATATGTTTGTTCTTGGTTATGGGAATGTTAATGGAATGTTTCATTTTATCATTTTGCAAACTTTATGAGAATGTAGTTTTTGGATGTTCCCTAAACATTCTGAAATCAGTAGTGACAATAAAAAAAAATGTTAGACGAATATCCAACTAAAAAATTTCAGGAAAAAATGTTCAATAAACAATGTATAAATAATGTTTTTGTGCTAGCATTTTGAGAACAAGACTAGATAACTTTGATGAATGTTACTGAATGAATGTTAATAGAATCTTTCATAACGAAGACCTAAACAGAATGTTAGCCAAAGTTCCAAGAATGTAACCTGTTAGTTTGGTTCTTGGTACTTCAAAGAATACCTATGTATATTTTGGTACAGTTTTATTTCTTTTACCTTTATTAAAACCACAACAATAAGAAAAATTTAAATATAAATAACTTGTAATAAATTTTCAACATTTGAACTTGGAAGTACCACTTTTTGTATTCTCAAAATACAAAAATAAGAGTTTTTAAAATGTAAATAAATTGATAAATAAATAATAAAGCCATTTTTAATTAGTAACTTTTTTTAAATGACTAAACTTTTTAAAATTCACTCTTGTTAGACCTTGTACTAAACAAAATGAACAAATAAATAAATACAGTATCTGCATCAAACCATATTATGTTAATTAATAAACTTTTTGGTTATAAAGTAATACCTTTTATATGAAGTGTTTCTATGAGTATTTAATTTTGTCATGTTTAAAATATCAAGTGAAATCACCAGATTTTGACAGAATGTCTCATACTTATGAATACTCATAAATACTCATGCAAGGTCATCACTTGAATTCATGGGGTCTGTGACAAAATGACACATAGGGGCCCCAGACCTCATACTGTCATCAGTGTAAAAACGTACAATAGGGCCCCCCCATCACAGGGCCTGGGACAACATTCCCAGTTTGTCCCGCCTGACAGGGGCCTTGCACAGTGGTTCTCAATCCTGGTCCTGGGGACACTCAGTTCAGTTCATGGAGATGATCTGAATCAAGTGTGTTAAATAAGAGAGACATGCAAAACGTGCAGAGCAGAGGGCCCCCAAGACCAGGATTAAATAAAGTCTGTCGTTTGAAGTACTAAAAGGTGCGTTTTGCACCCTGTCCACATTCACTCCAGCAGTTCATTGGGTGAGCGGGACATGTCTCATTCCGGGGCCCCTCAGATCTTCTTAGTGTCAGCGAGAGCACACGCTTAGTGAAATAAATGGGACAACTCGTGACGATTGCACTAATTCTGCAAGATTCCTTTTGTGCTAGGAGCTTCCATGTATCCCTTTGTAGATGAAAGGCTTCCACTTTCTGTCAATGGCCTCGAGCGATGTGAATTAAACATTGATTTTATCAGAAGTTTAGTGGCTGTGGCCGTGCGGAGCGCTGATTCACCAGTGCGCTGGAGCAGACGGAATCTGTTGGAGGAATAACTGGAATGAGGAGATGAGCGAAGCACAGTGTACCGTATTAGAAAAAGGGCAATTAGGAGAGGAAGAGGACTAAGTTGTAGTATTTTTCCTCTAATGTTTGTTCCTGGCGGTTCAGTCAGACAGCAACAAAAGCATTTCCTCTCCCGGCTTCTGATATTCCGGAAAAACTGTAGTTGTATTTTAAATTGGGTTGGATTGAGAAATTCCTGCCTCTAAGCATTTATTAGAAAGCCAATATCAACACTGTTTACACTCATATGTAAAGCTCAGGATGCAGAGAATAGCGTGGAAGTCTGACCTACTTAATCACTTTGAGAAATTCCTAGATTTATTTATATGTAATATAACAAAGTCAAGGGGATAACAGCTTTGTTGCACATTCTCTTTTGTCCTACCTCATTTTTTCTCTTGCTCTCTCAAGTTTGTTGTCTGCCCTGAGGAAATGAAAGATGAAAGTAAAGGAACTCTCTGGGGAATTTCACTGTATATGGAAATGCCCTCCACTTTCCCTTAATGTAACACTGTCCAATTCCCATGGTCTCTACGCAGTGTACACTGCTCCTCACACACTAAACAGTGTGTAGAAGTTCACTTAACTAAATTTGTTTGCATGCATCTTCGTCAAACAGACATGAAACAGTTGGGTTGAGCAGATTTGAGCAGAAAAAAATCTACATATATGGACGTAAGATATATATACCAATAAGTGCCGTGCATTTATTTATATGAGTGTGCATAACGCATCTGCATTTCTTTTCAAAATATTTTATTTTAAATTTATAATATTTCAAAAACATACCATTTAAAAGTTTGGGGTCAATTTGATTGGTTGGTTGGTTGATTGATTGATTGATTGATTGATTGATTGATTGGAATAAAATGAATACTTTTATTCATCAAGGATGCATTAAATTGCTAAAAAAAAAAAATTATATTGTTTCAATTTCTATTTCAAATAAATGCTGTTACTTTAACTTTCTGCTCATCAAAGAATCCTAAGATAAATGTATCAGGGTTTTCACAAAAAGCAGCACAACTGTGTTCAACATTAATAATAATCAGAAATGTTTCTTCAGCGGCAAATCGGCATATTAGAATGATTTCTGAAGGATCATGTGACACTGAAGACTGGAGTAATGATGCTGAAAAATCAGCTTTGCATCACAAGAATAAATTGATTTTAAATTATATTCAAATACAATATAAAAAACTTTTATTTCAAATTGTAATTATATTTTCACTGTTTTTGTATTTTACTGTATTTTTGATTAAAAAGGCAACAAAAATATATATAAATATGTTTTTAATAATAAAAACATATTTTCATAATACTGTATATGTGTGTGTACTGTGTATATGTATATGTAAGAACACACAAATACATGTATATATTTAAGAAATATTTACATCTATACATATATTTATATTTATATGTGATTTATTTTATACATAAATATAAATATATATTACATATATTTCTTAAATATATACATGTATATGCGTGTGTATTTATATATACATATAAATATACACCGTACACACATATATTATGTAAAAAAAACTTTTATTTTGGATGTGATTAATTCTGATTAGTCCAACCTAGGCTCATTGGAAATATGTGCCTGTACATACATTTCTGTAAAACTGAAAAAAACTTACCTATATGTACGATTTACTGCAGTTTCCAGTTGAAATCAACACTAGAGGCAGTAAAAGTCTGACAACTTTTATACCTTTTCACACAATTTACAGGTACAGAGTTTTGATTAATAAAGGCTCATTTTCGCACAGTTACTTGCAGAATGTTATGTTATGACTTAAAAACAATTTTAACACCCTTCACGATTTGAAAAATGATACTTTTGACCGTTGTCGTCACATATACTGCATCATATGCATGACTTTTCTATTCCAGTAGGTTTACTCGGTAGCTCACCTGATACGGCGTTGCACTTAGGTGATGAATAACTCCAGTACGAATCCCCGTGAAACTACGGTTTGACAAAACAGCTCAAATCCGCATGAGGAAGTTAAAATAGCACGGATGCATCAGCGAATGCATTTTTATATTACTTTTGCATTTGTTAACACTATCAGGGTAGGCTTAGGGTTGGGTTTGGTGTAGGGGATATTTCCGACATGATAGAGCATTAATCTTTAGCAACACTCACTGGATATTTGAATTCTAAATGGCCGTAAAACGTACCTCAAGCAGCATAATAAAAACACAGCAATACATGCCTGTACCAACGTAATAAAAACATGCCACGGTCACATATTAAACGTGTGTTTTAGCGCCACTCTCTGGACATTTCACTTTGAAACTGCCGCGAAACGTGCAGTAAGGTACATAATTACGGTGTTGAAGAAATGTATGTAGAGGCACGTATTTCCAGTGAGCCTGGGTTGGATTAATCAATTTGACAGCACTACCCCCCAATTCATCACTAACTAAATAAATAAATGATTGGTTGGTGAGAAGTTATAATGTGTAAGCTGAAAGTTCTTATAAGCAGTCCTGTTAAACCACTATTTGTCAATGTGGAATTTAAAGTAATGAAATGCGTGTGACTGATCATGGAATCAGTCTCATGGAAGATCAGGATATTTACAAGGTAGACAAGTGACTTGTTTTTCACATCCCTCATTCTCTCGCTCACGATTTCATGTTACCCGCTGTTGGTTTTGTGTGCTGTGGTTTCCCTGTCCCAGGGCAGCCCCCATGAAGCATCATGCACCTCTGGTCTATGAATAGCGCAAAAAGCCTCATCTGGGTCAGACTCACTCTGTAGAGACTAAATAATTAAATCCTTATTTTCTCTTCCACTTCTCTATTCCTCATCTTACTCTCGATCGTTTTCTCTTGCTTCTACCAGATCAGCCCTCCCCTCATCTTCTTCTCTTTGTCAAAGGGTAATAACTAAAATGAGTCATGTAATGGAAGAAAAAAACAGAAGCGTAACGTGCCGTTCAAATAGGAAGCTAAGTTTGGAGCTGTTACATAAGCTGTCATTGCTTGGTGTAGACAAATGAGAGAGGGGAGGTAAAGAGAAAGATGGTGAGACATGAGAGGAGGACAAGGAAGAGCAAAGGAAGCTGCTGAACAGTGATGGCTGCAGTGTACAAACTCTCAAAGTATACCAACTACCAGTGTTGGGAAGTAACTAGTTACATGTAACAGAATTACGTAATTTAATTACAAAATAAAAGTAATTGTAATCAGTTACAGTTACTGAGAAAAAATGTGTAATTAAATTACAGTAACTTATGAAAATGTCAAGGGTTACAAAGGGAGTTACATCAGATTTTTTCACACACGCTCCCACATACAGATTTAATTGATTTCTTTCATAAATTGCAGTGACTGCTCTAAAATATAAAAACGCCAATGTTTCAGGAGTTTAGAACATGCTTATTCGATAACTCTTTTATTTCCAATATGGGTCTATGTATAGCTTAGGTATGCTAAATTTTTTAAGATTAACTGTTTTTTCCAAGGCATTGTTAGATTTCAGACAGTGTTTCCTGTCATAGCTATGCAAAGATTTGATTTCAAAAACAGTAGCTAATAAAATATTTCTTGTTATGATTTTAAATATGTATTTAACCTCAGAGTGATCTCGAAGTAAGTCTGATTTTGTGGTGGCTGTGCTTCAAAGGGGACTTTGGATGCCCATCTTCCACAAGTTAGTATGATTCTTTAGGGTTTTCATAAAAGGTCTGCAACATACTTTGGTTAAAATTCCTCAGTGGTCGTGTAAAACAACACCCTTTTTACCTTGCTCTGTTCACAGGGGCTCGTTTCGGGGCATGTCCCTTTAAATACTAATAAGCTCTGCTCACCCCGCCCCTCTCTTCCGTGGGAAGAGCAAAGGCGATTTGCAAATAATCATAGAAAAATATAAAGTGTGAGACTTAATTCTTCTGGAAGTGCAGCTGGATCACAAACAATGGGTACTGATCTATCCTTGAGTTTTAACTTTTTAACAAAACATGCTTTGAATTGTCCCTCATTCAGAAAGCAGTCTGGAGTAAAATTATTTGTGCAGACATAAATGAATTTAGGTGTATTCGGTGGTGCATTACCATCAAAAACTAAACTAATGCCCTGCGTTCTCAGTGGCTCTGATGTCAGGAGAAAATTAATATTCTTATGTTCTTCTACATCACAAAACTACACTCTAAAAAATGAAAAGTTGACTCAACTTAAAATTTCAAGGCGACTTGCTGCACAGATTTTTTTGAGTTTACACAACTTTGGACCAAGTTGTTCACTCAACTCAAGTCACTGAGTAAATTCACATGTCTCTTTTTTGTTCAGCCAACTCAGTTTTGTTAGTTAACAAAATTGAGCCATAAAAAGCAAAAAAAAAAAAAAAAAACCCAAGTTAGCCACACCTTTAGACAACTAAGCATCTGTAATTCACACATCTTTAGATTGTGAGGGAAAGACTTTCTGGCTCAGCTGGGACTCAAACCAGAGATCTTCTTGCTGTGAGGAGACAGCATTTCCCACTGAGCCACTCACGCTGTGCTCAGTCACAGGCATTAAATACAGACACTTGTGCAATAATAATAAATAAAAAAATTGCAAAACTTTTTTTCTAGAGATGTAAAGTCCAGGGGACAAAGAGTAGAAGTCCTGCCATATGTTTATTCCACCCATGAACTCAGCAGCTGATTTCACCAGAGGAGGAACCAAGTCATTCCTTCACAAGCAAGTCTCAAGTCAAATCCCAAGTCCTCATAGAGTTAAAATTAATGAGATAATTAAGTGACTAATTAAATGATGATTGTGCACTAGTGATGAACACCTGCTGTTATTGAGAATTACAGAGGATCAGATGTTGATGTTTTATTGGTTAAAACGATGCCACCATCATGGAGAACAGTGTTTGCTTTAGTTGGGCTCTTGACCCTTTTAGTAATTCAAAGTAGTTTGCTTTTAATCAATTACAATATTGTTTCATAGAAACCTTTTTGCATTGCTGCATTAAAAGCTTTAGATAATAGATTTGCTTACATTTTCTGCTTTTAAATCTTTTGGGTTAACTTCATAAAGTGGTCGCTCTTCTGTTTATTGAGTGATATTCACCTACTACTCAACTGTGAAAAAAATCCTGTTAAACAAATGCCACTATAATGCTTAAATATTGGAGGAAAAAAAAGAACTGTAACAGCTCAGGCTTTTAGACATGAACGCTTATCATGCGATCCTCAACAGTGGTGACAATAATTATTCATACTGTAGTGCATGATGGGAGTTTTTACTATGGTATTACCCAGCATGCATTGCAGCATGAAGAATTTTGCTGATTGTCACCATTGTTGAGATTCATATTCTGGTTCTTGATGTCTGTGTGTGTGCCTAAATAGTACTGGAGTTCAAATATTTATATGAATTTCATTTAATAGATTTAAAATTAACTTGTAACTATTAGAGCAATGCTTTCCTTGTATGCTGAAGTTTCACAGAGTTGATTGTTCAAAACTTAAACATATAAATGAAAAAGGAAGAAGTCACCTTGGATGTAATCAGGCCAGTGCCTGATGACTATCTCACCAAATAAAAACAACTAACTACTGCTTACTGTACAGCACTGATCGTTCTGCTTCACAACAATACATGCAGTATTACAGAAAGAGAACTAACATAAAAAGTCAAGGGTCAAGAGCCCAACTAAAGCAAACACTGTTCTCCATGATGGTGGCATCATTTTAACCAATAAAACATCAACATCTGATCCTCTGTAATTCTCAATAACAGCAGGTGTTCATCACTAGTGCACAATCATCATTTAATTAGTCACTTAATTATCTCATTAACTTTAACTTCTTGAGGACTTGGAATTTGACTTGAGACTTGCTTGTGACTTGAAAGGAATGACTTGGTTCCTCCTCTGGTGAAATCAGCTGCTGAGTTCATGGGTGGAGTAAACATATGGCAGGACTTTTACTCTTTGTCCCCTGGGGCCTCATTTATAAAAATGTTGTGCAGAAACCATCTTAAATTGATCTTACAATCATCTCTCAGATATGCGTACGGGCGATTTATAGAATGAACGTACGTACAGAAAACGCGCGTATGTGTCTCTTTCAGATGTGAAAACTATGAATTGCAAATGATCTTGAACTTGCGCGCAAAAGAATGGTTCACCTCTCTGCTTGTAAACGATGTCTAATTAATGTCATTGACATAAAAGAGCACCTGACAATGTCCAAATCTTTTACAAGTGGCAAGAATGGCTTATATTTCCAAAAACCTGCAGCACTTGGGCAAACAAAAGTGCATAAATCTGCTCAGACTCTGACGTGGCGCTAAGCTCTTTTCCATGTCAAAGACCATTTTTATTAATACAGGTGCATCTCAATAAATTAGAATGTAGTGGAAAAGTTCATTTATTTCAGTAATTCAACTCAAATTGTGAAACTTGTGTATTAAATAAATTCAATGCACACAGACTGAAGTAGTTTAAGTCTTTGGTTCTTTTAATTGTGATGATTTTGGCTCACATTTAACAAAAACCCACCAATTCACTATCTCTACAAATTAGAATACTTCATAAGACCAATAAAAAAAAGCATTTTTAGTGTATTGTTGGCCTTCTGGAAAGTATGTTCATTTACTGTATATGTACTCAATACTTGGTAGGGGCTCCTTTTGCTTTAATTACTGCCTCAATTCGGCGTGGCATGGAGGTGATCAGTTTGTGGCACTGCTGAGGTGGTATGGAAGCCCAGGTTTCTTTGACAGTGGCCATCTGCATTTTTTGGTGTCTTGTTTCTCATTTTCCTCTTGACAATACCCCATATATTCTCTATGGGCTTCAGGTCTGGTGAGTTTGCTGGCCAGTCAAGCACACCAACATCATGGTCATTTAACCAACTTTTGGTGCTTTTGGCAGTGTGGGCAGGTGCCAAATCCTGCTGGAAAATGAAATCAGCATCTTTAAAAAGCTGGTCAGCAGAAGGAAGCATGAAGTGCTCCAAAATTTCTTGGTAAATGGGTGCAGTGACTTTGGTTTTCAAAAAACACAATGGACCAACACCAGCAGATGACATTGCACCCCAAATCATCACAGACTGGGGAAACTTAACACTGGACTTCAAGCAATGAGTGTTTGTGGCTTACCCTCCTTGTGAAGGGTGTCAGTGACTGTCTTCTGGACAACTGTCAGATCAGCAGTCTTCCCCATGATTGTGTAGCCTAGTGAACCAAACTGAGAGACCATTTTGAAGGTTTAGGAAACCTTTGCAGGTGTTTTGAGTTGATTAGCTAATTGGCATGTCACCATATTCTAATTTGTTGAGATAGTGAGTTGGTGGGTTTTTGTTAAATGTGAGCCAAAATCATCACAATTAAAAGAACCAAAGACTTAAACTACTTCAGTCTGTGTGCATTGAATTTATTTAATACACGAGTTTCACAATTTGAGTTGAATTACTGAAATAAATGAACTTTTCCACGACATTCTAATTTATTGAGATGCACCTGTATGAACGTTGCTGTGGATTTTTGCGTACGCACACTCTACAATCAAATCTGTGTGTACGCAGGTTTTATAAATGAGGCCCCTGGACTTTACACCTCTGGAAAAAAAGTTTCGCAATTTATTTATTTATTATTATTGCACAAGTGTCTGTATTTAATGTCTGTGGCTAAGCACAGCGTGAGTGGTTCAGTGGGAAATGCTGTTTCCTCACAGCAAGAAAATCTCTGCTTTGAGTCCCAGTTGAGCCAGAAAGTCTTTCCCTCACAATCTAAAGATGTGTGAATTACAGATGCTTAGTTGTGTAAAGGCGTGGCTGACTTGTGTTATTTATTTATTTATTTTTATTATTTATTTTATTTTATTTTTTATTTTTTTGGCTTTTTATGGCTCAGTTTTGTTAACTAACAAAAATGAGTTGGCTGAACAAAAAAGAGACATGTGACTTTACTCAGTGACTTGAGTTGAGTGAACAACTTGGTCCAAAGTTGAGTAAACTCAAAAAATCTGTGCAGCAAGTTGCCTTGAAATTTTAAGTTGAGTCAACTTTTCATTTTTTAGAGTGTACAAAACACCTGCATTGCTTACAAGACATTGTCACTGCAGCTGCTCGAGCACAGAGAGAATGATAGACTTTGTACAACTGGATGAGGGCGAAAATATGCTAATACTGGACAGTACTTCAGTATTTGTGGGTGGGGCCTGAGCAAATATGACATCATACTGCTCAGAAAATCAAAACGGCTGGTTGTGTCCACACACTGCTAAGATACATTTATGCAAACACCATGTAAAAGTGAATTTTGCATCCAATGTCTCCTTTAAAATTAAAATATTATAATCTTGATTATAATAATAATAAATAAATAATAATAATTCGTTACATTTATATAGCGCTTTTCTGGATACTCAAAGTGTTTTACATAGAAGGGGTGAATCTCCTCAGATCTCGAATTCCTCGGATCTCTAATTCAAGTGATGGATTTCGAAAGTCTGACAGCAATCAGCGTTGATTGTTGAGTACTACTGTAAGGTTAACCCTGCCTGGTTTATGTTTGAAAATGATTAACAGTTGAAAACATTAGAAATTTAGAAAAGTAATCAAAAATAATCAAATGTAATCAGTTACATTACTTTAATAAAGTAATTGAAAAGTTACACTACTTAAGTAGGGTACATTTTAAGTAGGGTAAAGTTGTAATCTGTAACCTATTACATTTCCAAAGTAACCTTCCCAACACTGCCAGCTACATACTTCAGTAGTGTGGTCAGAGATATTATAAGGGGAATAATGCTAAAAGCCACTTGTAGGAGACCAATTGCACACATATGAATGGGAGAAATAGTAACATTTAATATGGTTGACTGTACAAATTGGTTATGCTTTGGAATTAAAAGAGCCAAATGCCTGTTTGTTTACTCTAGTAAATGAAAACTTATTAACTGAACCATCCTGAAAAATAAGGTTAGGTTTTTTTTTTCTTTGCAACTGCTCCTTTAAAAAATCTACCTGTGGCAACATTTCTACATAATTATATTATGTTACTTCTTGCACATTTCATGACACCTTGAATCCTTCACAGATGGACGCTGCTGTGATTTAGGTTAAAACCGCATAAATACTCATATCAAACAATCTGTTTAACAGACAAAGCACCAGTGATTGTGTAATGATAACTGTTACTCACACTTGTGTGTTACGACATTACTGTCGGATCCAATATAGTCGGCACAACATCGTCTTTTAGTTTCGATCTTTCTGAAAATCTCTCATCGAATAGTGCCTTGTTTATAAATGTATCCGCGGTAAAATGAAGTGAACAAAGGATTTCTTACTGATGCGGTCTGGAACTTCATTAAAAATAAAGTTCATCCACTCTTTCCTAACGTTGGGATCAGAAGGAAGGCAATGCAAACACTGTGTTTTCACAACTTGGCATATCTTTATCGTTTGGTTTCTGCGTAGACCTGTACGTTCGCCTCTCTTTTAAACACAACACACACAAATCGGTGGGCGGGGCTAGACAGGCAGTGATGTAGAAGCAGGAGTTGATCGCCTTCTGTGGAGGTGGTTTTTATAGTACAGTGACCTCTTATATGTCAAAAAATCAAGGGAATTTTGGTTTCTCAGTTCATGACCCCTTTGACAAAAGCAAACATGAGATAAAAACATGGCAGTCATGCCCTGTTAGTCTCTGAGCTCTTTTATCATGACTCGCATTTCACAGGGCTCATACCCAGATGCTCCACATTGCAACTGCAGTGCTGTATCAGGTGCGCTACTGAGCACGTTTACTACACCAGAAAAGCCATACATATGGAGCTGGTTATGTAAAGCAAATGTCAAAATTTATTGTCTTACAAATCATACACTGTGGTAAAAAATGTGTTGAGGTCATAACACTGTGTTGTGCAAGGAGTCACATGAAAATATGTCTTTATTAATCGATAAGCTGCCCTAGTATTTATAATTTATATGAAAAGGAATAAAAGTTGTTTACTGCCGCTAGTATTAATTTCATTTGTAAACTCTAGTGAATTGTATGTTTAGCTACATTTTTGCAATAATATAGGCAGAGGCACATTTTTCCAATGAGCCTGTTTTTTGCATATTTTTGTGTGATGCTATTTGAATGTAATTTTTGCCAGCAGTTTTGGTGAAGCTGTGTGTTTCCTGAAAATAGATGCCTGGAAGCATTATGAATATCGAATAGATTTGCATTAAAATGACTTTGCCATAAGGTCAACTGTTTTTCGAATAGTGTTTCCAGTGAATAGCAGTATACTTCAAACAATTACTGCTTTGCCATTGTTAATGTCGCTTTGTATTATGTATGTAGCTTTTGTGCCAAGTACATCAGTAACTTGCATTCAGTCTACTTCACCTCAGTTCATGCATTCCTTGGGAATTTAACCCATAGCCTTGGTGTTGCTAGTGTCTAGAAGAAAGGTAAAGATATGTGAAATGAATCAAACACACTCACCTTATCCCTGCATGACATTTTAGGCCTTTTTCATTCAATATTAAAGGGGTGGTTGACTGCTTTTTTCTAGGCTTGATTGTGTTTAACAGTCTAACATGTGTTAATGCTTAATTAAAAAAAAAAACAAAAAAAAAACATTATTTTTCACATAATTTACCTATATTCTACACCGCTCTGTTCTTTCTCTTATGAACGCTCTGATGATTTCCTGGTTTTATGAAGCCCCTCCCTCAGAAATACGCAATGGGCTGAGATTGGTTAGCTGCCCCAGTGTGTTGTGATTCGCTAAACCTCCTAGTGCAGTCCAAGAAACGTCACGCCCCTCACCTCAGCAGCATATGGTCTGATGTTGTATTGTAAACAATGGCGTCACCGCGTCGTCAGTATTGCTTATCCGTTTGATCCCGGTTGAGACCCAGAGAAAATTAGTGAAGAGGATCGCGCAGAACCTGTGCAAGCACAGCTCTTACAGGACGCTTCAGAATGGTGTGTTTTTTTTGTTTGTTGTTGTCTCATACTTTTAGATATGCTGTTTTTTGTAAATGCTACTGCTTATGTTAGCTTTTAATATACGGTTTTATCCTGATTATCCTGATTATCCTAAAGCAGCGCAACATGGCCTCGTCCCCTTTGTTGCATGTTCCTGGGGGTGGGGTCTCTACAAGCTGTAACTCTAAGCATTAAACTGCCTTATTTTTAAAAGACAATATCTCCGTTTGTATTGAACTTTTAGCATCGTAACTTTGCAGATATTGTATATGCTCAAACAGCAACATTACACACTAAATAAAGTTTAAAAAGTGAAATCACAATCAATCACCCCTTTAATGTGCATTTACTGTATATGTTCAAGTTTTAAGCCCTGACCCTAATTAAGATTTATTTAATCGAAAAACCATCATTATTTTTGTACAAAAATATGGATCTGATTAACCAAACACTTTACCAATGTGTTTAACAAAATCTTGGTTCTTTCAGTCTAGTTACTTTGTAGCAGTTTGTAGCGTAGCTAATTTTTAAAAAGAGTAGCTTGACTGCAATTCAACTACTTCAATTTATGAGTAGCTTGTAGCTTGATAAGCTACAGCTTTAAAGTAGCTTCCCCAACGCTGGATGGGCGGCAGAGAGACTACACTTTGGAAGCTGAGTTTGAAAGGACAAATGGAAAAAGAAGAGAGGGGGAGAGAGAGAGAGAGAGAGAAAGAAAGAGAAAGGGAAAGGCTTACCTTCTCACACAGGGAGGCTTTCATTAAACACAGTCATCTTTGGTAATAAGCACTTGAAGACTGATCTCTCCCATTGCTTCCCTCAGGTGCTGCATTACCATAATGGATTCTCACTGCAGCGCGGTATTAAAGCGTGGAGGCATATTCCAAACTCAACGCAAATGCAACTTGTAATGCACATTATCCCAGCTCAACACATTAGATGTCATTACTAGAGCTGGAGCAGACAGCATTTCGTCATTATCTGCTGAAGTGTTCCACGGGGAACTGGAAAGTGAAGGAAACGCACAAATAATTCTGGAATCGGCTGATTTTTTTTTTTTCAATCAAAGTATGTTAATGAGTCTTTGTAAACAAGATGATTATTAATTAATAATAAAGGTAAAACTATATTGCTTTTAAGCTCTGATATTGAGAGCTTAATACTACACTCTAAAAAATGCTGGGTTGTTTTAACCCAATTTTGGGTCAAATATGGACTAACCCAACTTTTGGGTTAAAAACTTAATGTAAAAATTTAACCCAACAGCTGGGTTAGTCCATATTTGACCCAAAGTTGGGTTAAAACAACCCAGCATTTTTTAGAGTGTAATATTAATTTTCTGGTTCCCCAAAGAACCTTTCACTGAACAGTTTGTAACGAACCTTTGTGTAAAGAATGTTTTTTTTATAATCTGAAGAACATTTTTCCATTATAAAAAAACAAACCTTTCATAAAATGGAAATGTAACATGGATCAACATGTTGTCCATAGAGCCAATAATGCACATGAACATTTATTTTTAAGATGTGTATATAAGTTTAATCTTTAATCTTAGTCACTATATCTTAGTGGAATCTACAGTTGCTTGGTCATAAAGAAGTAAAATGGCCAAATGGTCAGTAAAACCTAACTCTGAGAAAAAAGCAAATGAAAGGTCATTTCACTACTCTGAAATGTACAATTTTATATTGCATAGCAAATATATTCAGTACGGTGGATAAAAATGTGACCACACTGACATATTTCCATACTATACATCAATGGTTTTCAAACTTGTTCCTGGGGACCCACAGCTCTGCACATTTTGCATGTCTCCCTAATTTACACACCTGATTCAGATCATCAGCTCATTAGGGAAGAGCTCCATGAACTCAAATGAGTGTGTCAGACAAGGGAGACATGCAAAATGTGCAGAGCAGTGGGTCCCGAGGAACAGGATTGAAAACCACTGCTATACATTATTATCATGATGTATATGAGGAAAGACAGAGGAATGTCATTGGCGCATTATTAACAGATTTGAATATCCCTATGTCTCAAATATTCAGCTGTAATTAAACTGTCATGTGACTTTTTGAATCAGCCATGTGAAAATGTTCACATTCAGATATTTTCTTAACAAAATTTTGGCCACAGATGTGATCGTTGGCCTTAAATGGATTCATTTAACATCCATCACTGAGTAGTTTTGATATGTGCCACAGTTGCAAAGGTCTTTGGGTTGTCATAGTAATGGTTTTAGAGTGTAGTCGTGTGAGGATGTGCGTGTATGCATGTATGGGAGTGAAAATGTTAAGGTTTGTGGAGTTAATTCCCAAGCAGAGACTTTAAATGACTCATAATGCTGATATAAGGACACTTGCTGTGCTCTTCATGAATAAGAAAAACAATAAAGTGCAGAGAAATGTTCCAGAGTAAGAAAATAGAACAAAAAAGCACAAGCTAACTATGTATGGATATGAATATTTGATCATTTATTATAAGCATTCAAAAGAAGGCAATCTCTCTTATTTTATTGAGGCAGACAGAGTTTCCTGAAGAGAGGAATGGATAATTCATCACATTTAAGAAAATACAGAGAAAGACTTAGAACGGGAGCAGAGCGAAGAACTAAGAGCAAAGAAGGGATATAGAAAGTCGTTTTTCAATATTAACTTGACACTGAAATTGTCATAACGCTCTTATAGTGACTTGATGTAAAATGTTATTACAGTCAGTCTCAATTAACACAACAGACTCGAAGCATCCACCTGCCTCAATAACACACTTTCTACTGGGACTGTGTCGGCACTGGGAATTATGGCTACATCGAGCGCTCCATCTTTCCTGTGACAGTTTTATGAAAGATTCATGACACCGGGTAACACAGCGTAAGCTCCTCTTTCAGGCCTTTAGTCCCGAGGCTCCAGCAGCAGGAATAGACAGAATTTGTTCTACAACACCAGCGCAAGCAGAACTGCACTGCTGGAAAAAAGTAACACATTGCACAAGTTATGTGCCTTATATTTACAATAATGGAATTATTTCAGCTATTTTTACTTGTACTTTGTTTGTTAAGACATTTCTATACATTTGGACACAATTGTACTGCACTCTTGAAGCTGAAATTATATATATATATATATATATATATATATATATATATATATATATATATATATATATATATATATATATATATACATATACATACATACATACATACATACATATATATATATATATATATATATATATATATATATATATATATATCCACACATACACATTTTATATTTCTTAACATTCATGTTACTATATTAAGTATTAATTATGCATTAAGTGATGCATTAGTTTTTTTCAAATGTGATAGTAAAGATTATATTGTTACAGTTATATTGTAACAAAATATTTCTTACATTTTCTATTCATTAAAGAATCTTGAAAAAAAAGTTTCCACAAAACTGTTTTCAACATATAATATATAATAATAACCATTATTAAAAATTCAGCAATAAGTCAGCACATTAGAATGACTTCTGAAGGATCATGTCACACTAAAGACTGGAGTAATGATGCTGAAAATTCAGAAATTTTAAAATAATATGAAGAGTTGATTTGCAAAAACAGCTAACTCCATTTTATAAATTTTCATAAATCATGTTTTTTATTGTGTCATCATGTTTTTATTGTGTTTTATTGTGTTAGTTAGCTGTATTTTTTAGTTATAATTATTTAATCAAAACAACCCAACTGCAGTTTGATTGATATTAATTGGAATACAGGATAAAAAAAATAATAATAATAAAAAAACATGATTTTTGAACATTTTTAAAAAGGGAGTTATCTGTTTTTGCAAATCAACTCTACATATTTAAAATTATATGGTAATATATTAAGAGAATATTAGAGAATATAGAATATATAGGGAGATAGAAATAGTAAAATTGATTTGAAATATATATATAAATATATGCTTTTAGAATGATCAGAGTTTCTTTTATGGCTTTACATTTTTAATAACCTTTCATAACCTTTCATCCTTTCATTTAGTATGTCACTTAAATAGTCAATTAATTTGAGGTCACTGAAGGTATAATAATTATAAAAGAATTACAACAATGTTATATTGAAAACTGTAATTAAATAGTTATGTTAAATAATTTTAGATATGGTAATATGTTATACTGCAGGACACTGCAGTCCCTGCTGCCACACAAAATGTCAGTTTATTAATTAAGCGATTCAAGGTAGAATTCAAACAGTCAAATCTCAGACTGCAAGCCAAGCCACCTTTATCTCGCTCAGGGATTACTAATATTCATGCTTTGTGTGTCTCCCCGTCCCCAATCGCACTTTTCAAATCGTTCCTCCACTCCTGATATTAAGAATTCAGTTCGAAATGACTTGGCAACTAAAGTTAAGTGCAGAGAAATGTGTGGAGACAGATGACACATTGAAAAGTTTAATAGAAATCTTTTGAGACATCTTGTTGTTGTTGTCATGCAAATGCGCGCCATGCTGCTTGTAAATAAAACAGACTGAAAAAAAGCAAAAAACAGGAGAAAGTGTGTGCGTGCCCATGCTGATGTCCGTAGGCAAGACTCCAGGCAACATGCCCCGTTTGGCGTAATGCAGGAGAGCGGTGCCGAGACGGCACCCCGTAAGACCTTCTCTCACTTTCTCAAATCTTCAAATTCCTTTCTTTGTTTTTCAATCAGTCACACCATCATCGCCGTACCTGGGAGAGGAGCCACGTTCCTACCTTCTATTGTACCTTTGTGCCTCATCTGTCAAAAAGTATCGCTCTTTCCTTGAGGTTTGAGGAAAGCTGAATCGTGATTTGACAACACAAACTATTGTTATGTTTATTTGTTTACTTGTGAAAGGAGCGAGCGTTTGCATATTCGCATTTCTGTTGTCTTTTCAGGTTTTTTTGTTTATTTCATTTTCTTTTTTTGGTAACCTGCCTAGTTTTGGGTGGATCCGATGTCGAAGAACATTTGACAAGCATTATTCTGCATGCCAAAGCACTTATATTTAAATAATGAACATGTGAATGCATATGTCATCTCACGCACTGCACAAATCCATATTGTTGTTGAAAGTTTTTTGACCGGCTCAAGGCAGCAGCATCTGAAACTAACGCTACAGTGGTACAAGATATGAATGCATTAGAATCTCAGGCCTGTAACAGGAAATGTGATGGTTAATTGTATATTTCAAAAGCCTTAATTGCTTTAATTCCCTGTAATTAATCAGTAATTGCAGCAGGAGTGCTTTTCACATCTTTCCAATATGGAAAAGCATGAATATAGATGAGAGGCAGACCACAGGAGCTATATGACTAGTCTATATTAAGGAGTTTAAAAGCTGAATCTCGCCAATATGTGGTCCTATTTATCATTTATGTATTCATTTATGATGCAAACGCATAACTTAGCGTTTCAAACTGTGCTGGCCAGGCTGGGTGCCATGCAGTTAATGTTTTGTTGAGGCTAAATGAGGTAAACTGAATACCTCCCCAACTTTTTCTCCATCGCCCCCTTGAGACATTCAGTGTGGGGAACACCTGGTAGGTTGGTCCCTGTCCGCCCTCCCATGCTGAAAACCCACAGCTCCTACCTACAGCCCCCTGCTGGGTTCCACGGTATAATTTGAGGTTCCATCACTGTGGCAGATGTTGAGTAATTGCCGTTCTATAAATGGCAGTCGCGCAGCCCATCTTCCCAGAGGAGACACCTGGAGAAGCGTGGCACGCTTAGCTCCTGAGTGGGAGACTTGTGGACTTGTTGCTGTGATGAGCACTGAGTCACTTCCCCAGATTGCCAGCTGTGCAACTTTATTTTACAAATGCTAGAAACTTGCTTTATACTCAAGTACACATACTATTGTATTATACATATGAGAAGACTGCAACATTATCAGTGTTTAAGTGCTTCAATCCCTGTTTAATAAATGCGTAAATGCTGCTGGAGCCATTAGGCCTAAATTGAAGACTTTTCTAATTGAATTGCATGTCAAATTTCCATCCATGTGGATTACATGGTTTTAACATTTTAACTAACTAATAACCTTAATTTGGTACATATTCGTCAGTCATTCATAAATGAGAAACAGGTAATATGTCTGTAATAGTACTAGTAAACTGAATTTGTTTGAAGTACAGTAACCAGGTTTATATATTTATCATCAATCAATTAAAATAGTTTCATTCTCATAGATTGTAGCGAGTTCAGTATTGCTTGTTCCACAGCTTATATTTTAACCATATTCATTTTTAACTGAATAAATTTGATTGATTTCACAATGAATTCGAGATTGATTTCGAATGAATGAATTTTAAAATATGATTATTTAAATAAAATCAAATAGATGCAAATAGAAACATATATATATATATATATATATATATATATATATATATATATATATATATACATATGTGTGTGTGTGTGTGTGTGCAATTCTAATACATAGATCTTAAATTTAGGCCTATTTTTGTGGGGGTCTGGGCTTGTGGGCTGCACTTTGACATTCCAGCTGGGGGTCCTTTCCCAATACTCGTCCCCTAAAAATGCCGCATTACTCTCCACTGTACTGTCTAAAGGCCATAAAATAATATGAAAATATGTAAACATCTCTTTATGACTCAGCTAATGGTGCAAGTTTGACCCAGGACTATCAGTTTGGAGGGAAACCTGTCTGAAAACAGCCATTATTACACACTTCACCTCACAGAGGTGATAGAGTTCAAATGTACACATTTTAAAATATATTCAAATACAAAACAATATTTTTAATTGTAATTATTTCAAAATAATAATGTTTTACTGTACTTTTGATCAAATAAATGCAGCCTTTGTTGAGCATAAAAGACTTATTTCAAAATCATAATCATTCCAGACTATTGACTGGTAGTGTAGATCTTTCCCATGTTTTAACCTATCCACATGCACCCATTCACATGAATGTTAATCAGATGTTTTGACGTTTGAAACTAATGAAAGATGGAACCAAAAGGCAAATAAATACATTGCCTTTCTTATTTGATATAAAGCTCTGTTCCGTGGCCATTTCATCAGCATCTGCATTATGCAACACTTTAGTGGCTGATATAAATTCTTAGTGTACTTCCCAGGGTTTAAAATGGAAATAATGTGCATTTACATTTAGTCAGTTCCTGCTGCTCATACAGGGTAATATACTGTAGGTTGATAAATGTATGTATATTGCTCAAAGGCTTATGCATACTTCTAATATCACATAAATATTCAATTACGCGTGTAAAATTAGATTTCTGAATTTAAAAAAAAAAAAACTTTGAGGGGTGCTTGACCACACACAATCTGCTACTACAGTGTTGCTGTGCAGGTGTTAGGTTGTTCTGGATGGTTAATAGGTGTTCTGGGGAGTTGTTAGGATGGTCTGTGTAGTTGTTATATATAGTAGTTGCTGGGTGTTCTGGAGTGGACAGTTGCTAGGGTGTTCTCTGCAGTTGTTAGGGTGTGTTGAGCAGTTGTTAGGGTGTGTTGAGCAGTTGTTAGGGTGCTCTGTGCAGTTGCTAGGGTGTTCTGAGCAGTTGTTAGGGTGTTCTGATCAGTTGCTAGGGTGTTCTGAGCAGTTGCTAGGGTGTTCTGAGCAGTTGTTCGAGAATTCTGAGCAGTTGTTAGGGTGTTCTGATCAGTTGTTAGAGAATTCTGAGCAGTTGTTATGGTGTTCTGAGCAGTTGCTAGGGTGTTCTGAGCAGTTGCTAGGGTATTCTGAGCAGTTGCTAGGGTGTTCTGAGCAGTTGCTAGGGTACTCTGAGCAGTTGTTAGGGTGTTCTGAACAGTTGCTAAGGTATTCTGAGCAGTTGCTAGGGTGTTCTGAGCAGTTGCTAGGGTATTCTGAGTTGTTGTTATGGTGTTCTGAGCAGTTGTTAGAGAATTCTGAGCAGTTGTTAGGGTGTTCTGAGCAGTTGCTAGGGTGTTCTGAGCAGTTGCTAGGGTATTCTGAGTTGTTGTTATGGTGTTCTGAGCAGTTGTTAGGGTGTTCTGAGCAGTTGTTAGGGTATTCTGGGCAGTTGTTAGGGTGTTCTGAGCAGTTGTTAGGGTGTTCTGAGCAGTTGTTAGGGTGTTCTGTACAGTTATTAGAGAGTTCTGAGCAGTTGTTAGTGTGTTCTGGGCAGTTGTTACCCTGTTCTGGACACTTGCTATGGTGTTCCGGGCAGTTGTTAGCCTGTTCTTGGCACTTGCTATGGTGTTCTGGGCAGTTGTTAGCCTGTTCTGGGCACTTTCTACGGTGTTCTGTGCAGTTGTTAGTGTGTTCTGGGCACTTGCTATGGTGTTCTATGCAGTTGTTAGTGTGTTCTGGGCAGTTGTCAGCCTGTTCTGGGCACTTGCTATGGTGTTCTGTGAAGTTGCTAGGGTGTTCTGTGCAGTAGTTAGTGTGTGCTGGGCAGTTGCTCGGGTGGTCTGGTCAGATGCTAAGGTGTTCTGTGCAGCTGTTATATACGAAAAGTTACAGTTACAGTTGCTGGGTGTTCTGGACAGTTTTTAGGGTGTTCTTCTTGGAAGTTGGTTAAAGCGATTTCAAGTTTTCCTTTCTCTTTGGAGTGTTACAAGCTGTTTGTGCATACATAAGATCCCTGAAGTTGCAAAGACTAAAGTCCCAAAACCAAAGAGATATTCTTTATAAAAGTTAAGACCACGCCCCCCTAAAACGGCTCATTCAAACACGCCCCCACATGTTTATGTAACGGTGTGGGGAGATTTGCAAAACACCGCCCAAATGTATACACAAAGAAAGAGGGCGGGACTTTTATTCTCTCTGTAGTATTGTTGCTGCCGCCGTCGCCATGTACTGGAGACGCTGTGTTTCGTTGTGAAACCGAAACTACTTTGTTTAGGCTTCCAAAAGAGGACACAACTAGAAATCAGTATTTACAACACTGTTCCAGAACAGTTCAACCCAAATATTCGAGTGTGTGCAACACATTTTACGGAGGACTATTTCCTGAACCTGGAAGAGTAGCCTACAATGATGGCTTGCACAAAGGCTGTTTCTATAAAGTAGGGCAATTCCAACTTGGCAAGGACAGTCTGGCACTTCTGACTCGCAGCCTGTAAGTATGTTTTCATATTTAAAGAATTTGCTACTGTCGATTCAAACGCGAGTTTTGAGCAGTGTAGAGTAGTACTTGTTGTTTGTCGTTTCTCTGATCACAAATGCAGTCATGGTAATGTTTACGCGGCGCGATGCAACGCGACGCGTAAAAAGACAGTATAAGTCATTATAATCAGTAATTATGTCCCCACTGGATGCAACAAATGCCTCGTTTGTAATGGGTTTTATTGTTTTTGTGTCGTCGTTCTGGGACACAGCATTCCATCTCACGCTTGAGGTATTCGGCCAATCACAATGCACTGGATAGCTGGCCAATCAATTGCTTCTCAGAATGATGAGCTTTGTAAAAATTGGCGCGTTTCAGAAAGGCAGGGCATAGAGGAGCAACAATAATGTACAGGATGTGGAAAATAATGTGTTTTTTGAACCTTAAACTGAATAAACACATTGCATTACACCAAATACACAAAATAATGTTCTTTTTAGCAACGTCATATGACCCCTTTAATGGCCTAATCTAAAGAGCCCACCTGTAAGTCTCTAAAATATTTTGGCTCTGATCCCTTAACTCAATTATTTTATGTTTCAGCAGATGAAAATTTAAATCCGGATCCTTTAGAAAAGTAATAGCAAACCTCTCTTCTTTCATGTCAGGTACCATTCATGTCTGTAATGTAAGACGGGTTAGTTTAACATTTCTTCAACAAAGTTGCACATACTTTACATACATACATACATAAGCACAACAGCTCTAGCGCTCCTGCTTGTCCACAGCAGAACTGCATGTCTAAGGCATTGTATGTGGCTATCTGTGTGTGGGCTTTAGTTTCCAGGGGGATCCCTATCCCATTACTTTTTTAACAGGAGAATCCCTCCCACATAAAACACCCCCACTCTCAGCTAATCCTGCATCTTTCCTTCGTAGCTCCATGTTCATCCCTTCATCCAGTGTGCTCTTCTCTCATTAATTCCCTATTAACACCCACCCCCGTCCACCCACACCCACACCCACACTCTTCTACTTCACTACTGAGTTTCAAGAATACTCTTACTCTGGTTTTCTGTGTTCAGTGATTGTGTAAGATTCGTTTTGTCGCATATTCTACTTCACATGAAAAGACCCTCTTTCCGTGTCATTTTATCGCAGCTGTCTGTGGTGCGTTAAAAGCAATCCTCTTGTGTTAGGCCAGCGCCATCTCTGTCCTTTGTTTCTGGGTTTCCCATCGCAGCAGACGCCAAGCAGATTTATATCAAGAAGTCACACATGTGGAAAGCCTTTCTCAAAGGAATGATCTTCCTCAGAATGATCAAATCTGATCCGATGAATTATTAAGCTTATAAAACATCCTGTAAATCTGTTGTAATGAGATCAAAAGCACAAGCTTCTGTAATCGTGCCTCAAGAACACAAAAGCATAATCCGCAACACATCGGGGTCATGTTTTTTGAATGCGCCGAGATGCCGTTTAGCCGCAATGTATGCGACGAGCTGGTTAAAAAGATGCGACTCACATGCTTTGCATGTTGTTATGCATGTGTGCATTGTTTGCAAATCTGTGTTCTAATGCTCGCTCACACACTAAAGAAATCTCCGGCGAATCAATACAGGGGCACAGCAGCTCCTAGACAGAGGAGAGCTTTAAAGATAATTATGGATTAAACCTATGAGCCGCTTTCAATATCAAAACTTTTTTTTTTCCTGCCCTACTTAGAGAACGGCTGTCAGTAATCAAAGTTAGTCATCCAGAGAGACATTATCAATTCACAAGGGTTGGCGAGAATCGAATTATGCCGTTGAATTGATTCCGCAATCCAAGCAGTTTGACAACATAATGACAACAAGGTCGTATTTACACCGTCTTTTAACATCCTGTGACTCTTCACTGGCTGCGTCGTCGGTTTGGGTCGGTATCATTATGGGAAACAGGCCCTGGTGGCTCGGTTCGGAGTTGGTGAGATGAAGTAGGTATGAAAATCAAGCTTTGTTTTATGCCTCAGCAGCATGAAATGAGCTGCTATTTATACCACGGCTCAATTGTGCGTTCGTGCTTGCCTGAGACAGGTTGGAAAAGGTCAGATGTGGCAATTATGCAGGTGTGGTTTGAATAGAAGTGCGGGGCTGGTGATTAGGGGCTCGCGCGCTGTTGGGGAGGTTGAACGCGGAATTTGCAGGAACTGCGAGCGCATGGCGAAATGGCAAACATCTTGAGCGTGATGAATGCTCATATTTTTACACTAGAGGGAGGAGATGTATAAGTGTTTCGTGATTAGGGAAGGGGACTGTATTGTTATGCAGAGAGCTCCGGCACAATGGTATCGATTAGAAAGCAGTAAACTCAGTTTAGAGAAACAAATCACAGATGCAATCCTCAAACACTCCATGCACTCTCAAATTACCTTCCCGGCACACACACTCGCACTACAATGAGCAGGTGATAATGAGCCATGGATTCCTTGCTTGTGTCCGGAAACACACACACACTGTAACGAATGAACTGTGTCTGATAGTTATGTTTTTTGTAGGTACTTTCTGCTTTCTTTTATTTGATCATTATTTGACCCTACCATTATCAGCACTGCAAAATAGGCCTATCCTATTAAATTTTATATATATATATATATATATATATATATATATATATATATATATATAGGCTATATAGATATATATAAGCAGCTGTGGTTGCCACATACATTTTCAAGTATTACAGGGTGGCATGTTGGTGCCGGTATATTTTACAATCTACAACCAAAAGTTGTATGTATAATCTTAATACCAATCTATTGGAAGTGCCAAAAAAAAAAAAGCACTGATAACCACCATGATAATGGAGTTCGCACAAAAGAAAGCCACATGATGAATGAGTTCATTGTATATGACCATAAAACAGAAAATACATATTTAGATAATACACAACACTAAAATAATGCAATAAACATTAACTAAATAACAGAAAATGTACATGACAAATGTACAAATGTACAAACAATGTACGTTACTGATAACAAAAATAAGAAGAAACATAATACAGTATTTATATTAAAAAAAATAATAATATGTTATCTGTCATGCAATGAATGTCCTTATAATTTTTATGGTAATTCATAGAATTTACTCACCCAAAAAAAAAAAAAAAAAAAAAAAAATAGCATTTTTACAGTATTTTTACAGTATTAAATTTAAAACTATTTTTTTATAGTGAACACAAAATTTACAAAATTATCTTTAATTTAGAAGTGCACAATATATATCAATACTATATGAGCCATATCAGTTTTTTCATGATAATTTCACATTTAACATGATTTATTTTAGTTTTAGTATTTTAATTAATTTTGACAAAATTGTATAAAATTTTCATATCGGCCGTTTATCAGTCTGAAGAAGATTTCCTTGTCAAAAAAGACAGAGCCCCAAAGTAAACCTACCTATTACATATTCACCATGGACCAATGGTAGTTTGAAGGTGTTTATCATCCGGAGTTAATTTTTCAGGATAGTTCAGCAAGTCCAGACACTTCGTTTTGGCCAGTCCGTTCTTTGATTTTCCTTGAGAAGAAAAAGAAAATATATTTGAGTAGATAAAAATAAAATATTTTGATGGATGTGGGTTACCAAGCACTTACTACTCCCCATTGACTTCCAAGGTATGATCAAAATAAAAATAAAAAATACTATGAAAGTCGATGCAGACCAGAATCTGTTTGGTTACCAAGATTCTTCAGAATATCTTTGTTTGTATTCGACAAAAGAAAGAAATTCATACAGGTCTGGAACAACTTGAGGGTGAGCAAATTATGATAGAGTTCTCTCTTCTTTTTTTTTTTTTTTTGCGTGAACTGTCCCTTTAATTGCAAAAGTTTTGCTAAAAAAAAAAAAAGGCTATTGAAAGCGTAGTTTACAGGAAAGAAGATGTGTTTGTACTAACAAAAAATGTGCAAAAATTTTACCTTTAGGGGTACAACAGCTTGTCACAGGGGCAGAACTTTCAAATGGACACTTTTGTACCTTCCTTACACTTAGAGTAGTAATGTGTATTCTTATGGTACTATTCTGAACACTTTAGGGGTAAATAAGGTACAAAGGTGTCCTTTCGAGGGTACTTCCCCAGTGACAAGCTGTTGTACCCCTAAAGGTACAATTTTTGCACATTTTTTCTGAGAGTGTGTCAGCTCCCATGAGTCTCATCTGCTCTACGTGACACTTAAGTCCCATCCCCATCACTCCTCAAGCATCCGTACAGACCTCAGTCTGTCTCGCTAAGCAGTGCTTGTCATCTGACCAGTGAACGAAACAGTCACTCACTACATTGTTCACTAATTACCGCTCCCCTTCTGTAACATGTCGCATATGTGCTGTACTATATATAAACTTGCTCACAAGAGGTTCAAGACAAAATAACTACTTTCGACAGCGCTGAATGGCAGTACTGTGGCTTGTCATTCTGCTGTAATAATTCTGATTGTCGGAGTGTGGCACTGATCCACCCATTGTATAGAGGAGCCTGACACTCATAATCACATAGTCTCAGCTAGTATAAAGGCATGACAGGCCCATGATGTCATTGTTTCCAAGGCAACACTTTATTTGAAGAGTCTTAATAAGTCCTAGAAAATGTTAATTAGTCATGGTCATGAACTTGACATAAGAAGTTGAAGGCTGATGACTGACTTAACATTGTTGTGAAGCACAGCATCAATCCTCTTGTGTGGTAGATAGTCTACATTTACTTGACACTTGTATCCCAAATGTGTTACAGTAGACTTATTACAAGGGCATCCTGGGGTTAATTGCCTTGCCACTTTCACATTGTTGATTGATCATTATTAAAAGACTTGAACCTGCAACCTTTCAGTAACCAGCCCAGATCTTTAACTAATAGGATGCACCAGTGTTTCCCAACCCTGTTCCTTGAGGCACACCAAAAGTACACATTTTGGATGTCTCCTTTACCTGACCATCTATGGTTTTAAAGTCTCTGATTCAGGTGTGTTTGAGTTGTGGCCTAATGGTTAGAGAGTCAGACTTGTAATCCAAAGGTTGCAGGTTTGAGTCTTGGTACCGGCAGGGATTGTTGGTGGGGGGAGTGAATGACCAGCGCTCTCTTCCACCCTCGATACCACAACTGAGGTGAGACCCTTGAGCAAGGAACCAAAGCCCCAACTTCTCCCCGGGCGCCAGGTGTGTGTTTGTTTGTTCACTACTCACTGCTGTGTGTGTGCACATGGATGGTTTAAATGCAGAGCACAAATTCTGAGTATGGGTCACCTACTTGGCCACGTGTTACATCCTTTCCTTTCCCTTTCTTTTGATTTGGAAAAGTTTGAAAATGGTAGTTGGTGTGCCAGCAGGAACAGGGTTGGGAATCTCCAAAGGTAAGTGTTTTTAGAAATGAAATGTAACTATCAAGTTGTTGTTGTTGTTGTTGTTTTACTTTTAACATGTTCATTAGCGTTAAGATGCAAAAAAAAAAAAAAAAAAAAAACCCACACTCCAGTGTTGGGGGTAATGCATTACAAGTAACTAAATCAGATCTACTTTTTTCAAGTAACTAAAGAAACTGATTATTTTTTAATTTACAAGAAAATATTTATTTACTTTTTCAAATAACATAAGTTACTTTATTTTCCCATTTATTGACTGACAGCTCTCCTGTCACCATGTTGAGAGAAATCAGGAGTAAGTGTATAATGTGTAAACATGATGATTACTGTAGTTCTAGACTAAATGTGAACATGTATTTATTCATCTCACTTGCAAATGCAAACTTGGAATATGATGCAAGCCTGCAATAATTAAGTATACTAAATAAAACAAATATCCTTTTTGTATTTAATTCCATTTTATTAACCAATGTCTTGGCTGCTGACCTTTGATAATCCAATTCAACCATAAGAATAAGCAAAAAATGACTAAATAAACATAATGTTTGTGTTGCATTTGTTATTATTGCTGAAGAGTGCTGAACTTTCTTCTCCTGCATCCTAATCTTCATGCAATCCAGAATGGCAGCACAGTTGAAAAGTTGTTTGACCTGTTCCCTCTACTGTAAATATGTGAATTTGCATTTCCTTCTGCCTGAGGCTAATTCATTTCTCTTTTGGTATGAGAGGCCTTTTACACTTCGCCAAAAACAGAAATTTTTATAGTAAAAACAAAGCAAGCCCAGTCCAGATTTAGAAAATAGCCCAAAAGTAATGCAACACATTACTAATTAGTTACTTTTTAGGGAGCAACGCAATAAATTAGTTACTTTTTAGGGAGCAACGCAATATTGTAATGCATTACATTCAAAAGTAACTTTCCTAACACTGCTGCACACTAAGTGTTAAAAAACTGACAACAAAAAGCAAACACCTCAGTAAAGCTGTGGTTTTTATCTTGCATTTGCTTTATCTCACATTAGCTTTTTTGCACCCTCGTAGTGTGTGGGCCTTTCACGTTTTTGGATCATCATTAAAAGACTTGAATCGTGGCTTATGCACATAGACTTTTGGACTTATTTTTAGGTGCAGTGAGTTTTTAGTAATTTCTTCATTAGCTTCAAGTGCCACAAAAGTTATCAGTAAAGGCAAAGTCTTGATATTCTGGTATCTAGATATCTGGTATCTGGTAGATATCTAGATAGATACTAATTTACATTTATATTTGTGTTTTATCCAAATCATCTTACATCGCATTCAGGCTAAAAAAAAAAAAAAAAAGTAACACTTTATTTAAAAACTTTATGTATAATGCATTATAAAGGGTTATTAAAGGGTAAAATGCATTATAATTATTCATAATTTGCATTGTAATACATTAAATAATTATTTATGACGATTTAAAGTATAACAAAGAATTGATAAATGTTATAATGTATTAACTGTGGTTACAATTATTCATGAGATTGTACAATGCATTATAAGGTGTATTACAAGGCATAATTAATGCATTAAAACTACTTTTATAATGCATTATATATAAAGACTTTAAGTAAAGTTTTATCAAAAAATTTTTAGTTCACTCAGTGCCTGGGAATTGAACCCATGACCTTTGCATTGCTAGCACCAGGTTTCACAGTTTGAGCTACAGGAATCCTGCATGATATCAGTTAGATACTTTCACCTGTTTTATAGAAGTTGACTTGTAAAGCCACTTAAACTAACAGAGAATATTTTGAAAGCACCACAGCATTTACAGTTTTCTGGAAATCAGTCTATAGTCCTATTCAGAAGGGACTAGTTTTCTCAGAGGACATTAGAGAAATTCATGTTTCACAGACATACTTTGTGATTTGAATCCCGTCCAAATCTGCCAACTCTGTGTTCTTCTCACACAAAAATTCCAGAGCAAATTACTGTTTTTCTGAAAACTCACTGGTCCTCTGAAAAATCTGATCACCTCCGAATGTGAATGCTGTCTGTGCTTGCTGGTATTTTATTATCCCATCAGTTCTCATCATGTGTTTTTAAAAGTCCATATTGAAATATTAAAAGCCATATTACTTCTTCTGACGAAAGCCAAATCACAAAAACTTCTGACTGGTTATTTTAATATCAGCATCAGGTATGATATATTTACAAAGGTTAATAATAAGCTGCCACTTTTATGAATTTATGTGGTTTAATTAAAATTGAAATTAAATAAAAATAATTCATTAAAAGACACAAATATGTCATATGTGATAAATCCAACCACAGCACATGACTTTCTGTAATGGCCACATCTACAAAACACATCTCCATCTGTGTAATAAACACAGAGATGTTAGTCCCATCTGAATTGGTACACAAAACCACAAACGTAGGGTAATAAAACGTGCAACTGTAGTTTCGAAAACTTGTCCCATCCGAATAGGCCTTATGAATGGCTCATTTATAGTCCTCTCTGCATATTAAACTGGGATAGGAGAAGGTATTTTAACATCGTAAAAAAAAAAATTTAAAAAAAATCCACACTTCAGCTTTAAGAATGTGCAAGAGTGATGGGTAATGAGTGATGACAATGGAGGTTTATGGATCTCAGGTGTTGGAGAACACTCAATGCAATTAAGAGGAAAGTTATTGTGCTGCATAAACATTTTCATACCTGCATCCGGACTCCCTGAATGAGTCACACACACAAACGCTGAGACAGAGAGAAAAGTGGATGTGCATGAGGAAGACTGCCAGTTGACATCATTATGAGGGATTCCTAGACTACTAAACTTAAGTTGGTCAGACAAAGACAAGGTGGAAAGGAACAAAGAGGAAAAAATGGACTTAGAAAGGCGCAGAAAGGTCAGAATGAGAGGACAGAAGAGAGTGATTTCTATGATGACTGGTCTTGACTTTTAGAGAAGGTGGTAATGGTGTTGATGGAACACAGCCAAGACAAAAATCACCATGACTGTTACTCTGTCATTATTTACTCACATGCATGCCATCCTGAACCCGTATGGTTTTCTTTCTGAAACACAAAAGGAGATATTTTGCTGAACTGTCTGGCTGTTCTTTTCCACACAGTGGTGGAATGGGGACTGGTAAAGCTGAGCTCCAAAAATATCAAATCAAGTTTGATGTTAGTAGATACGTTTATAGCACCCAGGTAATCTGTTCATAACCAGATTTATGGCTAAAAAGCTATAAATAAACATTTCAATCAATCTGGTTGAGCTCGATCTGAATGAAATTTGAATGGAAAGGGTCAGTGTAGACCTGAAAATAATCTGATCAACAGGTAAAAAATAAACAAAAACCTGTAAAAACTTGAATCTGAATATTTTCTTTAAGAGTTAAACATTCCTTTTGCACATGTGCAGCCATTTATATGACATTGTATGTCATATAAATGGCTGCAGTGACATGATGACTTTACCTATTGGCGATGAGCATTTTATTGAGAATTCCACCATATTGCGCCTTGCACTTTCTCCCATTCATATGTATTATGACTGTCCAGCCTTTGTATGTCTAAAGTCTTTACTTTAGCTCTGGTGGCATTATTGCAGTGGCATTCTTTACATCTAACCTGATGAAATATTTTAGATCCTGAATGCAAATTAGAACTGAGTGCTATAATAGAGGGGATTGTCACACCCAAGGACTGTCTGTGTGTTTTTTTCTGTCTCATGTGCTCCCCTTTACTTAGTTCTCCCTTGTTTTCCCTTATGCCCATATTTGGTTTTCCTGTTCCTGTTCCTGTTCCCATTAAGTTCCCATTTAGTTAGATCAGTCCCACCTGTGTTGTATTAATTATCCTCATTTAGTTTCTGTTACTTAAGCCCTGTGTTTTCCATTGTCTAGTGTCCGGTATTAACGTCGATGTTTTGTTTCTGTGAGTCTCTCCCTGCCTTGTGTTACCCCTGTTGGATTATGGATTAAAGACTGTTTATTTTGAGTTTATCCTCGTCTCCTCATTCCTTGTTTTGCCACAGTAGGCAAATGTGACAGAATACCGAACCAATACAGTGAGCAGCGCCCACTCGTTTTCTTTTCCGTTTTTTGAAATTCTTTTTGTTTTCTCATTTTTTCCCCCGCGGCATGGAAGTCGCTGCTCGCTACAGAGAGTAAGCGTGGGAATTCGGCGAAATCAACACGAGGACTGCGAGTCCGCCAACCGCTCATCAGTCAAGTTCGCTGGCCACTGCGAAGTCAAGCCCGCCGACTGCGGCTCCCTCAAGCCCACCAGCCGCTCCGAAGTCGAGCCCGCCGACTGCGGCTCCCTCAAGCCCATCGGCCGCACCGAAGTCAAGCCCGCCGGCTGCAGCTCCCTCAAGCCCGCCGGCCGCGGCTCACTCCAGCCCCTGACCAGAGTCCAGTGCAGGCTCCAGCCCCTGACCAGAGTCCAGTCATGTCCCCTGAAGTATTGTCCACAGGAACAATTCTAGTTGGTCTTGTCGGTCTTGTCTGTTGGGGTTCTTCAGAAGCAGGCTGCTTCTCCTGTCATGGCCACGGAGGCCATTCCCAAGCCGCTTGCTTCTTTTGTTGCCTCGATGGAAGCAGTTCCTTAGTTCACCCCTGAGAGGGCCCCTGTCACCACGTTCAGCCCAAGGAGGGCTGTTGGTCTCATGTCCGGCCCAGAGAGGGCCTCAGATTCTGAGCCTAGCCCAGAGAGGGCTCCTGTTCCTGAGTTTAGCCCACGGAGAGGGCTCCAATCCCGGATCCAGCCCAGGGAGGGCCTCTAGACCCGAGATTCTCCCCTATAAGAGCTCCAGCTGTAGGGGCCGGGCCGTTAGCCAGGGCCATGGAGGCCGATCCGCCATGGCTCCCCGAGCTCCCTGCTCCGCAATGGCTTCCTGGACTGCATGCTCCGCCATGGCTTCCTGGACTGCATGCTTCGCCAGGGCCTCCCGAGCTCCCTGCTCCGCCATGGCTTCCTGGACTGCATGCTCTGCCATGGTCTCCCAGAACGTGTTCTGCTCTGGATCCCGGCCATCCCCGTGTAAACCTGTCCTGAGAGACCTCCAGAGCGCCCACCCCCTCTCCCCGGTAGATGTCATGTGGCGCGTGGACGCGCCTTCCGGGAGGGGGAGGTAATGTCATGCCCAAGGACTGTCTGTGTGTGTTTTCTGTCTCATGTGCTCCCCTTGACTTAGTTCTCCCTAGTGTTCCCTTATGCCCATATTTGGTTTTCCTGTTCCTGCTCCCGTTAAGTTCCCATTTAGTTAGATCAGTCCCACCTGTGTTGTGTTAATTATCCTTGTTTAGTTTCTGTTACTTAAGCCCTGTGTTTTCCATTGTCTAGTGTCCGATATTAACGTCGATGTTGTGTTCCTGTGAGTCTCTCCCTGCCTTGTGTTACCCCTGTTGGATTATGGATTAAAGACTGTTTATTTTGAGTTTATTCTCATCTCCTCGTTCCTTGTTTTGCCACAGTAGGCAAACGTGACAGGGATAGTTTTTAGAGAATAACAGTTTAAATTTTGTCCTTGTCCTCAAAGGAAATTGGAAGACTTGGAATAAAGTCACCAGTTGACTATATTTATGGTGCTTTTTTGCCATCATTGGGGATTAACAACCCTAGTTCTCATTCACTTTCATTGAATGGAAAAGAAAAACTCCTCCTTTAGAGTAATTCCATACAGGAAATTCCAGTAACACTTTATTTTATGGACCAATTCTCACTATTAACTAGTTGCTTATTAACATGCATATTACTAGCATAGTGGCTGTTTATTAGTACTTATAAAGCAACCCAATACCTAAATTTAACAACTGCCTTACTGTTAATAAGCAGCAAATTAGGAGTTTTTCAGGGAAAACTCTTAGTTAATGGTGAATATGTGTTCACTATTCTAAAGTGTTACCAAAATTCCTGTCACTCAAACAGTAGTGCATATTGCAAGCAACTCCATGGCCTTGGGTTTGACTCCCAATGCATGAGCTGATGTATACGTACCTAAATTGCTTTGGATTAAAGCATCTGTCAAACGTGTAAAGTTAGTATTGTGGATTCGGAACAGCATCAGGGCGAATAAATGATTAATTTAATCTTTCATTTTCATTTTTTATTTAATAAGCTGCTTTTAAATCCATTACTTTTGAATGCACTCATCAAGTACAATCATTTTAACATCCTCAAAGCTGAAGCTGCAGAATAAATAAAAATCCAAAGTCTTTGTAATGACACGCAGCTGGACAAAAGTGTGATTCATAGTGGATTCACTGACCATCTAAACGTTCCCAGTGAATGCTGGCCGTGCACCAGTTTCGGTGAGAGCTTGATGTTTTATTAAGAGAAGTCTGCTATAGTTTTTCCCATGCAAATCAACAACATAAGACCTCTCTCTGGCACATATGTCCTCTGCTCTCTCCTGTATGAAGCTGCTGAGGTAAGAAGATCGAGTTTTCCACTTAGTGGAGCACAAGGACTCCCACCCTTTTCCCACAGTCATCTCAGCGGTGTATGTGTGTGTGTGCACACGGGCGTACCTCTGTGCACCTTTAAAGACGCAGGAGCTAAAAGCACAATTTATAAACAGGTGTTTTATGTGTGTGAGCATGCAGTCAGCGGCAGCAGTACACATCTCTGTTAACAAGTGGTCAGCAAGGAAATAATAAATAAATACTAATGTTATTTCCAACCAAATTATCAAATTTGCCTGGTGGGAAGCAGCAGGGGACTGCAAGATGAAACACAAATGGCCTTCGTTATTTCAAACCAGGCCGATTCCGCCTTGATTTTCAGACCCTGGTGTTTCGTTCCTCAGTAAGGCCTTTGTAAGGATGTCATTTATTTCATACCGGGTTCGGATGGAATAGTTATACGTTTGCTAGCGGCTACACCCTATTAGCATAATTTCTCTTGAAATGGTTCTGAAATTGCCACGGAACTGACAAGTCGTTCGCTCCTTGCTCTTGTATTCGTATTGTCGAAAAAAACCCCGAAAATATGTGTGTGTAACTAAAGGGTACTAATACAGCGAAAATGGTGATTTTGGAAGTGCGTTAATGACAGTACTGCGCCGCTCTGATGCCTCGCGCACCTAATTCCTTCACAGGACGCAGCGGTTCGCTCAGCCTCCCTGCTCATTATGAAATACCTCCTGGTGCTTCAAACCAACTTCATACATTCACGCACACACAGTGTCACTTCTCTGATTCTCTCGGTTTAACACAATACACTGTTAGATCCTTACAGCGCTGTATTCACTTTTGTCTATACTGCCTGAATCAGGTCTTTTTGACAGTGAAAAATGGAAGAGGTTTGTCTCTCACTGCCGTTGTCTAGTTAGACTAAATGCAAACTTCCTCTCTTTCTTGTCTTTGGGTTGTTTCAGACAGGAAACATGTTTTAGACTGCGTGTATCTCCTTTCTTTTCTTTGCTTTCATCAGGTAGACACTTCCAGCACATCTGACGTGAAGTACTTTTGAATAACTAGAAGAACTCACTTCCTCACATAAGGATGTTGACAAAGAGGAATCACTTCGACAATGATGACCGCTAAGTAGTGCCAAACAGTTGGACTTCACTTTCAGCATGAAGTCTGGTCCATGTTCAGGTCAGGTTGAGGCAAGTTTTGTTTGTATAGTGCCTTTTTTTGTTAGGTCGTAGAAGATGCAGTGGACTCTGTGACACCGTGATTAGCAGGGCTCATTTATTGTAGTTTTTTGTTTTCTGATTAAATTATATGAAAATGTTTCCAATAGTTCATCATAGTCATCAATTTGTATCAGTTTTACTTTAAAATAGGGTAATATGCTAGAATATTGACTATAGAATGCAAAAGTGCCTACTTTTTCAGCTCTGGTTCTGTGTGTGTTTATTTTTCACCTTAGGCCCAGAACCAAACCAACCAGCTATGAAGAGAATCACAACATTACACAGTTTCATTTAAAGCAAAAATGTATACAAAAAATTATACAAAAAAAACCAAAAAAAAAACAAAGGTACATGACTGTGTACCTATCGGCTTTGGTAAGGGGGAGAACTACATTCCCATATGAAGCACTGCGAATGACAATCAAATTAAAAATGATGGAGAAATATAAAACTATTCATTTTAAAGTTGTTAATTGTATCTACAGAAACAGTACATTTTAATTTTATTGCATATTACGCACACAAAATTTTTAAGTATTTTGAGAGCTCAGGGAAACCAACTTGTTTACAGCATTTGCGGTGCTTCTTGGGAATGGGCGGGGCTAAGGAGCTTGTTTGGCGCGCTTTGCTCTCTAATTGGTGGGATTTTCTGGACAGCATCATGAATAATATAGTTTTCACCAAGAATTTGGCTATTAAAGTTATTTTAAAAATAAGTTGAATTGGAGCTAACAAATGACTTCAACAAAAGCAATCTCTGAGCTCACAACAGGTTTATATTTAAAGGTTTGTCAGTTTTTGTTAAAAATCAATTTCTCTGTGGAGAAAATTGATCGAGTTTTTGCTTCTGTAATTTGATTGTTGCGCTCTATAATCATGACATCTAAAAATATGTTTTTTTTTTGTAAGCTTTTCCTCGACATCTCTACACTTGTATTCTGAGTGTGATTCATTGTTAAAAAGAGAGAAAACAAACAAATAAATAAATAAACGGTATAATAACACTTCATTATGAAAGTCCACTTTAGACATTCTACTAACTTTGTAACTACATTTCAACTCACAGTAAGTAGAGTATTAGAAGACTATTTGCTTAATATTTGCTTACACTTTATTTGATGGACCCCCACAAGCAAACTACTGACTATAAGTAACTTTGCAAGTGCATGTCTACTAACCCTAACCTAACAGTTTACTAATAGTATATATATAAGTATCGCTTTTTATTTCTACTCTCTTTCCTACTACTTGTTTCACTTCTATTTCAGTTTTTATAACCATTTCTTACTATGTGTAAGTAAGCTGTTGTTTTTTTAGCATGTGCGTTTGGCTCAGTGTTATTTTTTTTAAAATTACTGATAAACTAATGTAGTTTGATTTTTATTTGTTGTCTATTTTAATTTGAATTAAAGTTGGAGTAATGTTTATGGAGCTTAATGTTATGTTAGAATCATTATTATACTCATACCTTTTGTTCTTTAATATATTGTTTTTAGCTTTATTTTTTGTTTTCATTTAAATGTTAAGTTTTGAAATTTTGTTGTATGCGTTTGTCATTTTTATTTAATTTCTATATTTTTGCAAATGTGTATATATAGTATTTATAAAGTTATAGCTTTTAGTTTTGGATCTGTTTTAGTTGTTTTAATACTACAATTTATTGTTTCTGTTGTCCTCATTTGTAAGTCGCTTTGAAAAGCGTCTGCTAAATGACTAAATATAAATATATATATAAATATAATAGAGTTTGTTGACAAGTAGTTGCAAATAAATGACTGGTAGTTGACGTGTACTGTAGTTAGTTGAATGTCTAAAGTGGATTATCAAAATAATGTGTTTATCCAAATGACCAAATGATAAAGTTAAAGATGAATTTGATTATCACGGCGAAAATAATTCTCAATAACAATATTCTAGCAGTATCTAAAATAAAATAAAATAAAATAAATGGATAAATAAACAGTGTTTTATCTATCTATCTATCTATCTATCTATCTATCTATCTATCTATCTATCTATCTATCTATCTATCTATCATCTATCTATCTATCTATCTATCAGCCATTATAATTATGTAGTGAAAATCTGATGTTTTGACAGCCATACTCTAAAATGGCATTGCATTTATTCAACAAAATTAACACTTTATTTGATGAGAATATAACTATATTCAAACATTTTCTATTTTAATGGAAACACAGTAGATATGCACCCAAATAATTTGCTTAGAATCAGAGTGTTTGCTCAATCGGACTGAAAAGGCTTCATGTAAACACCACAATCAATCCGATTGAGCTCTATCTGAATTAATTTTCAATCTGATTAGAAATGTTGGAATAGACCTGAAATAATCAGACCAACAGGAAAAAATTAGCATGTACTGTAAACACTTGAATCTATTTTCTCAATCTGGTTCATAAATACCTTGAGCACATGTGCAGTTCCCTGATGCATATATTTACATATGTTTAATGTCAAACATAAAAAGCTCTTTTGACATATAAGAATGTCTATGGCACAAACAAATGCTGAACTAGGCTGTTAGGGTAGGTTTAGGGTTAGTAGAATAAGTTGACATATACTTGCAAAGTTTCTCATAGTCAGTATGTTGTATGTTGTGGGCCCATAAAAATAAATTTTAGAAGATATTAAGTCTACTAATACTCTAATGACTGCTAGTTGACATGTAGTTGCAAAGTTACTTACTGTTAGTAGAATGTCTAAAGTGGACTATCGAAATAAAGTGTTGCCTTTTCACAAACAGCCTGAGAATTATGTTTTTGGGTGGACTGATAAAAATTGTTGTAACTGGTATGTCCTGTGTTGGAAGGATGCTTTTTTTTTACCTTTATTTGACAGATTAGCCAAGAGCAAAAGATGAAGAGAGAATGGATCAGGATTGGGAAAGGACCATGAGCTGGGAGTCAAACTCATACTGTCCTACAGCCAGTACTTGAATGTCTTTAGCACTGTTTAGTCTTGAGTTAATAAAAACAATGTCAACAAATCTTCAATGCACAGATGTTCAGCTGTCCACCAAAACAGCATACTGTACAGCGATGACACTGACTGGCTGGTGCAGATGTGTGGAGAATGTAGCATGTTCTCGCCATTTCTGTCACAGCGTCTTCCATACTATTGCCTTGTTCTCACATTCCTCTATATTTAGGGCAGACGGATCATTTTGGACAACATCTCAAAATGAGTCATTGCAAACTGAGTCTTTATTTTTTTTTTTTATGTCTTTATTTTTTGTTCCCCCACCCCTGTCCTCATTATTTCTGTAGACTTTGCACTATCAAAGCAGAACAAAAGAATGTATGCTTCAGTAATCACTTGTCACCCTTTCATTTCCTATCATTCTGTGTCAAGAGAGAGATTTTGAACAAATAAAGAAGTTGGTTTAATCTTCGGGGACCAAGAGAAAACTTTCATTATAGATATGAGCGCAAAGACGTCTTTTCGCTTTTCACTCTTCCCAAACATTAAAGCAGACAGACATTATAATCCAATTAACCAAAAGGAGGGAAGAAAAAAGGCAACATTAGATTCATTAAAGAAAATAAAATCAACTGTAATCGCTGCAGAGCCGTTCCTAACTGATTGCACGCTTGCAGTTTCACAGATCCGATGCAAAAAAAAAAAAAAGTGCATTTGCCATAATTAATTTGGAAGCTTTTTGATAAGTGGCATTGACAAGGAGATTATTGGTTCAAATGAGAACAATTTCTGCTCGTCTTCACGAAGCTGGCGCAAAGTTGATGAGGAGGCAAGGGAAATACAGTCTTATTTTCAGACTCCCTTGGGAAATGAAATATTGTTTTTTAGCCAACAATAAAGATCATCAGATGAGAGGATAAAGTAATTACTGCTGTTTTAATTCTCCTTTAAATTAAACGGGATTTTCATAACAGACTGCCTCAAAGGAGATATTTTTATAGGTGCTGAAGGAAAGAGAAATTAAACGATTTGTAATTAAAGTTAAGATGTTTATTTTGCGTGAACAAAACTTTGCCTTTGTAATTTGCTTGATATTTATTTAGTCGGCCAGAAAGACATGCTTTAATTGTTTTGAACCTTGCAATCAGCATCGAACTGACCTTCGTAATCTGACTTTGTACATTTGTCTTTGCAATGTGCCAAAATCTTTCATGACGATACGCTTACGTTAGTATGGAGCGATTGAATCGTGTCTATTATTGTGAAGTGTGGAGCGCTCAAGGTCTGTTTAAGCTCTCTAAATGACTCTCCTTCTCTGCAGCATTAGTGCCATTATTTATAATACTCTTAAACAACTTTAGGCATTGGTGATTTTTTTCGTAGTGGCCGTAATTTGATTATTTTAATGATCTCATTCCACACTGGGGACTCTTGGTGCCTCGAGGGAAAGTCATGCTCCAATGAGTCGCTCAAATGTTTTATCAAGCCAAAGATAGTCCTGTGCTAGATGGTGATGAGTGGCTCTCTGTGGACGTTGCCTTATTGTACCCCTTCCCAAAGTGTCTCATAATAACACATTTAAGTTAATTTAATATATTGGCATGAAAACACTTTGTCATCTTGCAAAGCTGCATTATGGCGTCTTATAAGTCAAGTGCCAAAGGGGTGGAAACTTCTCATGTTGTATGAATTTATGTTTCTCATGATCGCAGTAAGGCCTTCGCTTATAATTTGCTTTGTAGACAAACATAAATTATGCCTATATGCATGTCCTACAAAACTTTTTATTTATTTTATTTTTTATATATAATTTTTAAATGAGTGGAATGGAGCAGATAGTGATGATGGAGATTCTTTCAAGTTTCCAACATACATAGGTGGTTATAGTTAACTAAATTAAACCATAAAAACAGTTTTAGTACTTCAAATAAAATAAATGGTAACTGAAACTGAAAAATAAAATGTTAATACAAATACTTTTCTCAGAAACATTCTCATTTTCATTTTGTTTAACTTGATGGAATGAAAAAAACTCAAATAAAATTAATAAAAATGACAAAACCACACAAAATTACTTCAATATTAATTAAAATGAAAACAAAAAATATTAAAATAAATAACAAATTCAAATGATTAATAAAAACTATAATAGCTTTTAATTATACAAAAATAACACCGATCACCTTAAACACTGTTTAAAAATCATCCCAGGATGATTCCCACCTTTCATTTGTTTTATTTCATAGTTACTTTCATTAAAAGTTATAGATGTCAAATTTTTCAATGGTAGTGTACTTTGGGTTTCAGTAATTAATTTGACATTATTAGACTTTATGGTGTGAAGTTACAAATTGTAATAATACTTAAATTAAAAGAATAATTTGTCCACCATTCCTGACCCTTTATTCTATTATTAAATAATTGCATAATAAAAAGCTAAACTAAATTAGGAATGCATGAACGATGAATCCAGAAGGAAATTGCCTTGTGTTTGGTCTGTGTTCCTCAGAGAGAGGTTAACGAGGGTGTGAGAGGATGGCTTTGTTCCAAATAACTAACATGCTTCACTTTTACAAATTGGCTTTGTTTAAAAGTAGACATAATTTCACCTTTCTTCTTCTCAGGCTTTTTGGGGAAGTGGTTGTCTTTACCTTCTCATAGACGTTTGACTTCTGTTTGACTTGTGCGCTAAGAAGTTCAGAATCAAATGCGACTGCTGTTTTGCTAACTTAGTCAATGAATTAGAGCGTCTTTTCAACCACACACAAAAAAAACATGCATTGTTTCCTGCAGTTGTGAGTTTACAACAATTCTGTGATCCGTTTAGGGCTGCCCCGACCAAAGATTTCCCTAGTCGACTATCAGGCGTTCATGTAACATTAAACATTAAACACTTTTTTATAGTATTTGCCCATTCATATGCAGCTTCTGTGCCACCTTTACAGTATGAAAACAGCTTTGGAAAGAAAGCAAGTGTTCTCATATGTGGCTGGGACGCTAGTTAATGTGTCCAAACCAGCAGCGTGAAGCAGTTCTTCGAAACACAGCATCCAGCCCGAGGCTTTCCACATTCACAGCACTAATGTTTCCTTTCATCCTCGTGTCCTCACTTAACACATTCACCCCAATATCTCAGCTCACCTGATGACTCATTGGTTTCAGAGCCATCGGGCCTTTAAGTCATTTATGAAAACAACATCTTCTGTATTCGGGGTTGCAAAGGTGTCATACGGCTCTCCAAAATCATCACAAAATCACATTCCTTCTGAGATGATGACAACGCAGTCGATAAACAAACATTTTCCCCTCCAGACCTTTACCTTCATAATCTCATCCATTTACAATGTAATTTACAGCTAAATCTAGTCAGTGAAACAGTAATTGTTTTGTATTGGATTTTAATGAGTGCAAGGTGAACCCAGACACCTCTGTACGCTGTAACCGTCTCTTATGACAGACGACTAAAAGAGAGAGTTATCAGTGCGGTTTCCATTTCACCGCCGATTCAAAGAGCACTATAAAGGGCACGAGCCGTGGCTGACGATACCCGTGTTCATGTCACTGTGTTATTAACTAGTTATCAAAGGCTTTTGCCTCACCTTTCCCGTGGATCAATGATGGTGCAATTAAAAGGTACTTTTCATGAAGCGATCTTAATTATAAGTGCCGCAGCTGAAGTCATAAACTCGCTCTTTGTAACTTTCCCTCCTGTTCTCCTGTCACTCCAGGGTGAGCTCTCTTCCTTAAATTATTCATGAGTAGTAGCATGTTAGGATTATACTCGTTAAAAAGTAATGAGGTACCGCGATAATAAAAGGTTGTCTTGTATTGTTTTACTAAGTGTCTCTCACCAGCGGAGGTAGTTGCTCGCCTGCGGCTCTTATGAAAGGGATTTTGACTCTTGGCAGGGAAAGAAAGGAAAACCAAAAGAGCTGCGAGAAAACACAAAACGTGCATCCTAACAGATGCAGAGGCACACAGCTGTTGAAACAGAGAGGCTAAAAGCTGTCTTGAGCCGTGTGCTTTTTGTCCTCTTTGAACTGAGAGATGATCTGAGGAGCTTATGCAAAGGCTCGGGAAACTTATGGAAGCGCAGAATGCCTTTGCTTTCGCGATGAAGCGATTTGAGCTCCGATCGCATGTGGTGAGGTTGATGGTGTTTGCAGCCTCTCATGTGACCTGTCTTTCAGCGTGCTGAGTTATTGTGGTGTAAAAAGCAGGAACTTTAAATGTAACTGGAAAATGTAATCAAAAGGAATTGATTGCACAAAATATTCATTCCTATCCACTGCACAGACTTCTCAGCTTCCTGTAATTAATTTTTTGTTCATGTGTGTTTTGTTACTTTTACATGTCATACATATTGCATGTCATATATGCATATATAGTAATATACTCTATTCATATATATATATATATATATATATATATATATATATATATATATATACACTACTGGTCAAGAGTTTGGAATAATTATGACAAGGCTATAAAAACAGTAATATTATGAAATATTATTACAATTTAAAAGAAATATTAAAAAATCATTCTAATATGCTGGTTTGGTGCTCAACTATTAATAAAGGTTCTTATTATTAATGGTGAAAACAGGTTTTGCTGCTCAAAGGCATTGTTCACTCAAAAATGAAAATTTTCTGAAAATGTCCTCATTCTCAGGCTACCCAAGATGTAGATGAGTTTATTAATTCATCAGAACAGATTTGGAGAAATGTTGCATTACAGTACATCACGTGTTCACCAAAGGATACTCTGCAGTGAATGGGTGCCGTCAGAATGAGAGTCCAAACAGCTGATAAAAACATCTGTTTAAAGTACTGTTTAAGGTTTAAAGTGACTGTTTAAAGTTAAATTGTCTTAATGACGGATTTGTTTCTTACAAACACGCAGCTGTTCACTTCACAAGATGTTAAATGTTTGGACTCATTCTGACGGCACCCATTCACTTCTGACTTGAAACTGGTTTCCTTCTGAGAACAACAGCTCCTTACATGATATGAGTAAAATGCTCCACTCTGTGCCACTGCTCCAACACACTTTTGTTTTTGTTGACACTAGCAACAAGTGAAATTACTCATACTTTTTTAATTGGTGAATAAAATCTACAAAATAGACATTTTAATATGGAATATTCTCTCGAAGCAGAAATGTTGAATTTATTACATTAAAAAAAACAACTAATTAATGTATCATTCCAGTTCTTTAATATTTTCCAAATATGCCATGACTCATTTGTGATGTCTATTCTGAACCTTTAATTTGACTCATCGGATGCTTTGCACGTGTAAAAATGGGCACCGAGGAGTGTAGGTAATGAATAGTAAATCTAGAGATACTTTAATTTATGAAATTGGAAAAAAAAACAGCTCTGTAATAATGTTTGTTTGATGAAACTGAATACCATCTGAGGTGCTGAAAAGAACGATTCAGTTTTCTTGTGGACACTTCACGTGTTTAAATGTCAGCGAGAGACTCCGAGGCTGTTTGCGCATAGTCAGTTTTGGCAGAACACAGGATATTTTTAGGAGATGGAAGGTGCTCCCAAATGTCCCCCCTAACGAGTATTCAACACCTCACACACTAATTAAGTATTAATTACTCCCAGATGGTACACTTAACCCCTGCTCTATTTCTGGGTCTCTGTGGATGACTAGGGAATACTGTGACGTAGGGGAATTTTCTCGTAATGTTAACCTCTTACTGTGAAGGGATAACTATAGCAATCAAAAATAGATCGCTCCATTATCTCGCCTGATTAAATCCTGTCGCTGATTGCGAGTCTCTCCATTGTTGTGATATTATACATGTTCTAGTTTATATAAATTTGATTGTATGCGGGCATGACTCTGTTAATAATTTACTGATAATATTATAGCAGTAATATTACTATGATAATGTTATTATCACAATGTGATACCATTTTGCAATGATTTCATATTCCTATTGCCATTATTCTTTATGAACCTGAAAATGATTATATTATAATGAATGACTTTACCAGTAGTTTTATTCCCAATGTTCAAAAAAAAAAAAAAAAAAAGTTTCTCTTGTCCACAAATGCCTCAGTTACAACTGACTATTTGTAGTTTAGAATGGCATAAAAGGAGTAGCAAGAGATATTGATAAAGTTATGGTTAATACTTAATACTACCTTATAGTATCTAGGAATATTTCACCCAAAAGTGAAAATTTGCTATATATATATATATATATATTCACCTTCAGATCATCCAAAATGTAGATGAGTTAGTTTCTTCACGGGAACAGATTTGGAGGAATGTGGCATTACATCACCAATGGATCCTCTGCAGTGAATGGGTGCCGTCAGAATGAGAGTCCAAACAGCTGATAAAAATAGCACAATAAATAATCCACCTGACTCCAGTCCATCAATTAATGTCTTCCAATGTGAAAATTGAATGTTTGTAATAAACAAATTCATCATTATGATGTTTTTAACTGATGTTTTTAACTGCTTAAATATGAGTCTTCTATCCATAATATTGCTTTCTCAAATGAAAACATAGTCTCGTCTACTTCAGGGGAGAAATATGTAGAGATCGACTATGGACTGGTATTTTGACCAGAAGTGATGTTAAAATGGATGCTGTTTGGATTTGTTTCTTACAAACACGCAGCTTTTCACTTTGCAAGATGTTAATTGATGGACTGGAGTTGTGTGGATTATTATAATGTTTTTATCAGCTGTTTGGACTCTCATTCTGACGGCACCCATTCACTGCAGAGGATTCAGTGTTGAGCAAGTGATGTAATGCTAAATTTCTCCTAATCTATTACGATGAAGAAACAAATTCATTTACATATTGGATGGCCTAAGGGTGAGTAAATTTTCAGCAAATTTTAATTTTGCAGTGAATCATTCCTTTAAGAATGAGCAATAATAATACAGATGCTTTCCATAGTAACTTGTCTGTCATACCCTCAGAACTGATGCAAAAAAAGAAGAAAAAAAACCTAAAACAACTGCATTTAAAACCTGTGAAGAATAAATAATGACAGATAATCATCATTCATATCTCAGTATCGAGCTTGTCCTTTCGTTCTGTGTGTCTGATCAATGCTTTCGTCAAAATAGATTCATCAAAACATGCTCTTAATTAAGATCTTGCAAGCGATGCTAGTTCTTACTCGCTGGCTCTCACTGTTTGTGCTTATTCAAATTTCTAATTAAAATTATATTGTGAGGCTAATTGGCAGGGGATGAATTTATAGATAGAGTGCACATTTAAAGCGCTGATGTGCACTCTTTTGAAAGGTGTCTGTTTAGCTGGAGGACAAGGCCACATGGAGAATGGCACCGGAATAAAAGTTTAAGGTTTAAGGCTGCATTCAAATTCCTGTATTCATCGACCTTCAGGAATACTGATATAGAATATCCTAGGAAATAAAACTACTATTATAAAAATAATTAATGTGATCCTGCACCACCTGTCTGAATTATTGTATTTAGCACCATTATCACTTGTGAGTCTTCTAAGCATTATGCTGTTTGTGTTATGCATAGAGTTGCTGCTTATATACAGCATTCCAAATCAGTCACTTGACAGTTTGGATGCCTTCTTGGAAAGTAGCTGCCTATATTGGAAGTAGAAAAAATTCCCTGTCCACACACAAACCCACACATGCGGGCAAACACATATGCAAACGCCAACATCTATACATGCACATGCACTGCAAACTCCCTATGCTTCAGACCTGTCAGCAGGGAGAGTGGAAACTGTTAGACAAGGTTCAATACAAGGAACAACAGGTTTAGACTGAGAAAGTGAAAGAGAGAGAGGGGAAACAGAGATCCCATAGCAGCACAGGCAGACTGGACACACAGTAATTGCCTTTGAGTGTCAGTAATGGTGTGTATCAGGTATAGCTCAGACCGCAGTGCAGAGGAAATGGCTGGTACAAAGTCATATATGATAGAGAGAGGAGGAAGAGAAAGACAAATTAAATAGATTTTAAATGCATATATTTATCAGAAGTTTATTTCTTAACTTTTAGAAGTAACAAGCATGGACTCAAAGCTTGAAGACAGTGAAGTAAACAACAAGCTTTTATATTTCAAAGGAGTTAAAAATAGTGTGCATTAATTAATATTTTAATTTGCAATACAAAGAAAACAATTTTAATCTATTATGATTGTAATTTTTTTATTTAATTTATTACATTAAGCTTTTTAAAGCATAATTTTGTTTTAATTTTGGCCTTTTTGCCATTATTATTTATCAGTACATTAGATAAAGATGAACAAAATCAGAACTGTTCCACACTGAATTTGAGCTCACGTCATCCAGATGAGCACCATGACTCACTCTGTTGGAACATGTGGACTAACTGCTGGGGTATTAACTCTTTTAGCAAGAATTATCTTCATCCTCATCATCATCACTGTCATCACCATCACTGTTATTACCAACATCATCACATTCTCACCATCATGATCACTATCACTGTCATGATCAGCATCATCACCACCGCCACTATAATCACCATCATAAACATAAAAACACTGTAATCGCTATCATCATCACAATTATCAAAATCATCACTTTTATCATCATCATAAATACCACCACTATCACGATCATCACAATTATTATCAGCATCATTGTCATCATAATCATCACTGTCATCTCCATCATAATCGCTATCACCATCATCATCACAATTATTGTACTTTTACTACAATCATAATCACCACCACTGTTATTATCATCATCACAATCATCATTAAACCAAAGTGTAAACCAAAGTGAAGTGGAAATATAACTAAAGATAAAACACCTTGGATCATTGCCACTGTTATCACCAATATCATCACATTATGAACTCTATATAATCATCACCATCATCATCACCACTGCTGTCATCACATCAGTATCACAGACATCATCAGCATCATTGTCATTATTACCACTGTTATCAAATCATAATTACCACCCATTATCACAAACATCATCACATTATCATCATAATGACCACCAATGTTATCACCATCATAATCACAATTATTATCAGCGTCATTGTCACCATAATCATCACTGTCATCACCATGGTAATCACCACAACCACCATCATCATCATCATCCCAATTACTGTACTTTTACTACAATCATAATCACCACCACCGTTATTATCATCATAATCGTCACCTTTATTGTTATCAAAATGACCACCGATGTTATCACTATTATAATCTCGATTATTATCAGCATCTTTGTCATCATGATCATCACTGTCATCACCATTGTAATCACCATCGTAATCACCACCATCATCAAAATTATTGTAAATTTACTGCAATCATAATCACCACCACTGATATCATCATAATCACAAGTATTATCAGTATCATTGTCATCATAATAATCACCATCGTAATCACCACCACCACCATCATCATCATCATTATCATCATCATCATAATTATTGTATTTTTGTTACAATCATAATCACCAACAATGTTGTTGCCATTATCATCACCATGCTCATCACTGTAGTGAAAACCCCACTGCTTTGACCAGCTTCATCTTCATCATTACCACTGTTATTATCATCTTCACCATCACTACTGTAATGACCATCATCACCACTTATATCATCATCAAAATCACCACCACTGTTCATCACATCATCATTATCACAACCACTGTGGTCACCACTATCATCATTATCATTACTCCTTCTGTCAACACCATCTTAATCAGCACCAATTTTGTTTTTTTTTAATCATTATTATTTATCAGTACACCAGAGAAATATTAAAAAGATCAGAACTGTTGCACTACACATTTTAAATTTAGGCTGTCCAAATGAACACCACTACTCAGTTTGTTAAAGCATGTGGATTAACATCTAGGCTTTTAACTCTGGTTTGAAAATTGAGCTTTTTATTACTTTACACAACTATCACACTGAAAAACTCTGCAGCACCAACAAAAGCTTTTTCTTAGGCCTTTCTGTAAAGTGATGTTGCTTGTTCTTCCTGGTTTTCTCTCTCCCTTCCCTCCCCTCTATCTCTCCCTCTTCTCACTGCACCAGGAATGAACTCTCTCCGTGAGGAAAAGCAGCAGGTTAAGCTGGAGGCTTGCCTTGGGAAAGTGAAAGTATCCTCTCTTTGATGTGAGATTCCCACCTAGCCTATCTCATTCTCGCTTTTTCCCCCGACTTCCCATTTGTATATTCCCCACATTCAATTTGTGATTTACTGCAATGCTATTCTTTGCTCACTGAGATTTCTGCTCCAAGGTGATACGTGACAAATCATTGTTAAATACATTACGTGCCACAGTTTTGAGACCAGTCTTCTGATGCCATGAAATGGGATGAAGATGAGATCCCTTCTCTAAAATTAACTGCTGGAATGTTGGTCCTCCATTATTCCAGTTCTGTCTGCTGTCTGTGGCCGCCTGCCACTTTCACAGACTGAAGGCAGCCAGCTGTCCCTGAGAAATAGACAGTGTTCAATGTGTCAGTGAGTTTTCACTGTCTGGTTTTTCAAGGCTTCAGTTGATGGGATATGGATAAGGCTATTGAAAAGGGGCCAGAAAGTTTTTTGTGTCTGGATTAGCACTGGGTAATTATAATATCTCTGTTTTATTGAAGCCTTGTTAAAGATCTAGTGTTGTTTAATATTGACAGCTCAGTATGTGTATAATGTATAATACAGCATTGTGATGTATAATGTACTAGCAGTAGCTGTAGCGACTGATGTGGTAATGTGGGTTTCAGTGGTGTGGAACAGCCTTGGGCCAGTTGTAGTAGGATAGTCGATTCCTACCTTATGGCCAGTGACATCTTTGGCTTTATTTGTGGGTCTAGATGGATTTTTTTCTCAGCTCTCCTTTTCAAAGAGTGGTAGAGATACTTTATAGTGTGTGTAGCATTGTAAACCAAAGTGAAGTGGAAATATAGCTCATGATAACACACCTTGGATCACTGCCGCTGTTATCACCATCATAATCACCAACACTTTTATCACCAATATTATCACATTATGAGTTCTGTATAAGCATCACCACCATCATCATCATCACCACTGTCGTCAAATCAGTATCACAGACATCATCAGCATCATTGTCATTATTACTAATGTTATCAAATCATAATTACAGCCCGTTATCACAAAGATCATCAAACTGTCACTATTATGATCACTGCTGTTCATCACCATCATGACCATCACCACAAAAAGCACTATTATCACCATCATCATCACTGTTAGTACCATCAGTCACTACCACTGTTATCAACACCATCACATTATCACCAGTATGCTCACCACTATCATGAAAATCTCACTAATATGACCAGCTTTATCTTCATCATCACCACTGTTATCATCACCATCACTACTGTATTCACCATCATCACCAAGTTATATAACTACCACAATAACCACCACCAGCTTGATTTTCATCATCACCACTGCTATCATCATCATCGCTAGTTATACATTATACATTGATAGTTATACATTAACTATTATCATAATCATCACCTCCATCACAGTTATCACCAACATCATCATTTGTCACTATCATGATCACATCATCATTTGTCACTATCATGCTGTTCATCACCATCATCACTGTATCATACTCATACCATCACTGTTATTGCCATCATCATCTTCGTCATCATTACAGTTATCAACAGTATTATTGTTATCATCATTATCTTCATCATCATCATCTCTTTTATCACCATCATAGGCACCACCACGGTTATCACCATCATCACATTATCACCATCATACTCACCATTATGATGAAACCCCATTGCTTTGACCAACTTCATCATCATCACTGTTATCATCACCATCATTACTGTAATCACCATCATCCCCATTTTTATTACCATCATAATCACCACCACTGTTATCACAAAATTTATTTTTATCACTGATGCGTCATCATTATCTTCATTTTTATGCAGTAACTACCATCATCATCCTAATCACTGCCGTTGTTATTACCAAAATCATCACATTGTCACCATCATACCATCATCACTACACTGTTCATTGTTCTCATCACTGTATCATCACTATCACTATAATCACATGATGGCCATTAAAGCACTGTTAATGTACCATCACTGTCATCACCATCATCATCACAATATGATCAGTATCATTGTCATCATTATTATCACTTAAATTACCATCATAATCTCAACCACTGTTATCACTATGTGATAACAGTGGTTGAGATTATGATGGTAATTTAACATCATGACCACAGCCACTATGGTCACCACCATCATCATCAGCAGCAGCGCAGTTCTGTTATCACCACCACTTTTATCACCAGCTCCCTCTTTAATATCACCTTCGATATCACAATCATTATCATCACCGCCTCAGTCATCACCAGCTTCATTTTCAATTTTCACCATCTTCATCATCATGGCACTCAGCGAGAAAACACAACTCATGTAGAAACTTATGAAGAAGAATTGTTCAAAAGCAGAGAGACAGAAAACATTTCCCAGCAGGCTAAACCAATGCAGTGTCTGAGGAAGGCATCTTGGCCTCAGTATGAGCGCATTGCCGCTCTCTCCACTCTCATTTGGATAAACATCTCCGCAGGGTAGAGGACAGCGCCGGCGCTCATCCTCATCCCTCACGCTCCTCCTGCCGCAATCAGGTTGCATGAATATCAAACCCCCCTCAGCTCACAGCCATGTTAATGTAATTCCTTCCACCAATCCTCTCCACAGACAGCTCTGTGTGTTTATCCGTGTGTGTGTGTTTATATGTGTGAGTGATGAGGTGGGGGCAAGACTGTGCGTTTGGTTTTAAGTAATGTGTCGTGTGCTATCAGACCCTACTCTCTCTCTTTCTCTCTTTCAAATAATTAAATTATGAACCCTGGGGTCTCACCATCTCCCATGACTCTAGTGATTGGAGGCCCATGGGACACTGGCAGGGCCATGTCGCAGCAAAGTGTATATGTGGAGGGGGGCATAAATTCTCGCTCACTTGCCGCCGTGCTGGGCTGTCACCTCAGATCACTCACTGGCGTCTCCCGTGAGTCCATGTGCAACCAGCAACCTGACAACAAGCGCAAAATGTGCAGCTCAAGAGGTAAAGCTTGCTGAAACAGAAACAAGGCTGAGGACATTCTGTTGGGAGAAGATGGGGTGAAAGAGGTGAAACATGGGTTCTGGATATTGTTCTTTCTTGACAGCAGGATATAAGGGATGAGATATGGATTAAAAAACACTATATACTGTCACATTTTGGAGCTTGATTCTAGAAAATCTCTTTCAGTATAACCTTTTACAAACATGTTTGAGTCATTCAATCTTAATGGTTCTAGATGCGATCAAAAAGTGGTTTACATCCTAATATTAGTGGAAAACATGTAATGTCACTGGTTAAATTTAGGTACAGTATGAGGTAGGATTAAGGGATCTAAAATATGGTCATCAGAAAGTGTTTTATTTCAACCAAAATTAATCTACTCTTCTGTCTGATTTGTGGTTAAGGGTAGAAGGGATACAGCTGTATGAAGGTAAATCAGTAGCTAAACTCGAGAGGCTGCTGATTTGAATGTGGGAACTTATCATATTAATATTTGTATTTGTAAGTTAAAATTTACACTCATAGCTCTGATCTGAAAAGCTGAATCTTTCCATTTACACACACAGACAATAATCAAAACACCCGTGTTTTGAATTCGAAGTTGCAAATTAATAGCTACAAATGTGTAAAATCACATTCACATAAACAAAATGACAGACACAAATGTGTACGACATATTTACTTTTGCACTTTAGTTTTGCTGTACAATCTCAAGTCGGCACTTACAACCTCTCAGATCTGGCAGTACAACTTCAAATCTTAGCGCTTTGACTTTTTTGCTACTACTTTTGCGGTATTCCTGTAGCAAACTCACTTGTGCACTTGTAAATACAGATGTGAGAGAGCAGAGCTGGGGGCGGGGCTGGGGTGCGAATGAAGACATTTCATTGGTCGATGCCTGACCAATGAACAACGCCAGCCATCGCGACTTGCCGTGCAGAAAGAAACATTTTTTTATGCATATGTATCAGCTATTTGTAAAACACTGCAAACTATTTTCATTAAATATCTTCAGCTGTTACAGGATTTTAAGACACTGCATTCATCTTGTCATTCAGGTATTATCTGGTAGACAAATAATGCAACATCTTTCATATGTATATCCTACTGCATATTGCTATCACTGTAAAAAAAAATAAAAAAATAAATAAAAAATAAGTCAGACTTTTTTAGTGAAATAAAAAGCTGGCAGAGTTTGGTTACAAATAGCAGCCGAGGGCGTCTTTTGCTGCTATAACAACAGCTGCGACAGTAGCCTAGCACTGTGTGCTGCAGAAATGTCGAGAAAGAGTAAAAAGTTGGCCCTTGCTTTGGCTTTTGAAGTTAACGGGTAATGTCGTTTCACAACGACGTTTGTGGGTGTGCGACGTTATACAGGGAAGGAAACTGTATGGTGCTTACAACAATTTAGTCCAGGAGCTCCGGTTGGATAATGCATGGTTTGCGGCATATTTTAGACAAGGTAGAGTTTTTTGCTCATATTATACAACTCTTTTTGCTCCGAAACTAGTACGATCTATCTACCTGCTCTTTTCCATTTTTTCTTGTTTTTCTTGTTGTTTTGGAAACAACTCGCTACTCGCTTGTCATTGGTCAGCTGTCAACAAGGTGCTTAACGTTGGGCGCTTTTTTTCAGAAAAGTTAAACTTTTTTCAACTTGAAAAGACGCTCTGAGCTGCAGAAAAAGACACCGGTGGTGGCGTTTTAAAAAGCGTTCAGGACTTTTTTGAAAACACGGTTTACTTCATAGGATTATAATGTAAAACAGATGCTGGCAGCTTCAAAAAAGACGCCAAGTGTGAACATAGCCTAACTCTGTTTTTATTATTTTTATGTTTTTTTTAAATAATTTAAACTTCTTTATTGGGTTAAATTCCTTATTTGCTTGTCAGTAATGAACCTTTTTAAATGCAACATTAAAAAAAAAAAAAAATCAAACATAAAAATCGAGTGTTTCATAATGTCTAAATGTACATTAAAAAGCAAAACCTAAAAAAATAAGCAGTTATGACCGGCAATAATGTTTTGAGCAACTGGAGTAGAGCTAAATACATGTATTTATTAAACAGCCATAAGGGCATCTAGTGGTTAAACCATGGCATTACATATGAATCTTATCTTTCTGGCCACCAAATGCCTCTAATTTGCCTCTTTGCACTGGAATTTAAAAACATTTTCTCTATTTTAACCCTAAATACTACACTAATTGTAATATAAATAATAAGCATATTAGAAAATGTTATATTTTAAATGGTCATTCATGGATCATAATTATTGTGCATATAATTTAGCACCAAAATCTCTTCAAATGAACTAAACAGAACTGAGCTAAAATGTAGTACAGTTATTTTATTGGTTAAAAGTTACACTTAAGGTGTTTGGCCACATTTGACTGCCAAGGAGTATGAGAAAATATTAATGCTGTCTCATTCCCCAGAATAAAATGCTATTGTAAAGCGTAGTCAGTGTAGTTATCAATGCACAATCAATGCACATTGTGTGTTAATAATTACTAGAAATTGTTGCAAATATAGTGAAACTGCTGTCTGTCCCGATTAATCCCATTCAAACATATTGACAGCGCGGAGTTGTTTGGAACTATTGAGAGCTCCATGAACCACATGACCGCGTGGCCGTGAGATCAAAGCATGTCACAATTCTGTTTCTCAGCATCTCTGGTAAAGCGATATTACTCTTCAATATGCAGTAGGATATACATATGAAAGATGTTCCATTATTTGTCTACCAGATAATACCTGAATGACAAGATGAATGTAGTGTCTTATAATCATGTAAAAGCAAAGGATATTCAATGAAAATGGTTTCCAGCGTTTTACAAATAACTGATCTATATGCATAAAATTGTTGCTTACCGCACTGCAAGTCGCAATGGCTGTTGTTGTTCATTGGTCTGGCATCGACCAATGAAATGTCTTCATTCGCACACCCCAGCCCCGGCTCCAGCTCTGCTCTCTCACGTCTGCATTTACAAGTGCACAAGTGAGTTTGCTACAGGAATACCGCAAAAGGAGCAGCAAAAGTCAAAGCGCTAGGATTTGAAGTTGTACTGCCAGATCTGAGAGGTTGTAAGTGCCGACTTAGAGGTTGTACAGCAAAACTAAAGTAAAGTGCAAAAGTAAATATGTCGTACACATACAAATGTGTACAAATGTATGTCATTTTCTTTATGTGAATGTCATTTTACGCATTTGTAACTATTAATCTGCAACTTCAACTTCAAAACACGGGTGTTTTGATCATTGTCCGTGTGTGCAAATCAAAAGATTCAGCTTTTCACATCAGAGCTGTGAGTGTAAATTTCAACTTACAAATACGAATGTTAATATGACAAGTTCTCACATTCAGATCAACAAGCTCTCGAGTTTTGCTACTGTTTTACCTTCATACAGCTGCGGCTACTGGGCATGCGTATTTACATATTTTCCGAGCCAATATAACGTGAAACCTATAAAAATGGTTTTAAAAAAGTACATAGTGCCATAGTTTCATCACTTTAGAGTGTCGCAGTGACCGTCTTTTTGCAGTAAAGGACCTGTCATAGTGTAATGAGTGGGAAGATGATATGAAGCGTCGCGGTTTACCTGCACTGAAAACAGATGAGAGCACATGTGCATATACAGCTCCCATTCGGTGCGAAGTTCACGGGATTTTGTCCCGTGAGAGCACACGTTTTAACATAATATTTTATTATTTAACACTCAGTGTTTAACTTAAGCGCTGCAAGCCATGCATACAGCGCCGGACATGACAGATTTTCTGGTACGCAAAACAAGTACTTTAAAGGAATTCCTTAGCTTACTGCCGTTACTGTGGCAGCCAAAAACAGCACAGCTTAACCCTGCGTACATTTTTATATTTAGTTATATTGAAAAAGTTTCAATTCAGTCAATCTTTTTTACCCCGTTTTAACATGTATTTCTATGGAGACAGGCCGTAGATGTCGGGAAAGATGGTGGATAGTAGAGGCGGCACATAATATCTGCGTTCTGATTGGTCAGATCGCCTGTCAATCAAGCTCTTTGCGAACAGTCAATTAGTCCTTAAATTAGTGTCGATAGAGCTGCTAAATTCATGGGTTTGATTCGCAGGAAATGCATGAACTGTTGCAATGTATGCTTTAAACTAAAGTCACTTTAGATAATAGATTTAGATGTAAAAAAAATAAAAATAAATAAATAAATTAAAAATACATAAAATTCCATATATTAGTGAATATACTCAGTAGTGGAACGAACTCCCAAACTTCATTTATCATAGTTGGGTCTGTTTAAGTATGTGGGTCGCATGACTTGGTTTTCTGAGATCATTTAGTCAGGCTGACCAAAAATCAACACGACTGCCCATGGTTCCGGACATTCTGACTTTATGGAAAGTAATTATATTTTAAAGTTACCTTTCTTCTGTAAAAAAAAAAAAAATAATAAAAAATAGAATTGATCATATTAATTGTGAACACAGAGACTGAGGTAAGAAAAAGGTTGATCCGCAATATTGACATGAATTTTGAGGTTATGAAATTGAGTATATGTTAATATCAATATGCTAAACTGACATTAGTATATTTATATTCAGTATATTTTCATATTTGCATTTTAACTAGACATTTTCTTGCAGGCCGTTTAACTTAGTTCATTTTATGGGTGAACGGGGTAGTCAGCGGTACCATCCTGGAGAGTTTAACTCTAACCCTAATCAAGCACAACTCAACCAGCTAATCAAAGTGTTTATGATTACTTGAAAATAACAGGCACGTGTGTTTGATTTGGTCTTGAGCTAAACTCTGCAGGACAGTAGACTTCAAGCGAGACTTACCCAGGTTAAAGATGAACTGTGAAAATGCAAGGAATTTAGGTTCCATAATTTTTAGGACATTTAAACGTGTCATACATGCATCATTATTTTAAATATTACACACTTTTGCATCAAATAAAACACAGAAATATTGAGGACTTTGGCTTTTTATACCCTAATAAAGCAACTTTTATTGGGAGATACAACTTATAAAATTCAAAATATATCAAAAATTCCTTTGGATGTGTTTTTGATGATTTTTGGCTAATCATATTCCACTCATGTCTGTTTAGGGTTTAAACACACATCTTTCAACACCATTTGATCTACAGTACTGGCTAACCTTTTTGCAAAGAAAGATGGAAAAAATCCTATTACTTTTTCGTTGGTGGAGTTCAAAGAATGCAGACAACAGTAAACATATAAACAGATGCAGAACTAGAGTGCATGATGTAAGATGCCATAATTAATACTCGTCAAAGATACATGCATATTTTAAACCGTAAAGCCGGCATCAGCATAATACCCTGCATGACAAATGAGCACATGCAACATAATGAAGCAACGTTTAAGATCCATATCAGTAAGACCCAACAGCTTCTCCAGGAGGTGAAAAGAAAGTCTAATTGTGTCCATATAAACCAGACATGAGCAGGAGAACAAAAGTACAGAAAAAAAGTAGCGCACTCTGTAATTTCTCCTGACATTGTTCCCTCACAAACATGAATAAGGCAATTGAACTCAGGCCTCTAATCTCATACATATTGAGTAACAAGCGCTCTCCGCAGATGCATGTAATTGATGTAGCGATTACAGTAGTTCAGATGCCCTCGCCTGCACCGCTGAAGCGGAACCGACAGTAGGCTGGGCGAGAGGTTCTGGACGCCTCATAAACACGATTCTTTCTGTGATGGCATGGTGGAGAACGAGTTACAATGAAACTCATGCATGTGTGTTTTCGTGGTAAATCAATAAAACATGTACGTCTTCCCCTCAAGCTCTACAGAACAACTCCTAGAAAGGATGAACGTTCAGGGTTTCCATTTCCTTCAGTCACGCTGAACATTGTGCTGCCAGAACCTGGAGCTTTTCACATGAAAAATACCAGTTGGTGACTTATTTCAAGCAAGCCGTGCGCTTTGAAGAGGGAAAGAATAATGGAGCCCATTGAGTTTGTGTTTGGAGGAATGTGATGTGACTGATGATCTTGTGTAGAGCATTCCGACACCAAGTCAATATCGCGCTCCTGTTTCCGAGCCTCGGAGTAGTTACCTCTGGGTTTCCAAGGCAACTAAGCGCAAAGGACAGGGAGATGAGACGGGCTTTAGTGAGTCAGTCCCTCAGGACAAAAGGTTCACACAAGAAATGTCTTCATTCCACCTTGACTGCTTTCCATTCAGTCAGTCAAGGAACGGAGAGAGAGCTGCAAGTGTCAGAATGTAATTTCGCCAAGAGTTGGTAGATCGCTTTCTTGATCGCCATCTAACAGAGGTTAAAGTTAGCACAATGCTTTGAAGTCAAATGAAGTCACTAATGATAAAAGACGTCGGCACCCTAGCATACTTCCTCTGGCTATAAAACGCAGAGCTGTCAAAGAATAAAAGCTCAACAGCAATTTTTTAACAAACAACGTAATTAATTTGTACAAAGGCATGATTTCCGTGTTCCTAGCCATAAAGTTATGCTGATTTTTCTAGAGAGGCCATTGCCCCTGAAGTCCAAGCGTAATTGGGTTATCCTTTGGGTCATTTCAGTGCAGAGCATCATTAACATGCCTGAGAAGAAGAGGAGCTGTAAGCTAAGATAAACATTAACCCCAGTCGCTGGCCCAGCACTAAACGAGGTACTACTCTTTACTAATTCAACCGTCGCAATATATGAGGACAAAACAAGACAATGGAGGTGTTAAGAATCAGAGTCTGATGTCATTGACAGCTCTTGGCCTATACTTGAAGGCAACGTTCACAGGCAACGATTCATTAATATGGCTGCATTCACACACAGTTTGGTTATTTACGAGAATGACAAGTGCATTCTATAACCAAACTCACACCTGTAAATTTTCAGGACTCAAAACGGAACCGGACAACTAGGTGTCTGGATCACATTTTATTTTAAGGTCAAATTCACACTTTTAACAAAACATGGTTACACTTTATTTTGATAGTCCACTTTAGACATTCTACTAACTATAAGTAACTTTGTAACTACATGTCAACTAATTCTCAGAGTAGACTGTTAGGGTAGGTTTAGGGTTAGTAAAATAAGTTGACATATACTTGCAAAGTTTCTCATAGTCAGTATGTTGTATGTTGTGGACCCATCAAAATAAAGTGTTAGAAGTTATTACGCAGACAGACTACTAATACTCTAATGACTGCTAGTTGACATTTAGTTGCAAATTTATTTACTGTTAGTAGAATGTCTAAAGTGGACTATCGAAATAAAGTGTTACCCAAACCATTAACTACGACTTTTGCTTAAATAAACTCCTAATTTACTGCTTATTAATAGTTAGTAAGGTAGTTGTTAAGCAACTAGTTAATAGTGAGAATTGGTCCCTATACTAAAGTGTTTTCGTTGTCTGTAACGTCATACGGTGCAAAAAGCATCTGCACGACACGTATGTGTCTAGTGGTTTCATTAACTTACAGAGATGCAGATATGAGCTGTGTGTCTGAAGGTTTAGTTCCAGTCACTGTTCTCCACCGGAGCTGCTGCCATCAGTTTTGTGGTCAGTGCAAGACTCAAATGCTTACTCTTTACTGAGGTATAGCTGTCATTGGTTAATTGCATTTTTGACATTTGAAATCATGCCTCAATTGAACTTTTGTTGTGTCAAATATGATAAGCTTCTTACTGGCCTCCGATACATATGTACACTTTAGGTACGCATATGTACCTCTGAGATGTTAAAATGCTCTCTTTAAGGGTTAATAGGCACAAATATGTACCTTTTGAAAGGGACTGTCCCAGTGACAGCTTTTGTACCTTTTTTTCTAAGAGTATAGCTAGCTGTTTTAACTGTTGGTGTTTTATTCAATTTTAATATCCAATTGTTAGTGAGTAGAAGAAAAATAAACTTTCAAAAATTAATCTGCTTATGTGATGGACATTGGTTATGATCATCTTTGGTATCTCCTTTAAAGTCATCTTGAGTAAAACAGCTCAATATTTAACAAAGCACATACAAAAGACATGAACCATAAGCACCAACCCTTATTGTAAGCTGTAAAAGCTGTATTGGATACTGTAAAAATGTTATATTGTGGATTGTGGATATTGTTGTATATTATACAATAATAACAATGCATTTTACTGTAGCTCAGTTTGGAGTGCATGGCATTAGCAAGAACATGTCATGAGTTTGATTCCCAGGGAACGCATGAGGTGATAAAATGTATACATTGCATGCAATGCATATTGTGTTCAATGAAAGCATATGCACCTTGAGGGTTTTACTAAAAATAATCAAAATGTAAAATATATTAATTTAAAACAATAATATGTCAATTAAGTCTAACATTTGCTTCTATACAGTAGGTGCTTAACAGAGAATAGGTGTTTTGCGTCATGACTATTTTAGCACAAGTAGACGGCTATATTAATCAGCATTAAGAACAATGGCAATGCATTTTATAAGCCTTTTTATATGCCATTTAAATATATATTACTGAAGCAAAGCATTTTTTTCCAGAACGCACGAAAGCAGCCATGTGCCATGCTTTATTTAGCACTTACAGGTGTTATCAGTAACATCTGCGAGCGCTAGAAACACACATGAAGACTCACGTTATTTCATATTATTAAACATGCATCTGGAGTCCATCATGCGGTTTCCCACAGTTAGCACACCCACCCTGAAACATGATCAGCTGTATCAATCTAAACTCCAGATATGGGATTTCCTGTGCAACACCTGCATTATAAGAAACGCTTGGCTGGTTTGGTCATTTCATCTCACTGATTTGCTGTGTTAATTTTCCATGGCAAAATGTATTCAGTTATGGCTTTGGAGCAACAGATTTAATAGGTATCATTACACCTTGAATAGCAATGAGCAATCACTCTAAAAGGGGCAGATGAAAAACTAACAGATCAAAACATGTCCTCTTACCAATAGGGGGTGCTCTTTCTACTAACACACAGCACAAGACACTTTACCCTCAACGCTAGCGTGTTTATGGGGGCTCAGGAGTCAGAAGAAGCTTGTCTGGAAATATCTGCCAATAATTCAAACAATCACATGAGAAACTGGGATAAAGGCCTGAGTTTAGAAGTAAAAGAAAACTGCCCAAGACTAGAGAGGAAAGTCTCACCCAGCATGAGACTTTGTCACTAACACTCAGCCTGCCCAACACAATCCCCACTTCTGCTTAAACTACACAAGTCATGATTAATTTCACAGCTTGTTACCATGCCCCTGGGGCAGAAATGACATTGTAGAAATGTATATTGTGCTACAATTAAAGGGAGGACAGAAATAGGATGGAATGAGTAATTTAATAGATCACTGACAGCAGAAAATAAGTCATTAAAAGCATCCAATTTATATAACCTCATAAAAACACTCTCTGGCTATTAGCAGAGATGATTTGCTTGAGAGCTACTAATCACCATCTGAGTGTTCATCATAACCACTAGTGCTGCACAAAACTGCTGTTTGCTGACACCACTAACCAAACCAATGACAGATAGATAGATAGATAGATAGATAGATAGATAGATAGATAGATAGATAGATAGATAGATAGATAGATAGATAGATAGACAGATGGATAGATGGATGGATGAATAGATGGATGGATGGATGGATGGATGGATGGATGGATGGATGGATGCTGATAGACAGACAGACAGACAGACAGACAGACAGACAGACAGATAGGGTGTAACAGTACACAAATATGACGGTTCAGTAAGTATCTCGGTTTGAACGTCGCGGTTCGATACGATTTCCGTATAACGGGGGGAAAGGTTTTTTTTTTTTTTTTTTTTTTTTTAAATAGTGGTTTACTGAACAAGTTGCTCTTTCTTTAAATACATTCAGTTATAATTAACATTTTCTTAGTGATAAAAATATACCTCAGCTTATGCTTAAAACTATAGGGAGCCCTTTTACATTATAAGGTTACAATTAGGCCTAACAACTTAACCCAAACTTAAATTTAATTACTATTTATTTTTAAATAGATGATCAACACTCAACTTTAAAAAAAAAAAAAAAAAAAAAAAAAAAAAAAAAAAATTGTATGCAGACATGTAAATTGCACATAATGCAGTTTTTAAATTAACATTAATAATAAAATTTCTAGGTTATTTGTTCAAATATATTCAATTACACACTGGCTGTCATAGCATGTTTCATAACAGATTAATTTAAACATACATTAAATAATTAAGACTAACAGGTTTAGTAAAATATAGTGAGTATATGGTGTAATTCACGAAATGCTCCTCTCTAGACTTCATTTCTCTAGTGAACTAACGAGCTGTGGACACTGATGACTTGCTGAGGTAAATGAAATGCTACGTGACATTTTACTTCCACGCTGTTTTGTTGATGTCTTTCTGTGGTTGAAACACTGATTGAGCAATTACATGAGGCATGAGATATTCAGTCATGTTTATTCGCGTTAAAACTAGTAGTACAGAGGAAGGAATGATCGCGTTCACTCACGCTCCGCTCTGCACAAGTCTGCGGCGCGTCACGGCTCAGACACGGGAACCGGAGCTGATCACGGCCGCTCAAGTCAATGCTTGTGTTGGGTTTATACCAGCACGTTTCTGGACCGTCCCAGAAGCAGCTCTCCAAGGTGTTTATACAGCAATCTGTCATGCCACAAAGATTGTCAAAATGCAATTTATTATTTGAATTTCCTGAAAAAAAAAAAAAAACTTTATTCATTCGATACACATGCCTACCGAACCGAAAGACTCGTATCGAAACGGTTCGGTACGAATATGTAGATAGATAGATTGATAGATTGATGGATGGATGGATAGATAGATAGATAGATAGATAGATAGATAGATAGATAGATAGATAGATAGATAGATAGATAGATAGATAGATAGAGTGCACAGCATAAATGAGTACACCCCCTCTAAAACCTAACAAATTCAGTAATTACTCTTTACTTAGATGACTTGTTAGGGTTCTTTGGAGATATAATGTTCCAACAAGCCTGCTTGATCAATTACCAAAGAAGAATGTCAAAATTATTCAGCAAAATAAGATTTTCTTATCAAAGCAATACAACGTTGTGTTGCAAAAATGAGTACATCCTCCTGAATGTTACTAAATAAAAAAAAAAATAAAAATAAAATGTGTATAGGTTTAAGGCTATTTTTGATCAACAGGTAAGTATATTGAACCAAAACTTTTAAAGACAAGTAATTTCCTGACAATTAAAAGTGTTATATAGCCCACTGAATCATACTCAGACTTAATGCTGGCAGCAGGGGAACCACTTGGGAGAGAACTGCCAGGTGACTTATTTCTTAGCATAAAAGAGGACAATGGTACAAGAGGAATACCAAATTATTGTTTTAAGTGTGAAAACATAGCAAAAACAATGGACTTGTGACAAGGCTCCTGAAATAATTAGGTCTTCACTTTAAGTTTTCATTTAGTGATGAGTGAATTTTTGCTAGAAGAAGAGCAGGAGAAATAACATGCAATTGTCTCAGAGCCGGCAAAAGCTATGAAAAGAGTGACACTTTATCTCACAGAGTATGACGCAGCCTGCAGAAGTGACATGCATGGTTGTTGTCACCACTAGAATTACCTACTGTAGCCAAAGTAAAATAAACTCATTTAACCTCTTCCCAGGCACATATTTACAAAATAGAGACTTCTGGGAATCCATACTCTGGTCTCAAGAGACCAAGTCAATCATTTCGGATCCAAAAGCATCCAAAATGTTCTGGTGTTGCTAGAGGAGGAGTACAGTGAGAAGTGCTTGGTACCCACAGTGGCGTTCAGTGGTAGTAAAGCTTTAATATAGGGATGAATGAGTGCTGAAGGTGTGAGGGAGTTGTGCTTTAAACAGAACTTGAAACAGAAGATGCTACCCTCCCCTCATTCCCTGCGTTATTGGGCATTTTTTCAGCATGACAATGAAGATATTCATTCTCCCAATGTGAAAATCCTTCAGTGGACATGTATTTCACTCAATCTTAACACTCTTGAGCAGCTGTGGGGGATTCTGTAGAGACGAGCTGAGCAAAACTCCCCATTAAAGACCAGAGCATTTAAGGAAGTCGTCCTTCAGGAGTTAAACAGGCGAGATGTGAAAATTTGTCATGAACTTGTACACTCAGAGCCAAGAAGGGTCAGAGCAGTATACTTAAAGTTCTGGAAGACATGCTAAGTACTAGAATATGATCCATTTGCTGAATTAAATCTAGGGTGTACTCATTTCTGCAATTCTTCATTTAAATAAAATTGGCTAATTTACTTATCTTACAGAAAATATTGGCATATATTTTGTTGTTTTTATTAAGTATATGTTTAATACATTTCAATTTTGCTATCTTTCCATGAATTATATTAGCGATCATTAAGAAAATACATGTTTTATATTTATTCAGAGGGGGTGTACTCATTTATGCTGTGCACTGTAGATAGATAGATAGATAGATAGATAGATAGATAGATAGATAGATAGATAGATAGATAGATCGATCGATCGATCGGATGGATGGGTGGATAGACTGACTGACTGACTGACTGACTGACTGACTGACTGACTGATTGATTGATTGATTGATTGATTGATTGATTGGATGGATAGATAGATGGACAGATAGATAGACGGACAGACAGATAAGCATTGTTATATTTATACTCAGCAATAGACAGATAGATGTAATCAGCATTTTGAATGTAGCACACTGTCACATTTAACCCACACACTCTCACAATCACAGTATTGCAGGTAATCAGTGTACAGCAGGACTCAAACTTTCCCCAGGTGGGTGTGTTTTGCCACTTTCCTGCCGCACTACTGGACTGACAGCTACGGTACACAAGATTAGCTGTTCATTGTGGGCGACATGCGAATTGTTTGTATACATAAAACCAAAATACACAGCACATTGTTTTAGATGTGGGGCTTTTGGTGGACAGTGACTCATGGGTTGACCTTTTCAGAGCAATGTGGGACTATGAAACTACAGTGTCAACATGGGGTTAACTATGAGTGAATGCTAATGACATCGTCTACCACTGATATATAAATGACTTGCCTGTTGGACATTCCAATTATTTTTAAAAACAACTTCATTTTGGCATGTATTGTACACAAAAATGCCATCTATAGCACACCGAAGTCCACAACATTCCTTCAGACATCTACACTTTCCTTAGTCATAGCTCGTAAATCTCTCTAACACAAAGTTCCTTTTGTATCAAGCAATCAATTATTGACAACGCTTTTTTTTCCTCGTCTTCTTCAAAATTTCAAATGCTATCCTCCCTTTTATTTTGCTGTTCTCAGCACAGTGTTTTTAAATAGGAACTAAGACATGGAGGAACTCAGACTTGCTGGGTTACACTCTTAAAAATAAAGGTGCTTCAAAAGGTTCTTCAAGCGATGCCATAGAAGAACCATTTTTGGTTCCACAAAGAACCATTCAGTCAAAGGTTCTTTAAAGAACCATCTCTTTCTTACCTTTTTATAATCTGAAGAACCTTCTTTCGCCACAAAGAACCTTTTGTCAAACAGAAAGGTCCTTCAGATGTTAAAGGTTCTTTATGGAACCATTTAGACAAAAAGCTTCTTCTATGGCATCGTGAAGCACCTTTATTTTTAAGAGTGTACTCTTCACGTTCACAGGAAAATGATGCAAAAGAAAGACTTTTATCAGAATCTATCAATCAATAGACCGATAAAAGACAATGATCAATTTATGTGTGAGCGTGTGTTTCATTCTCACAGTATATGCTGTAGTTCTTGTGAGCTTTCTGCTGATAGAGTCTCAGAGATGTGAGGAACATCAGTAGTAAAGCATAAAATATGCACCTTGACGTTCTACTTAGAGAGTTGTGTGTGTGCGGATCCAGGAGGAAAATTTATTCCGACAGAAATAAGGCACATCGTCAACTTTCTTTGCAAAACTCACGGCTGTCACAGGTAAGTTCAAAACACACCACCATTGCTTCTACTATTTTTTTTTCTCTCCCTTTTAACTTTCAAGATCAGATCTCGTTTGGTACGTATAGCTGTGTTTTTAAACTCTGGTTTGTAACCAATGTGGAACAAGAACCCCAGGCACTTACTGGTCTTGCTTTTAACAAGAACCTCAACCTTGTCACCTTCCTCCAACTCCAAAAATAATGATGACTTGCGTGTTGCATGTAGAACGTGTGGCCTTTCATTTTTGTGCTTTGCAATATGTAAATCTTCCATTTCTGTGTGACTCATTTTTGCAATATGCACTTGACATTTATTTATTTTTAATTAAATAATGCATTGTATGCTTATTCCTCCTCCTCAGATGTTCCCAGCCCAAAGGTCAACACCTACAAAGCCACTGTGTTATAATGTAACATCAAAACATCTTCATTTGACATGTTGATGTTCGATTCTCTGGAGTTCGTAATTGATATTAAGATCTCTTAATGTTCCTGTCAGACATTGAGGTATTAAAGCTTGAGAAGATAAACACTCTCTTGCTCTCTTGCTCTCAGACAGCTTGCCAAACAAGTCTTTATGAAAATACAGTACGCCCCACATATTTTGTTGCGTTTATCATATTTGGTGTTATTGTGCTTGGGTCAAACTACAGTCTATGTCCGCTTTCTGCAAGTTTTCTTGTGTTTTATTTTAATTTAATACTTCTTTGTTTTGTCTGAGTTTTAAAGTGAGTCAGATGATGTTTGTCTGCAATAATCTCTCGCCCTTTTGTAAACATCAAATCTCCGCTTTGGAGCTGCATCTAACGTGAGTTAGCAGCAAGTAATGGCATGCATTTAAAAAAAAAAATCACAGGAGGAGATGAAATAAAGGAGGTCATTTGAAGTGTCTGTCTAACTTCAGTGTGAGGAATAAGGTGTGGGTTAGAAAAACTGTTCATTCTGCATCACTTCTGAGTTTCTTTTAAAGATGGTTTATTTCTTTAAATGAGAGCAGGGTAGAGCTAAAACATAATAATGCATCTTAATCATGTGGATCCCAAATACACAAAGCCAATACACCACTAAATATTACACTTTGATGAGTAACTCATCCCACATGTTTACTGATAATGCCCACACTACCATTCAAAAGTTTGGGTTCGGTAAGATTTGTTACAGTAAAAATACAGTAGAATTCTCGGTAGCACTTTAGTACAGAGACCAATTCTCACTATTAACTAGTTGTTTATTAGCATGTCTTTTATTAACATATTGGCTGTTTATTAGTACTTATAAAGTACATATTCTGCATGACCATATTCTACATTCCTAATCCTACCCAATACCTAAACTTAACAACTACCTTACTAACTAATAATAAGCAGCAAATTAGATATATTAAGTAGTATATTGAGGCAAAAGTTGTAGTTAATGGTTTGTTAATAGTGAGAACTGGACATAAAAATAAAGTGTGACTGAATTCTCTTATAAATACAATTTTAAAAGTGCAGTATGTATTTTAGATTTCTTGTTGTTTAAAAAAGTCCTTAATGTAAATTTACAGCTTACATTTGTATATTTATTTGAATTATATAATGTTACTATACCAACCAAATACCAAAATCTGCTTTGTATCTTTTTTTACTTTAAATTATGAGGTGGCTAATATTTTTACTTTATACTGAATAAACAAATAAATAAATAAATAAATAAAAATAAGAATGTAAAAGTATGTGGATTTTAATTTTAAATTATATATAATTAATTGTAAATTGTCATACAAATTTACTTCCAAAGAACATTTTTTTTACAGTACGATATTTTTATATATTTATATCAGAAGTAAAATTACAAATTTTTCTCAATTTTATATATGTTTAACTTAACAGATTTTTATTTACCTGATTTTTAATCATTCTAATATGCTGATATGCTGCTCAATAAACATTTCTTATTAGTATCAGTGTTGAAAACATGGGGTACTGCTTAATATTTTTGTGAAAAACATGAGACATTTCTTTTGGGATTCTCTGATAAACAGAAAGTTTAAAAGAACAGCATTTATTTGAAACAGAAACCTTTTTGTATTATTATAAATGTCCCTACTGTCACTTTTGATCAATTTAATTATATGCTAAATAAAAGTATCAATTACATATCCTGACCAAAAACTTTTAATTGGTAGTGTATATATAACATTTGAGATATTTTCAGCCCTTATGACTTGGTGGAGCAAGCAACTCCTTGTAAATACCCAGGAAGAACATTTTAGAAAAGCATTAGACAATAACAGGAAAAACGTGTTTTTTCACAAGCAGACACTCACAGTTTCTTGAGAAAAGTCTTTTTTTCTAGACTTGAGCTTGATGTCTCTTCTCGATGTTTTCAAGGCAGCATTGAGTAGTAGTGACCTGTGCTAGCAGCAATTTGTGTGTGTGTGTGTGTGTGTGTGTGTGTGTGTGTGTGTGTGTGTGTGTGTGTGTGTGTAAACACGACCCTGACGTTCATCCAGCTGCTCTTGTTCCCCTGGGCATCACTGTCCCCTGCTTCACTATTGCTACCGTGGTCAGGTGTCATCAGAAATACAGCAGCCATATTGAACAGCTCTCGCCAGGAGCAGCGGGAACACTTCACCTGAGTCGAGGTGGCCTTACGACCTCCAGCCATACGGAGGCCTGACTGTGTCACAGCTGATGCGAGGAGGAGCGACTGGTCCCTACCAGGGTGGACAGAGTCTGCAGGGCAAACATTTAGTAGAGAAAAAGCAGATGAAACACCAAAACTACAGCAGCCGCAATGAAAAAGCAGGTGACCTATAGTGACCCCAGAGTGAGGAAATGAATAAGAGGTTTGGGACTTGCAAACATTGCCAGCAATGCTCTTTGGATGCTTCTCTTTATGGAAACAGCTCTGCTTTTGTCCCCATAGCAACCCTATGGATGCAGATTTTACCGTTATGAAGACATCTAAAGATATCCTGTTATCTAATGTCATGAAATTCATGTTTTTAGTGTGACTTATGTGTTCGAATAGTTTAAACCTTGCCAATCAATATACTAGCCCTCTATGAGCTTCTGTGGATGTTCCTGTAGAGAAGGCCTGGTTCATCACAAGGATATCCTGAAGAAAGAGGTCAGTGGTTAATGAGATGTGGAAAATGTCTGTTGCAGAAACACAAGCCAATGGAAAGTCTCTTTCCTTTGCCTGAGCTATGAGGATGTGCTCCACTGTTATTTCCTGATTGATTAGACCATATCCTTATAGAGCATGTTAACACACACACACACATACACACACACGTCTTTCAGTTTCACACTGGTGCTTTTCTACTTAGAGACACCAAGTCAGCTGATTTGTTCCTAATTTCTAAAGAGACAAAGAAAATATATTACACTGAAATACCAAATGGTGTAGAAATAATTTTCACTATTTTCAGAGTTGCTAGTAATTTTCACAAATAGTTATACAGAAGTGTCAAGTCACACATTGAGGAGAAATTTTAAAGTAGAAAAACTCTTTGTTTTTTGGGAACACTTTATTTTAAGGTCTAGTTCTCACTATTAATTAGCTTGCATATTACTAGCATATTGGCTGTTTTTTAGTACTAATAAAGCACATATTAAAGGGTTAGTTCACCCAAAAATAAAAATTAGCCTGTGTTTTACTCACCTTCAAAGCATCCTAGGTGTATATGACTTTCTTCTTTCAGAAGAATCCAATCGGAGTTATATTAAAGCAATAAGCCCCAAGAAGCCGTAGTTTACAGTGAATTTATGACAGCTGTTATAAATTTTTAGTAAATATTTTTTTTATAGTAAAACATATTCCAGTAATATTTGTTTTATTTACAACTTTATTATCAAAAATATTTTTTTTACAGTAGTACAGTACAGTTAAATCAACTTCTCTGTTAAATCAACTCTGTTAAATCTGACTTCTGTCATGACAACTCTCTGAGGGTTTGGCATGGTAATGTACATGACAATGTTAATGTATTTGGTCTTGGCAGAATAGATCTGCTACACTGCTGCTGCTGCGGCAGAGCAAGTCCCGAGACTTCCTACTGCCAATACATCCACAACATGCCGCTGTGAGCATGTAAGAAATACTGCTGCTGCACATATAACATGAACAACCCCCATAGCATACATGATCACCCCGTAGCAGATCTATACAGGTGGAGCTGGGGAAGGTGGGGGATTTCTGAAGTGCACTGCAACTGCTACCACAAGCATTAGCCAAATATTTGAATCTTGAGCAGCGAGCTCATTGGCTACCTATACAGGAGAGAACCAATCAGCTGTGACGTGATAATGATGCCATTATGTCATATTGAGTTAGATCTATCAGACTGCCCAATCTAGAGTTTCATACCAGAACTGTGTAAAATTTCAGTTCCTAACTAAAATTTGTTTTAAAGTAGTTAATTTTCTAGCCATAAATATTCTACCAACCAAAACTGTATTTTACATTGTTTTTATTGATTGATTGATTGATTGATTGATTGATTGATTGATTGATTGATTGATTGGTTGATTGATCGATCGATTGGTTGATGTACTGTATTCTGACTCATTTACTGAAAAACAGGACATATTATTGTCATACATTAGATTTCAGTGAAATAACACTGTTAAAAACAAAAACTAGACCCATTGTGATTTTGTTCTGTATATTTGCATTTTTGTGTTTTAACATGGAGTTCTCAAATTATTATATATATATATATAAAACTATAAAACTTTCTGATCGTTTCTTTAATGTGCTTTAATCTCTTTTTGTTCAGGGAGCGAGGGGTCAGCTAACTTATTTTTTAAGGTCAAATCTTGTTTCAAATAAAAGCATATGAAGAAAGACAGTTTGACAGTGAGTGTTTGGCCTTGTTTGACGTTTACTCAGAGATGACACATTCTGTGAAGACATGAAACTGCATTGCGTAGATAGTGGCTTATTTATTAAGACAAAAATATTCTGTTCTTGCATTTGCTGAAAAAAAATCTTAATCTGTATTTTTGTCTTGTTCCCCTGTATTTTTGTAACATCCTTAAAACAAGATTAATTTGTCAATGAAAATTGCTTAAGATATTATGGTAACACTTAATATAGGGACCAGTTCTCACTATTAGCTTATTAGCATGCCTATTATACATATTGTCTGTTTATTAGTACTTATAAAGCACACATTCTGCACAACCATATTCTACATCCCTAATCCAACCCAATACCTAAACTTAACAACTACCATACTAACTATTAATAAGCAGCAAATTAGGAGTATATTGAGGCAAAAGTTGTAGTTAATGGTTTGTTAATAGTGAGAATTGGACCTTAAAATACTGTGTGACTGATATGATGACTTATTTTCACCTTGAATTAACTGTATTTTTATTAATCCATTAGCAAATTCTTTTCTCATTTGAAGCATAAATCTAACCAACTTGAACATTTTCTTTCTTGGCTCAGCTAACAAATCTTAAACTCTTTTTGCAAGCATGTCTAGAAAAAAAAAAAGAAAAAAGATCTTTTGTAACTCTCTCTGAATCCATTCAAACATTGTCTGCCTTGTCCTGTTTGGTTCTGGTTTCTCACTTTAAAAGGGAGTGTCCTTTTTAGACCAGATTAATAAAACAAGAGCTGAGTTCAGTCTGTTGCTCTCGGTTTTTTTATTTTTTTTTTTTTTTTTTACTTCCTGCTATCTAGTTTTCCACGCCTCTGACTTGCCCTTTCTGTCTTCTCAGCTGCAGCGTCACTGCACATGTGGTTTTCCTCTCCTCGCGACACACAGGAAATGTTGCAGCAAAAACAAATTCAGTCACCTTTTCCATGCTGTTCTGAAGCCACAGTGTCTAAATATAGGGGCTTCAAAAGACTAAAATAAATAGTTCAAACAATGGTGTTTGGGTGTTTTTAACCACTGGGAGTGTAAAACATGTCGTAGATTTGTTTGTTGAGGTTAGATTTGGCATGTTAGTTAGTCTCTCTGATCACTCAGAGAACTGAAGACTCTATAACTATCTGCATAGGTGCACTTCAGCACATGCAGGATTTTAGTTTATGCTTTATCGATCATGAAATTCATGAGAAATGTGATGGAAATTAAGAAGTGGATTGAATCATGAGAATTTTCATGATAAATGTGTAGAGAATCTGACCATATGTATGTGTATTTTTGTGTGCAGAGGAAGCTGACTCAAGGGATCATGGTTTTGAGTCAAAAGTTCAAATACACAAATGTGTTTTCTCAGCAGTGTTTTGTATGTTGACTTACATGTTCAAAAATATATAATATACTGTGATAAGTTTTGTGTTTCACTGTTTAAATTGTGCTTAAAGCCTTTAAATAAAAAGTTATGTACTTGTATATATGTACCTCATATTATATGTGTGTGTGTGTGTGTGTGTGTGTGTATAGTATGTACAGAACTGACTTGAACTCAAAAGAGTTACAATTGACAATTAACTTCTAAATCTTACTCCTCTACATAAAATTATTTACATTGTGTGTTTAAATCAATCTGAAAGTAAATTATAATCTAAAGAGTTACACTATACTACACTATTAATTAGCATCATTGTCAAGCTAATTATAGACATATTAATTGAGATGAGGCTTTCCACACTGACATTTGTTACAGGAGGCAGTTGAGTCACATTTATGCAAACAGACTCATAGTTATTTGATTGTTGTTGTTGTTGTTGTTTTATATATATATATATATATATATATATATATATATATTTTTTTTTTTTTTTTTTTTTTTTTTTTTTTTTTTTAATGTGTGTATCTCCATATATTTAAATTTGATTGGGAGAAGCCACACATACCCCAGATCAATCCTTCCCTTTTACTATTCCCTTCTCTTTGAACTGTTGTCTATACATGAATAAAGGCCATTGGGTCAGCGGAGCCTTTAAGAAAGCAGATTAGACCTCATTGTCTGTGAGTTAAGAAAGCAAAAGTCACGCTATAAATAGCCAGATGTAGACTCCTTCAGCAGCTGAGAGCAGACAGCAGTAATGAACCTGACTGAGGTGACTGTGTTACTCTGCTGTCACAGTGTTTGAGGCTAATATCAGTGCATATTCTTGCAAAAAGTCTTCTGCTTTTGTTTTTATCGGTTTTTATAAAGGAATAGTTCAATCATCATTTATGCACCCTCATGTAATTCAAACTTGTGTGACTTTTTTTTTTTTTTTTTTATCTGTGGGAACAAAATAGTTGATATTTTGTGGAGAATAGAGATACGTAAACTGAACCAGCACTAAACTGAACACTGGCTTGCTTAGTTGGGGCCTGAAAGACACTCAACTTTCACTAATTTATTGTAATTTTTCAGTAATTTATGGTAAATTGACCACACTGACTCAAACCATTGGATGAGAACAAAACTTGAACTGAATTAAACTGGAAAATGTTGCTATTGTTGTTTTCTAGAGAGTTGCTTTACAGCTGAATCACATTTTGCAACATCGACACTGATACTGAACTGAATTTAATTAACATTTACTCAATTTAAATGACATCGCTGTACTGTAGAACTGCTTATTGAACTTTTCAAACTGATGAATTTTACCCTGTTGCTGATCTAAACTGAACCAACACTAAACTGATTTGAGCTAAATAATGACGCAGAATCAGAATCTGAATTGCCTCTATAGTTGAGTTTCTATTCTGTTCTTTTCCTGTTTATCTCTGTGAAGCTGCTTTGAGACCATCTGTATTGTGTACGGAAATAAAGGTGACTTGATTTAACTTGAAGTATAGTAAACGGGCTGTTAAGCACCAAAAAGGCCAAAAAGCATCTTAAACTAGCATAAATGTTGTCCATAATACTCCTACACTATATTCCAACACCTCTGAAGAAATATCATGGATTTAAGTAAATACAAATGTATATGCTTCATTCGCTGAAAATCCTATGCCACAGCTCTCATTTGCATATTTTCAAATTCAACTTGCTACAGTCACTTAGAAACGCCAGTGATATTCACATTAGGCAGATATTTTCAACCAAAGCTACTTCCACAGCATTTAAACTGTTCATGAGTTTGAGCTCATGAACTTGGTGTTGCTCTACTGTTTGAGCCACAGGAGCAAACCTGGCATGTGACAAGTCTTGCCATTTCAACTTTAAATATGCAGACGCATAAATCAGATGTGATTTTGACCGAATAATGACTAAATTGCTGTGAATTTTGGGTGAACTCTTTCTCGAAAGATCTTTCAACAGTGTATTTTTATTTTATGGCATGCTATGTTCCTATTACAGAGACATTTGGAAGGGCCCAAGCTCACTTAAAGGGATAAGGTACCTCAAATGCAGCTTAGATTGTTTACTCTGCCATTACACTTGAGAGTCTCCTCATAAACACGTTGTGACAGTGTATCCATCATGTCAACATATTACGTATCAATGAAAAATAACCTTGGTTAAAGTAGTCTCTAAACAGCCATTGCAATCTTGAGGCTATTGCCTCACTGCTATAACACACAAATTTTATTAAACACTGTTACCGAATTCAGCCAGCAAAACGGCGTACAGCGAAATTACTCCTAGAGCCATTTTAGATTTAATATGGGCTGAGATAGTTACGGTAGTTTCGTATTTATAGAGGACTTTAATTTGTTATTGGTCTATGAGGCGGCTGTTTTATGCTGATGAACAGTGTACTGTATAAAATTCCCTGTGCGTTTGCTTGACTGTAGCCGAGGCTGAGCTCTACCATGTGGAGCTGGATTTCCCCTGGATTGGCTCCAGTCTCCCCCACCTCCCTCTGACTCTGACTCTGACTCTCGCTCTCACTCTTTCCTGTGCATCCCATTCTTCAGCTGGCCTCCAAAGTCCTCTGCCGTTCCTTATGCTTTCAACAAACAGAGTTCACAACTTAACCTCTGACCTTTGACCTTGTTTTTTTAGAGACACTCAGCTAACTTTTACTAAGCAATTGCCAAACTATAACCATTAACAAAAATGATAAAAAATAATGACTTAATATCATTAATTCTTAACTTAATTCTTATCTTAATTGTTTTAATAGTATCATTTGAAGTAAATACCATGTTGCATGAATATGTTAATCATAGAGTACCATGGTATATATCAAAGTACCATGGTATTATCTTCTGACACCATCACTGTACAGTACTATGGTTCTAACATGGGTAAAAATTATATTCATACATGTAAACTGAAAAATGTAAGTTCTCCTTTAATATATTTCTATGATCTAGTTTGTGAAATATATCTTAGAGCTTCAAATATTTAAAAATATATATATATATTTTTTTATTATTATTATTATTTTAGTGTGTTGTTCTTTGATGTCTTCATCTGCTACCTGTTTGTCTTGATTCCTTCTTGTGCATTTCTTAAATTAATTTTTATATTTATATATATACATTTATTTTGTGTTTTCGTCCTGGTTGTGTCTTACGTTGTTGGATGTTCCCTTTGTGGTACAATGTGCAATATATATATATATATATATATATATATATATATATATATATATATATCAGTCAGTTCCAAATTCTGAAATGTTGTTGAATGTTTCTGACCGGAAGATTCCTCAAGCAAATGTATCAACAGCACATCCAAGTTTTTTTTTAATCAACAATACTCAGCAAGCATGCTTTCCGGGAATACTAAAACACAGGGTTTTAGATAAAACTTTGTAGTTTCCATCTCAACTGAGCGCCAATTCCCAGCCATCATAAATCTTCTATCTCAGATTATTGCGTAATCAGAGGGGGAAATATGATGCCAATAAAGAGCGTGAGCCGGCGGGATATTATTGGTGGGCGTTTATTCTGCAAGAATTATACAAGGATTTGCTGTCTGATTCAGAGGGGGCTATAGCTAGGTCTGGTGGGGACGTTTATATTCACACCACGGAGATTGACTGATATTGCCCTACACCGTGCCGCTTTATTGGCAGTAAAGGGCTTTAGGCTGTGAAACAACTAGTCGGGAACATGTTGATATGAATCATGCTCAAAAGCAAACATTTTTTTGTAAATACTTAACTTTTTAATGTTCACGTCCAGTCGTTGTAATGCGCTTAAACAGCAGGCTATACCACCGTCACCTGTTGAGTTTCGGATTAGCATTTCTCTGAAATAATGAGCCTTTCAGGTGTGCGGAGAGAAAACCCTGCTGACATGTAGGACCAGAGAGCGTGCAGACACTTGTCCTGCACTTCACTGCAATCCAATCACAACCAGTCAGACGACTATTACACCTCTGTCACGTCAAATTTTCCATACTCTGAAGCTATTAGTCACCTTGGCCTTTCGTCACAGAGCTAATGGTATAGCATTATTTGCCCTAAAGACTTTTCTTTGGTACTTTTAAAGACAAGTTACACAACATTTTGGTAAGTATTAATAGACATGTGTTGAAATGATGTTCAGTATCACTGTAAGCGGAGACAGAATATTCCATTTCAACTCTGGCGCTTAAGATTATAACTAAAGGCAGAATTTTATTGGATGTGTCATTTTGAACTTTTAAATCTGTAAATTGAGTCAGACATGCATAGACCTATTTCTATTTCCTTATAAAAAATAAAAAAAAACTAACTAGCAATGGTGGAAAGCAATCAAAAGCAGCTTTCATCAGATAAGTGCGTTTTTCATTTGATTTGTCTGCTTGTAAGCAAGGTCACATGGCTGTTTTTTTAGGATCTGACTTGTTGTGGCATTGTCTGCGAGACAGAGCTGTTTCCGCTTTCCACGCGTCAGCATTAGACTCTCCATTTCTGGGTTTGTGATATCACGGAGCACAGGAAGTGACATCACGTCCTTGTTTGTGAGCCCTGGTAATTGTGGCCTAGACGACAAATGACAGCTGTGCTGCGCTGGAAAATGGATACGAGCGCGGTTAGAGGTTAGCCTCATAACCGTGCCGCTTTATTGGCATCTTATGCCTTTTTCTAACAACAGGCGTAAGTGCTTCCTGTTTCTTATATGTAGAAAAACACACTGTCACATATTGGGTGTTTAAAAGCTTTTTGGTTAAATCTACAAGAGGGGCCTCTGATAAAATCACAGGAGAATGACTCCGTTTTAAAAGTGAGCCATGTGTTTATGTATGAGTTATTGATAGAATAGTTATCATAATCAAGGGAGCTGAATTCAGGATGTGTGATCGGTTTATGTAAAACAGGTGTGGAACAAACAGCAGTCTGTATACTGTCCTTTCCACCCCGCTAAGACCACAGGTGCAAACCTCATGGGAAGGTTTTGCATAGTAAAATGGCCACAGCACTGGAGGGTAAGCATTCATTCATGCGGTGTGTGTGATAGAAACTGTCACCTTCTGACAGTCACGTTTGCCACTTGATAGTTGACCATCACTGCTGGAAACATATACAGCTTATACTGTATATATATCTGAAAGCTAAAGAAAAAGATGATAACACTTCAGTTAATAAGTTAAAGACATGTCGTCTGATATTGAACATATATGTATATTGATTATAAATGACTGTGTGTGTATTGCTTGATCACAGGTTTATCTGTAGTGTTATTCATTGTTACATTTAAAGCTAATACATTTTAAATGTACTAATTTATCATTATAAATGTATAATTACAAATATATTTAAATATGACATACACGTTTCGATAGAAATGACTTAAAAGTATATTTTTACAAAAATAAAAGTTTAAGTTTACTTTAAATGCTTGTCTGTACATTTGGAAGTACACTTTATAAGTTTCAAAGACAATGGAAACAATTACATGAAAAACAACTCCATTTTTAGTTGATGCAATTGACAAGTAATTAGTGTGAAAACAGTCAGTTTGCACTTAAGCATATTATTTAAACTCTAAGTAAATAAATTAAAGATGCTTATTCTGATATTAGACTTATGTGTATATAAATACTTGATTATAATTGACTATACTTGGCTGCGCATATATTATTTAATTATACATTTAAATATAAATATACTTTTAAATATACATTTAAAGCTAATATATTATATAATGTAAGATAATATATTTTAAATCATTATAAATGTGTAATTAAAAATATTGATATTCACGTTTTAATGGAAAAGTACATTTGGTGGTACACTTTAACCATATCTCAAAGACAATAAAAATAATTATGAAATTACATGTAAAAATGTACTTAGGTGAGTCGAAAAAAGCACTCTAAAGTTCAGCTAATTGCAGTTGCATACATTTTAATTTTATTCCAATTAGATGGAAATAAGTGTCTAACAATATTACATTCAGTTTGCACTTAAGAATATTCTTTAAACTCCAAGTAAATGAAGACATGGTCTGATATTAGACATATGTACATATATAAATATATATGTGTATGTATATTTGCCAGTTTCATGGCAAAGCAGACCAGTATCCTCTATAATAAATCATGTTTTCATCTAAATAAAGAAGCAAAGACAATAGGCTTGGGTACCTTGGAGACCAGTAGGACTTCTTTGCCATGGCAACTGTGTGCTGAGATACCGCGCAGTGATGTGGCTTCACCGACACATTCTGTGAAAGAATCCAGAAAGTGTGTTCGCTTCTGTGTTTCAACATACTTTACATCTCACACCATTATATCTGAAAACCTTCCTGTGAAATAACAAAAAAAAAACTCACATTTGTTCGAGCAAATGTCCAGTCGTGCGGCCAAATAAAGTTGTGTTATTGTAGTTTGGCACTGTACAGTGTTCAACAAAAGCCGGTTTTTCCTTTTCAGTATATTTGTAAACACAGAGTATGTGTATTATCATTAAACATTATTGTGTGCACTATTGGGTTTCATCAGTAAACAATGGATATGTCACATCAAGCTTTATCACGTCTTTTAAATCTAGAGGTCTTGATATCAACAAACGGATGAAGACAGATCTTCAGCTTTTATTCAATAGCTAAGGATTCTATTGCCTTTCTACAAGCGCGTACAAGTTGTGTAAATGCACATATGTGGGTGTACGTTTGTCTACCCTGCGTTTCTCCCTCTCTCGTATTCCTCAAACGCTGGAGTGCAAAGCAAACACACACACAGCAAACGCAGACACAGGGCGAAGAGTGTGAGGTATCTACTGCATGTAGAGAAACCTCGTGTTAATTTCCTGTGGCAACAGAAAGAGGCTTCTGTATGCACTGCATTTAACAATGAGTTAAAGGGTAACTCGGGTCATGTGATTCAGATGAAGGCAGAAATGCCCTCAGTTGTTTTCTTACTTCACTGTATTCATGCAATTCATTTGGCATTGCTGACATATTTTGCTCAAGGGAAATGTTGATTGATTTGTTTGAGGCTTAACAAAGTATGACGTATTTGATAGTGCGCCAGATGTGATACGTGCTACTGGTAAATCTGAGATCTGAGATGAAACAGTGAGGTTGTACTACAGGCAGGCACAAGCATCCTACTACTTTACTAACAGATAATATAATATTAATGAAATAAAAGGCTACTTAAAGACACTAAACTTTCATGACTATGTATCGTAACACTTTTGGCTACACTTCATTTTAAGGTGTCCTTGTTATAGTGTATTTACACGTTATTGCATAAATAAATCATTTATTTATATTAATAAGTAATATTTACACAAGTAATATTAATTAACATGTATTTAGTTTAGGATTAGTCACTTGTAATTCTGCATAATCACTGTTAATACTATAGTAAGTGCATGTGATGTGTAACAACGACACTAAAATAAAGTGTAACCTTCTGTCGTGTTTTAAAGAAGCTCACTTATTTTGCTGTGTTGACTAACATACTAAAGCACAAATATAACACACTGTAGTGTGTTATTCAATGCTACATTTCAAATGTTCTGAATTGGAAATTTCATCATTACAAATGTGTAATTACAAATAAATTTAAATAAATGACATACAAGTTTCAATAGAAATGACAATAAAATATATATTAGTTTACCATAAATGCTTGCTAGCAAATTCAGCAGTACACTTTAACCATATTTAAAAGACAATAGAAAAAATTATAAAATTACACATAAATATGTACTTTAGTCGCATTTAAGTTGATCAAAAATACTCTAAAGTTCAACTATTTGATGGCAAGTAATTCAATTTCCAAAAACATTACATTCACATTGCATTTAAGTATATTTTTAAAGAGGATTATTTCCATAATAAGTACTCTTTTTAAAAGTATGCTAAAGCGTAGTTATTTTTCACAAGGTTTATCCAGTCACCTACACAATCTCAGGATCAAAAAAGGAAGATGAACGAAGTTATCTAACTAAATATGTGATGAAAAGTTCATTTAACCCCGCTGGCTGCTCCCAGCGCTTTTTAAAACACAGTGACGCCTGTGCGTAGGTCACTGAAGAGGTGTGCCATAAGAGATGCAATGTGTATGCTTTCATCTTTCATCAACAGATTTATTTGAAGGAGCTGTCGAGTCTGTGCCCTAGCAAGTCCGGGGTAGCAGCTTTTCAGTGTGCTATCAAAACACAAGTCACAGTTTTCCCATTAACAGAGAACCTTGTTTTATGAGTTCAAAACAAGCGCACATTCTATAGTGTTGCTGTTTATATCTCTTCTAGCCTTCAACTATAGGTTGCATGTGCATAAATATGTCTGAGGTTTGGGTTGCATGGTAGGATGGTAACTTTCATATGGTAAATAGCGTTTGTTAATGCAAAAATATGAATGTACAGTTTAATATCAAAACCAGAGCGTGTCTCAGCTGCGAAATAGACCTTGATCAGTTTTTGAAGCGGTGGTTGGAACAACATTAGTGACATAACCCAAACACCTGTCCCAAATCTGCATTATGATATATGCCTGCTAGCATCCCATAAAAACTATGCCATCTGTACAATTTCAATTCACCATTCGATCAATACTAACTGTATTTGTCAATTAGTGCTCTGCTCCAACACCTAGAGCTGCCTTCCCAGACAGTATTTTAAGGCGTCACAGACTTGTTCCTGAAGCGAAGGCTGTTCCAAACAGTAGGAAGTGTATAATTATGCTGTCTTCTTGGATATTGTATGTGTCCTTCCTTCACATAGAAAGCAATCCCAGAATACACTGCGACAAGCTCTGTGAAAAACCCACAATTCATCAATTTTAAAAATAGTCATAGTGAATAACGTGAAGTGCAACTCCACTATGCATTGCAATAATATCAGTGAAAAAATCTAATGTAACCCAAGTTGCATCCTTCATGCACTTTGTGTGAAAAATGATATTCATTGGAATATTAGAGTCTTGTCCATAAAAAGTTTAAAATTGTGTTAAATCATGACTTGTGATGTACCCATATCTAACGAATTGAATGACCTGCAAAGCTTTTCTTTATCCAATTAGAGACTGTGGAACTTTGCCTTAACATTATCTCACTGAACTATAGTGAACTGCTTCACCACTGGGATCCAGACTGGAGCTGTTCTGACAGGGCCTTCTGATTTATTCACTCTTTTGCCCAGGTTCACCACTGCTGTTGTGCTGTATGTCGAGATGATTTCGGGTTCACATCTTCCTCTTGCTTGTCATCTTTCATCACATGCTGTGTTCCAATGGTTATGATTATTGCATGATTCTGGAATGCCCCCCATTTCTGGCTGCAGACGCCAGTGAGTTATCTGCAGGCAGTCCTGAATCGACAAGATCCTGTGGTCCAGTGTTCCAGGCTAACTTCACCTGACACTGTGTCCACCTAGTAGACAGTAGCAGGTTGATATACACAATATATCTTGAGGAAAAGTAAAGTTCTAAAAAGCAGAACCTGTTTATTGCTTCAAATGTAATCATGTTTGTTTAAATATACAGTATGTACATTTCATTGCAGTTTCCAGTTTAAATGAATACTAGTAGCAGTAAAACATTTGCTACTTTTCACACAAATTATAATTACAGGGGCAGATTATTGATTAATAAAGACAATATCCATGTAGAATACTGTTATGACCTCAAAACACTTTTACCACAGTGCATGATTTGCAAACTAATACATTTTGACATAATAAGCCCCATATGTATGTCTTTTCCTAATGTAGAAAACTTGCTCGGTAGCGCACCTGATAAAACATTGCATTTGTGATGCAAAGAGTCCTGTGAAGTGCAAAAGTGTAATAAAAGAGCTGAAAGATGTGTAGAAGAAAGCTAAAATGGATGATACAGCAAATGTGTTTTTATATCTCATTTGCTTCTGTTAACACTATCAATAAATTTTAGGGTAGGGTTTGTGTAGGTGTTATGCTATTTTTAAACTTTTATGGGTACTCACCAGACATTTCATTTATGATATAGAGCATTAACCAGCATAATAAAATGTTGCCACAGTCATGTTTAACTATTTCACAGAAAACTGAACACCCTATTTAGTGCCAGTCACTGTAAATTTTGAAACTGCCGTGAAGTATTGCAAAAAAATATTTATATGACAATGGGCTGTTTAATGAACCTGCATCTGCAATAAAGAAAAAAAATGATACTGCTTATAATGCCTTTTTGACCCATTTCATTAACATTTTTCAGAGGCCTTTATTAACTGAAGTGATTTTAACTGGAAAACACAATACGCTAGCATCATGGCTTTGCGTGTTGGGAAAGCACCTCACATTTTCTATATAAAATGTAGTTTTTTACTACTAGAGAACATCCTTCATCTCTAAATAGACCATAAAAGGGAAATATGGTAGCTCATGTAGAACTGAGAGCAGCAAAAAGTGAAATATGAGCCTAGCAGAAATCTGGAAGTATCTGTCTTCAAATGAATGTGGAATCACACCCAGTTAAAACTCTCAAACAAAAATCCAGCCGGCCGGTTTTACCACTACACTGCACTCCCAGTTTACATTCTGTATTACCCAAACACAGATGGAAAAAATATTGCATAAGAAACAACAAGGCAATGATCCATTAAAAACTGTACCAAACCATGCAAGTCATTCGGTTTCACTTCTCTGTTGTTTCACACCAGCTACTAAAATTAGCTAGACATTTATTCCACTGTAAATGGTTATATCTTACTCATAATTCATACATGTGGCCTAACCATTCATGGTGAAAAACTGTGACTTGATTCCATCTCAGATTTTTTTAGAACCTTTTAGACAGTTCTATATTTATTTAGATTAGCAAACTAGACGTGCAGCAGCTCTTTTCAGGAAGTCCCCTTAAATGTAACAGATAGGCCTCAGGTACTGGTCTTCTGACACATAGCTGAACCTCCTTTTGTTGTACACATCAAACAGAGCACAAAGGCAGGCAATGACTCAGTTGGGGGCAGGTCTCAGAGCCTGGCTTTCTGTCGCTGCCTCGTGGGCTCTGGTAATTGTTTTCCTGTCGCCTGTAACCTTCAGCTGGATAAAAATCCCAAGAGGGCAGTGGCTTCATGGCATTTGTCATATTAATGACACAAATGTGTGCATCAGATGTCAGGACATACTGTAAGTCGCGCTTTAGGGCCTACATCACAGTCACGACAAACGCCGTGGTTAGTGCCTGATGTTTTAACTTTCTACACTTTTTGGAATAATTCATAAAAGTGCATAAACTATTCAATCTTATCAGTTGACACCCATATTGAAAACCATGTTTCGCTAACTACTCTTCGACTAAAGCCTTTAATGATTCACAGCAATAAAGATTTACGCTGCTGTGTTGAAAGGCCTAACCAGGCAGAAGCCAGAATGAGCAAACCTTTGTAAAAGGTTATTGAGCCAGACATATCAATACATTATCTCCTTCTTGCAAACACATTTATTGCAAGTGCTTCTAAGTATATATATAAAGCAAGACGCTACATTAATGGAAGATAAAAACAACCTGATTAAGAGTAACGCGGATAAATTTGCTTCTAAATTCTCATATCTCATAATTCCACTCTCCTTGATCAATACCAAGACCATAACGATTCACAGGAGTCTTTTCTTAGTTATAATTTTGTTTGATCTTTATCAAGACAGACCATTACTTAATTTTCTCTCTCTCTCTTCGCTTTGCCACCATCATCTGGAACACCTGTACCACCACAACATCCATGATCTCCACTCACTTTTCTCCTGAAGCCAGAATAACACAAGCTGCTCTTTTGCTCCACCCTCCCTAAATCATGTAATAGACTGTCAAATGCTCAAATATCAGCCAGTCATCCTGTCTGCTCCTCGGCCACCCCCGACGGGCTCACCTTTATGTTGATGATGGAGATGGCACAGGTTAGGGGGGCTGGCAGAGGTGGGCGAAGGAGAGAGAGAAAGAGAGATAGAGCATCTCCATCAGGCTGCCAGCCAGAGCCAGTGATTAATTCCAGCAGATGCCTGGTATTTGCCTCTGAACGTGGGGGTGTGAAGCGCTCTCTCTCTCTCTTTCTCTGTACCCAGGCTGGCTGGCAGATCTTAATGAAATATTAACCAGCAGGAGATAGACCGAGCGAGCGAGGGCAGACACAGGCGTGGGCTTCGGCGTAGGTGCGGGGAGAACCAGCCTTTCATAACAAGGAAAAGGAGAAACCCCCTCCACATGAGCATATATATATATATATATATATATACAAACACGAGCCAATAACACATCAGGTTAGACAAGCTACCCAGGCTGTCCCATCTCTTCCACCCCCATTCCCTAGTAAGGGAACACCCTCCCACTACTCTTGTTAAACTTATAAGTGAGTCACCAACTGCCACCCCGTTTCCTCATCTGAGGTTCTAGTTATATAAAGTTGTTGATCATTAGACGCCTGACATTCGCCTACATCTCTCTTCGAGACACCTGTGCAATTACATCGAATTCTACTTTAGCCTATTCGTGATCATTTTTATTTTTTATATTCTAGTTTATGGCAAGCAATCATCAATCAAAATGTGTTTTTTAGAAGATGCGTTGCATTATTCATTTGTAAAACAAAATGGCTTGGAGGATCCTGGTCTAACTGTGCATGATTTTACATGTTATTCTAAAGTAAAAAATGTCTTAGTAATCTTGCATCATAATGTAATAACCTGCTGCACCTGTGAAACAGCTTTTCTTGTTTTGTTTTTTTTGTTGGCTGACGTCACAAAAACTTTACTCAATAAACTGCTTTTGTGTGAAAACAGCTCATAAATAAACACACAGATCTTTAACGTGTCCATCGTGTCATTTTTGTCAGCACTTTACATTTATAGGGTACTTGAAAAAAGCCGTTTTACCCTACAATATTTGAGATTTTACAGTTTTACAGTTTTGCATGGATGCAGCAAAAACCGGAAGCTAGCAATAAATTTAATTTTCTACCTATTAGATTGTGTTTTATTAACGTCTACACCTACCCCAACCCTAAACCTACCCCTTACAATCATGCAAAAACAGTAATTATTGTTGTAGGCCTACAGTGTGACAAAAGTTATGCTATATGATGTGCATATGCCCAGTAGTTTTTGCTGTATGCCTTCAAGCCTTAACCCAGTGTTGCAACAGGTAGCCTCAAACTCTGATTCAACAGCTATTATATGATTGGTGAAAATCCATTCAAGTATTGTACTGTTAATTTTTTTTTTTTTTTTTTTTTGCACTTTGGGGTATTTTAGACAACATACTGAATGAACATTAAATTAAAATGGCGTTTGCTCTGACTAAAGTCTATTGAGTCAGCAAAGTTACATCGATCTCCCTGCCAAAGCCACGGCGCACTCTGCCCTTCTCCTCAATTTACAGAGCATCAGTACACCACCGGCGTCCGGAGAGCGTGCTGCAGCGCTTATTTGCATGGGTGTCTGGCGTTGAGTGACAGAGAGGACCCCTGTTTATCGAGTCCGGGACATCCCCCAATTAAACAGATCTCCTCTCTCCTCTGTCAGCACCCGCCATCCATCAGTGCCAACGCGCCGGCCGTGCCCAGAATAGCCAAGTGTCGCTTCTTCATCAAAACAAGCAAGCGGGTTTAATTCACATTTTAAATATAAAACTATCAAAAAAAAAAAAAATAAACATATAGAGACTTAATTGAGTAACATATATTAGAGCTGTTTAATGCTTCATTTATAATGCTGAAAAAGAAATTGGGTTTTTGGGCATCAGCAGCAGTTTAAAATGATATAATAATAATAATAATTACAGAAACATATCAATCGTATTAAAACGAGTCATAATATTAGTTCTGTAGCAGTGTCTAAATTCACATATGAACACGTTGCACGAAACAAAACAGAAAGCAATTGCTGCTCGCTTGTTCTGCTCCACGTACGGAAAACTGCGTTGTATTGCATGGGGGAATAGACTACATTCAGTTCGTAATGAGATCCGTACGTCGGAATAAATACGCTTTTCTTGCATGTGCTATTGTAAAGCATTTGTTTTCTAGTAATTAGAATTAGCGCAGCTATAGAAAAAACGAAGTTTATTACGAATTAAAGTGCCTGTGCTAATGTTGAAATAAGTTCATATTTCTGCACGGAAGGCGCACCGTTGTTTAAGTGTTGAGAAAAAAAGTTCTCTCTCATAAATCTTGGAACGGGCGAGGCAGCATAATGCTGACATTAGTTATTGTGCGGAGCTCTGGACTTCAATTGCACCCAAGCCTCCCTTTCACTGCCAAGCGCCGATCAGCGCTACATCAGGAAACTCCAAATAAGGGCATGGAAGTCGAAACCCACCGGAATCAAGCCTTATGTAGTCACGACCTTATATGGCATGGCGGAGCGGGATCTTCCGGCCAGGGCTCTGCTACAGCGCAGACGGGAAACCCGAAATTTTAGCGAGAGTTTCGAGCAGAAAAGGCAGACTTGCGCTTCTCTTTTTCTCAGAGAGACACTGCGCTTACCACGCATTGGTTTGCTGTGGAGGAGGAACGGGCATCTCCCCTCTATTTAATGCATAGGCTTAATGTTTAAGCTCCCCAATCTGCTTTTTTCCTCTAGGCAAACGTCATGTGTCCTCCACTGCAGTGCCTAAATATGGGCTTCCTCCAGTCCAAATATGGACATCTACGTCACGGCAAGAGGATATATAAAGGAGTAGGGATTCTCTGAGCTGAGAAAGAGCCTAGAGAGCCCAAGCGATTCAGCACTAGTGCAGACAGCTGATAGACAACACGTTGCGAGATATATAACAAACACATTAAATAAATGTGACAAGTCAATTCAAAACAACAACAGAAACAAAACAGCGATCTAATTTGCTGAAAAAAAGTGAAATTTAGGGAATGATCAGAAGGGACATTCTGAATCTCACTTATTTGATCTGAGACGTAGTGGATTTGTTCTGCCTCTTTGGACAATCAAAAACGGAGAAGAGGAAAGACAACAAGAAGACAAATTGTGAGAGTGAGGAGATCAACAGAAAGAAGGAGAGACAGACATCGCAGCATCTTCACATTTGTCGTCCCAGAGGGGTTAGCTGCTGATCTCTCCAGCGCACTTCTGTCCTCACCGAGCACACTCCAGAGAGAAATGGCTGCAGCCAAGACAGAGATGCTCCTGCCTGCTCTGCAGATCTCCGACCACCTGAGCTTCCCTCACTCCCCCATGGATAACTACCCCAAGCTGGAGGAGATGATCATGCTGAACTCTGCAGGGACCCCATTCCTCAATGCCACGGCACCTGAAGGCACAGGCTTTGGCTCTGGGGACCCCGGCGAGCAGTTTGATCACCTTGCTGGAGGTAAGCACTAAATCCCTCTTGATTAAATTGCATGGTGAAAAAGCTGCATGCTGCTTTTATACAGAGAATTGCGAGAGTTGTTTGCTTATGCAAAAATGCAGTTGTTTTCAGTAGTTAATAATAATGTGTCTTTATGCTTAATTGTGAACTTTTACATTTAAGAGTTATTATAATAACATGTTTTTAAATTAAACTGCACTGATATAAAGTTGAAATATTTTAACTAAAGCTGACAGCCAATACTAAGTAGTTATTACTAAGTAAAATCATTGGAATGAATGAGACATTTAGAATTTGCAGAACAGCTTAATTTTAAACCCAATTTTTGAATCATTGAAAGTGCAGACTGAATAACTATAAGCTATGCAAGTAGGAAAGAGAGATCAGGATGACAGTAATGAGAAAGAGAGCGCTGAGAGAAGCACACTTGCAGATGGTTTAGCTTGCGCTGGCTCTTGTCTCCGAGGGAGATTGGCAAATGTGTGTGTGTGTGTGTGTGTGTGTGTTTTGGTGGGGGGGGGGTTCCCCTGCACTCCATCAGCACCTGCTGCTCTGTCTGAGATTGTGGGAAAACACAGTCTCGACAGCCAGCAGGACCCCCCAACTAAAACACCTTTGGGATCATTTATGTGCTCTTAAATGAGCTCAAGACAATTTAGAGTTAACTAGCCGTTCTATAGTTTCTAATCCACTCTCTCTCTCTGTTTTGTGCTTGTTTTTGCAGACACGCTTTCAGAAATCACCATGGAGAAACCTCTGGCAGATCAGACTTACTCCACCCAGCGGCTGCCCCCCATCTCTTACACGGGCCGCTTCACCCTCGAACCTGCCCACAACTGCAGTAACAGTCTGTGGGCTGAGCCTCTGTTCAGCCTGGTGAGCGGGCTGGTGGGCATGAACCCGCCCCCCACCTCCATTCCGTCCTCGACCTCTCAGACAGCTCCCCCCTCTTCCTCTTCTTCGTCTTCCATCCCCTCTTCCACTTCGTCATCCACATCCAGCGCCAGCCTGAGCTGCTCCGTGCACCAGAGCGAGCCTAACCCCATCTACTCAGCAGCTCCCACCTACTCCAGCGCCAGCCCAGACATCTTCCCTGAGTCTGGCCCAAACTTCCCCACCACAGTGGGCACCTCGCTGCAGTACACCCCTTCGTCATACCCCAACAGCAAGGCCTGTAGCACCAGCTTCCCTGTGCCAATGATCCCCGACTACCTGTTTCCCCAACAGCAGAGCGAGATCAGCTTGGTGGCCCCCGACCAGAAGCCCTTCCAGACGCAAGCGGGTCAGCAGCCCTCCCTGACGCCACTGTCCACCATCAAGGCCTTTGCCACCCAAACCGGTTCTCAGGACCTAAAGAGCATCTACCAGTCTCAGATCATCAAGCCCAGTCGCATGCGCAAGTACCCCAACCGGCCAAGCAAGACACCTCCCCACGAGCGCCCCTACGCATGCCCCGTTGAGACTTGCGACCGTCGCTTCTCGCGCTCAGACGAGCTGACACGCCACATTCGCATCCACACCGGCCAGAAGCCCTTCCAGTGCAGGATCTGCATGCGCAACTTCAGCCGCAGCGACCACCTGACGACTCACATTCGCACGCACACGGGCGAGAAGCCCTTTGCCTGCGAGATCTGCGGCCGCAAGTTCGCCCGCAGCGACGAGCGCAAGCGCCACACCAAGATCCACCTGCGGCAGAAAGACAAGAAGGCGGAGAAAGGCACCACTGCAGTGCAGAGCTCGGTTGCAAACGTATCCATCTCAGCTTCCTCGCCAGTGTCCAGCTACCCCTCTCCCATCACTTCGTACTCCTCTCCGGTCTCCTCCTTCCCATCCCCAGTGAACTCCTGCTATTCCTCACCGGTGCACACCTCCTACCCCTCCCCTTCCATCGCAACCACTTACCCCTCGGCGACCAGCACCTTCCAGACGCAAGTGGCCAACTCCTACCCTACCTCAGTGGCCAGTAACATCTACAGTTCTCCCGTCACCACCCCACTGTCCGACATGCAAGCCGCGCTTTCCCCTCGGACATCCGACATCTGCTGAGACTTTTGACACTCACCCCAGACCTCCAGGCTTGACTCAAAGGAACAGAAAGCATCAGTGACTTCTAAGTCCCCTCTGCAAAAAGCACTTTTCTGCCCATGCTCCCAACATGGCTCGGTTACAAAACAGTCAAGGACTCGGCAAAGACTTTTGAAAACAAAAGGGATTTTTGTGTCGTTCTCTCCCTTCGAATCCTATCCTTTCAAACGAGGCGTATGAGACTTTCAAATGACAAACAAAAGCAACAGGCTTCGGCAAGTTTTCCCTTAGACTGTGTGTGTGCAGACGTACTTGCGACGCAGAATGGCTAAAGGACGTTAACGGTGTAATCGAAGCCTGTGGGCTTCAGGCTCGACAGAAGCTTGACTCGACAGGTGTACAGTTACAAAAGACGTTTGAATAATATACATAAGCTACAATATATTGTACATGTGCCATGTTTCCTTTTTGTTTTTACTTTTTAGTACCATTGTTGTGACAATTGATTTGAATATTTGCATTGTATTATTCTTGAGCAGGGCCATATTTTATAAGATACATTCTGTATTAAGTAGTAAAAATGCTGTGATAAGTTCTTGACCTTGTTTGACTAGAAGCACTTAAGTATTCTGACGCATGTGGAAGAGTGATGTTAGTTTCTCTTATTTTGTAAATATCATCCACTGGTACTATCTTTCTCTTTCTCAAATGTGACAACAAGAACCTGTTAAATGGAGAGGAAAAACATCAGAAAAGAATCAACCACAAATCTTCAATTTTTTTGGTGCCTTTTGTGAAGCCTTGCAGATGTTTTGACAGATATCAGCGTGTGGATGCATTGCATCTAGCCTTAAGGTGTAAGGGATTTTGTTTTCTCGTTTCTTTTTTCTATATTCAGAAAATCATTTCAAGGAAAGAAGGGAAAGGATTTGAGGGCACTGCATTTCTTTGGGATATAAGCAAAAAAGAAAACTATAAACTATATTTTTGTAACAGAAATGTACATATCTACATCTTGAGGAGTTGGAATGCTGTAGTTACCTACTGAGTAGGCATGGGATTTTTTTGTATGTTATTTACATGCAGTCCATTATTTTGTCGTTATTTTTATTTTGTATTTGTGTTTGTTCGAAAAAGTGACTGTTTATGGCTTCTAAACACATTGAATGCGCTTAACTGCCAATGGGATATTTGGTGTACAAGATATCCTTCAAGAACAGAACTATAAATAAAACCTAAATATATAAATATATATGTTGAATCCCTGTCGTGCTTTTCATCGCTTAGCAACAGGTCTCTATGAATATTGCTTTATAGAGTGAACACACACACGCACACTCCACTGCATATTAAAAAACTATTTATTGTAATACAGTATGTCATTAAAAGCCATTAGTTCATGGTCTCAAGTTACCAAATTTAAATCATTATCAAATTTTCTCATACACCTGACAGCATAGATTCATAATAAAATGTTATGTGATTAAAATGACAGAGTAGCTGATTGCAATGAATAATTTCAGTAGCTCAGATTAATAATGACAATGTTTCATCCTCAAACAGCACTAGTGCATGTGCTTAATCTATTGTAAAGTTTCACAATTGCTTAGATTTGAAAGCATCCAAGCTTTCAGTTGAACAAGTCACGTCTTCCATAACAAAAGATATCACAACTGCAATATAACCTAGAGCAAAAAAGGAAAAGAAAAAAAAGCAAACAAAATTAATAAATAAAAACTTGACATCAAAAATATATGTACTGATGCATTCTTTTGTTCAGAAGTTCGGCAAACTGAGAAGCCAATCATGGAGTTGATATGGCAGATCAGATTGTCTCTCTTTATTACTTATCAAAAGAGCTCCTGGGCGTCATGAGAATATGTTATCAAAAGATAGCATGTACGAATGTGACTGGTTGCGCTTGGGGCTTAATTATACATAGATAGCAATCTTGTAAAATCAGTCGACACTAATAAGACGCCCTTGTAATGGGCTTCTGTGTCTATTGAGTTTGTCAGGGGGAAAAAAGTCTCAATATCGAAGTAGCTTTTAAGAGTAAGGCAGCTTTTGCTCTATTGTATGTTTTACCTTCCAACATGAATGCCTTTGTAAAAGAAAAATAATAATCTGCTCATACTAATTTCTCTGCCACCAAAAAGATCAAATGAAAAAATGCTCTCTATCCTGGCATCTGTACATGCTTTGTGAGCTTGTTATAGCTCAGTTAAACTGCCTTGACGGGCAAGATACAAGTCGAACAGATTTAATGTGACAGAAGTTGTGGGAGTAAACGTAAATGTGTGGCATGTCTATACATTTCTTTCTTCATTTATCATAGTAAAAAGCCGAAGACCATAAAGGCTGATTATCTTATTACTACATATAAACGTAAGCATATGGGTGATCATATCAGAAAGAAATTAGATGATTTTCTTTCATCACACTGATAGTCAGACCAATTGAAGCTCTGCTTAATATGTTAAAATCTCAGACTTTTAGGGTGTGTCAGCAGCCCTGGGATGGAAAAATTGGCCTGTTTGTGTAGGGGGACTTTCCCAAACTATGAGGCAATATCAGCCCAAAAGATGAAGCCACAGAGCAGCACCAGATTCGAATGCATCTAAAAGAGGAATAACAACCGTGAGACAGAGCGAGTTGAAAGGAAAGAACAACACAAAGGAAAGTAATTAGGGTAATTGGTCTCATAATCCCAAATACACTCTCTACAAATGTCTTCAGTGAGACAGCCGTTGTCTGAATCAGATGTCAATGAACCACAATGAAGAAAGCGCCGTTCGCTTGTTCATACACACCTATTGTTTCACACGGTCACTTTAATAGACATTCACACAGTCTCCTGAGGTTCTCAAGTTAAAAAAAAAAAAAACTCTCCCCCGCTAAAACCACCAGTTTAGACCACCATGAACAATTTCCATGCTGATTCAGGGGTGTGTTTCCCAAAAGCTCTAACTGCGCTATGGTTGCAATTTGCTTCCTTACCAATATAGTGCAAAGATTTTGTTTTTCCTGAAACCAATGACCATTCTCAAAATTTCAGCAATAATCCAACATTAACTCTTTCCGCACCATTGGCAGACTTTTCCAACAATCCATGTTTTCACTGTTATACGGCAGGGGGCGCATTACGCACTTTCTGAAGTAATACAGAATCTCCAAATCCGAAAACAAGCGAAGAAGCAGCAGAAATAAGCAATAGATGCATTGCTTACGCACTCGTAAACTAATGTGAACATCAAACATTCAACAGCATATAAATCTAAACTGCCTAACGTTACTGAATGAAATGTTGAACCCACTGAAAGGTATATGACTATGCAAGCTTTGGGGGTGTTGACAGACACAATCTACTAGATCTATGTTTTCATCATCGTTCTGAAACCGATCTGGACGTAGTCTTTGAAGAAAATGCTATTTTCTCAAATTTTGTTCAAAATGTTCCTTTTTTTAATGAAACTTACCCACATTCAAGTGTTAATAATAAAAGAAAAAATGGAATGCATGAAGTCAAAAATGCTGGAGCTGGCGAGTAACTTGGTAAAAAAAAAATGCTGACAGGGAAAGCGTTAATTCAAACTTAAACTTAAATTAATTACTACTTCATTAACGACAATCCTATATTGTTGAACAACGAATGTGTGATATAAAATATATAATGTTTTTTTGTTTTTTTTGAAGTTGTAAGTAAAACAAAGTTTATTTCTGACTGAAAGTAGTATCTACATCTTTTTTCAGTGTCGTACGGTTTTTGGAAATTGGCTAACTAGTTAATTTCTCCTATATACAACATACTATGTTAGTGAAGCAGCGAGTTATGTTGTTGTAAAGAAACACACCCCAGTGTGGTAATGCTGGTTTGGTGCTGGTCTAGCTATAGTAGACTAAAAAATGCTGGTCAACCAGAAAGATTATGGTTAACCAGCATTTTTTGTACAATATAGATGAAAGGAAGGAAGTCTTGCTGGTTAACGGAGCAGTTCATGCAAAAATGTTTAAATTCTGGGTAGAGATTCAAAAATGGTGCGTCAACATCACTGAACCCGACGTGAAAATTGTCTTCTTGAGGGTTTGGAATGACGTGAATACATTATTATGCTCAGTTTTCCATAAACTATACTTTCAAGCTATAGTAAACTACTATCCAAAGATCTATGTTTTACGCCACATCACTCTTTCTTTATTCTTTCTTCACTACAGGCTAATTCAGAGGCAGAACTTTCACACGTCGATCTGCTCTGAAGCATTTGTGATAACAAACCCCAATCCCCACATCCGTGGTCATTTCAGAACGGTGTTTCATATTCAACAGGCATCACACAGGGCTGTGCTAGTCGAGTGCTAGCAGCATCTGAAGACTCCTTAGGGAAGCGGGAAGTCAAAGCGCCGTCCCACAACAAGTTTAAAGCCAACTTTGTGACAACGTACCCCTCGCACCCAACTTTAGAGCAGGAAAGAGCTCTTTCAAGAGCGCTGGATGTGTTTATAATGTTTTCCCTTTGCTGGCTTTCATAGCGACTTAGTTGCTTTTGCTTATATCAAAGTCGACCGGCTGACACGGAGGCCTCGCTCAGTTTTGGAGAATGACAGCCATGGAGACGGAGGAAGCGAGATGATGCATCGCTCTTTTCCCCACTCGTCGATTCACAATAAAGCCACCTTACCAATTCTCCCATGAGCCTCCACTTCAAGGCCTCTGCCTGTTAGAATAAGTGTTTGTTCTCTTATTCTTTTTGGACCTTTTTTTTTTTTTTTTGGAGGGTGTGAGGAGGAAAAAATTGAAAAAGAAAAGAACGAAAGGCGCTAGAGCTCGTTCTCATTGTCTATCCCTCGATCCTTGCGCCCAGTTAAATGGCATATGCTAATAAGCTCCATCCATTTCTGATGCAAGGTCCGTATGCAACTCTTTCCCTCTCTCGTTCTCTTTCTCTCTGTCGTTTTCTCCCTTTCATCCAACTACAAATGCTTTCTTATTGCATCTTTGCCCTCAGGCCTTTTAAGATCCCTTTTTGAAATATGCCGTTTGATAAGCACATCATTGGCTAAGTCCCCACAGTGATTAGGGCTTGACTTTAATGTGGCGGCGACAGAGAGAGAGACAGCGCTAAAGAAAGAGAGAATTGAGAGAATTGATGATGTTGAGGCACGGAGCTTTGCACTTCAACTCTCAAATCTGCTCACCTCTTTACAGATGAAATGCAGGAGGATGCACTTTTACCCTTTAGATCATCTCTCACACCTCTGTGTAACAGCAGTGTTATTAAAATGATTAGGTTTCCTGATTATTTGAGGTATTTTATGGAAATTATTTCCAGGGCGTACATTGTTTAAGAACTGGTGATTAGACTAGATTTTAACATTGTTTGAAGGAAATGAAAGACTTTGAACTCTGATGTTCTGTGTTGCTACAGTTACAGTTGCTAGGGTGTCTGAGTAGTTGCTAGGTGGTTACTTAGAATTTCTGGGTGTTTGCTGTGCCGTTACTATGGTGTTCTGGGTTGCTCCTAAGGAATTTCTAAGTGGTTGTTAAGGGGTAGTTGCTAGAATGTTGTTATGTGGTTGCTAAGGTCTTCTGAGCAGTTACTACAATGCTGTTATACAGTTGATAAGTGGTTACTAGGGTGTTCTCGCTGCTAAGATGTTTTGAGTGGTTGCGAGTACAATTCTATACAGTTGCTAGGGTGTCTGGATTGTTTTACAGGTGTTGCTAGGTGGTTGCTAAGGTGTTATGAGTGTTTTTAGAACATGTGGTTGCTAACGCCTTCTGACTCTGCCAAGTTGCTACAGTGCTGCTACACAGTTGCTAGGTGGTTTGTAGGGTGTTCTGAGTGGATGCTATGGTATTCTAGGTAGTTGCTTAGCAGTTGCTATATGGTTCTGGGTTGTTGCCGGGGCATTTCTATATGGTTGCTAAGGCTTTCTGAGCGGTTGCAAGCATGTTCATATAAAGTCACTAGGGTGTTCTGAATGGATGCAAAACCATTGTTATGTTGTTCTGGATAATTGGCAGGGTGTTGCTCCAGTTTAATTGCTCACCAGGTAAAAAGTATAACTTTGCCTGCTTTTAAGCGCCAAACCACACAAATTAAAGTATGATTCATGTAATATTGTAAGAAAGGTAGAGTGATTTGCAGAATGTCACGGAATTTGCCAAATTTTGGCCGGATAAATCAAAAGAAGGTCAGTATTTATTAGTAGTATCAGAATTTATTTAGCAGAAAAATATAAATACACAACACAGCATTTCTGAAAAAAAAAAACTAAATAAATAAAATAATACTAAATTAATTTTTAAATGAAATCTATTATATAGAGATGTTTTTGCAATTATTGCAATTATTGCAATTTAATGAAACCATTAAAATGGAATCCAGAAAAATAATGGAAAAGACAGTATTTTGTTCGTTAATAAATAAATAAATAAATATGAGAAAAAGATTCATAGAACCTTAAAATGTAATTTTTGCTGAACATTTAACAAATTGCTGTTAAATTTCATGATTTCAATTAATCAGATTTGGTTAATTTAATTTAACCATTAAAACAGAGGCTAGAAAAACGAAAATGGAATTTGGAAAAAAATCAGACGAATTTCATAGGGCCCTACTTTTATAACTAAGCAGTGTTTATTTACTGGTTTAAGATATGCATACTTGTGTTACATATCAGAGCTGCAGTCACTGACTTTCACTTTCCAGCTCACATTTTTCTTGTCCCTTGGTAAGCACTGATATCATTCCTTCCCTGATGACAAGCCTCCCAAATTCCTCCCACAAACACTGACCTTTTTGAATATTTACAACCACATAACTAGATTACAGTCATCAGATACGTCACTGTTTGCATCAAATGTCCTGGAATACACTGATTCCAAACCCCAAAAGTATACACCTGCTCAGTGTCTCATCAATAATGCACTTCCTATCTGCCAATGGACCATGTGCTATTACATGAACACTCACAGCTGTTTTCACTACAAGCTGTCCACATTGGTCTTGACTAATATAAAGCAAAAAGTAATTTTCCTCCTGCAGGGTTTGTATTAAAAAGTAAAGCGATCCATCTGTTATATAAAGGTGCTCCACACAGGGCAACATTTTGGGCACTAATGTAGTTTTGGGAAACAGGCATCAACTTCAGCAGGAACATTATTACTCAAGTTTATTACTCTCTGCCCCACCCTGACTCCCATTTCTAGATATGCCGCCTGGCGGTATTGGATGAAAAGTTGTTTTTGTGTGTGCAGTTGGTGAAAAAAAGTGATCTGTATTCAAAAAGTCCATTTGAAGACCAAAGGGATACTGAGTTTCTGCAAGAATTCAGTCTGCTCCTCAATGGAGAACAGTCAGAACAGATACTGCCTCTTCAAGCAAAGATTCACAAAGCTTGTGCCTTGTGCAATTTATTACAAGCTTCTTCAGTAGGAAAGCGTATGCTAGACACATAAATGCTTTAACTGTTTACACTTATTAAGCAAAGCGAACAGGACGTGATCCGCTCTAAGGCCAGTATGTGTCAAATTACCAGAGAACTGAGCTGTACAGATGTGAAATCGCATCTGTGATCGTGATCACATGCTCTGGGAAATTGCAGTAGCCAGCAGTGACATCATTCAATCTGCTGTACAGGAGGAGCATCAGTCTGGACGCATCTGCTAGAGACAGAGGGGAAGAAACTGTTTCTAAGCCATTTGTAGGGTTACAGTCCCTTTCCTGCAGAATCAGATGAAAGAGACGGAAACATAAAAAGGCTAGCATATTGTGCAAAAAGAAGTGTTATTGCAAGGAAATTCCTTCTTAACATAGTCATTCTATATGACAATAACAGTTTTCTTTAGAAATATCACATTTTTAAAGAGAATACATACCAAAATAATAATAATTTGTTACATTTATATAGTGTTTAGTATGGGGGGGGGGGATCTCCTCATCCGCCACCAGTTCGTATTAATCTTACACATATATTTTGTCCACTCTGGTTTTAGTTTGCTTCAAGTGACCCTCACTCTCAAATGAATAAATAAATAAAATGCAAAAATTGTACCTTTAGGGGCACAACAGCTTTTCACTGGGACAGTGCTCTCAAAGGGACACTTTAAAGGATGCATATTAGTAAACAAAAGTACATGTTGTACCTTAAGGGTACATAATACTACTCTAAAGTACTAATATGCACCCTTTAGGGGTAAAGAAGATGCAGATGTGCCCCAGTGACAAGCTATTATACCCCTAAAGGTACACATTTTGCAAATTTTTTCTGACTGCTTAAATTAGAAGTTTTGCAAGTGTTGAGTTCCAAATAAGGTCACACTTTATTTTAATGTCCAATTCTCACTACTAACTAATTATTAATTGTGAACTTTGCCTCATTAAACTCCTAATTTGCTGCTTCTTAATAGATATGAAGGTAATTGTTAAGTTTAGGTATGGGGTAGGATTAAAGGATCTAAAATATGGTCATGCAGAATAATGCATTAATATGTGCTTTATAATTACTAATAAACAGCCAATATGCTAGTAATATGCCTGCTAGTTAATAATACCAATTGGTTCTTAAAACAGTGTTACCAAAAATAGACTAAGTTTGAATCTAATTTTCTAATTCTGTCAACAAAACAAACTGACAAACTAAAAAATGATCATGATCAATGTGACCAGTGTCATGTGATTTCATTTTCTTTATCATGTGATGTCATGCTCTTAATTTTTTTTTTCTATTTGATCTCCAGTTACCAAGGAGTATATTTATTGCCTATGTTGAGGTTAACCTGATCAAAGAAAATAACATTTGGTTAGACAAACATTGCTGACATTATGAGTCAAAATGGTGAAATTGTTACCTGTTAATCCATACAGTTAACTCACCAGCAGGGAAAACATCTTTTTCTTTGTAATATCAAAAAGATGTTTAATGATTAAGCTTGGCAACCGGATAAGTTACACTGATAACATATATCAGCTGAGACCTGTTTTGAGAAAGTATATTGTTTTATATTCATTCCTGATTTGAAACGTACCGTAAATTATAGAATGACTCGTGAGCCGAAGCCATGCAATCCTTGACTATATTTTGTCCTGCTGCTCTCAGATAAGATGGGCGCTCTGGGCAGAATGTTCCGGCACTTTTCCGCATGTCCTGTGTCATTTACACCTGCTGCGTTCATGCCAGTGATGTCACTTCACTTCAGCCGTAACACACACCACCTGTCAATTACAGTGAGAGCGGCTTCTCGCCATCTCGCTGACACCTGCCCTGACGCACACAGATACACACCACGACCAACTGTCCATCTGTGTTTCACTCCAAATAACCCTCACTAGATGACCATAATTCAGGCATTTAATTGGTTTCAATGATTTATCAAGCTGAAGTCATCATAGTCATGCTGACAGCTGTGATGGAAGTAAAACAGAAAACAGAAAAAGAAATGCATTCACACATGTATGTTGGTATGTCGCACACAAGTTTCTCATGGCCTGATCTGATCGCATTTAACCATGACAACAGAGCGAGCCGTGGCTACGTGCCATCACAAATCCATCACGCCACTTGTTAGGTAACGCCATCATGTGTGTGAACTTTAGCTGTGATAAATAATGCAATAAGTGATATGAATGAAACATTTAGTTACGCAACCGAACAATGGCTTTCTTCATGCTAAAGCCACTGACTAATGGTACATGCCAGTAAGGATGATGACCACTTCATCAGTGGATGCCAAATGAGGAAAACTGATGTTGAAATGAGAAATACATTGCCATGTAATGAAACACATCTCTATCAGCTGTGATGTAAAACAGCCATCAAAAGCAAACTCATACATTATATAAAGACTGTATGCTATTTTATTAGTATATATCTATATATATATCTCACTTACACACACACATAGCATTTAGAGATCACATAAAACACACCTTTGAAATATATATATTTCAAAGGTGTGTTTTATGTGATCTCTAAATGCTATGTGTGTGTGTAAGTGAGATATATATATATATATATATATATATATATATATATATATATATAGTTATGTTTGAGTTCTTTGATATGTTTTACTGTTTTTTGTTTGTTTTGTTTAATTTTTTGTGTTGTCTTTTGTTTGGTTTGTTTTCTGTTTATATATGTATGGTATGAAAGGTTACTAAAAACAGACAAATTTTGTTTCACAAAAAAAAATGCAAAGAGAAAAAAATCAAAACAAGAAACAAGAAAAAAAAAGAAATACAAAAATTAAACACAAAACAACCCTCATACAGAAAACAAAATCAAGCAAAATAAAAAAATAAACACAAAACAATAAACAAGACAAAACAAACATAACACAAGGCAAAACCAAAATAATTAACAAAAAACAAGAGACAAAACAAAACAAATCAAAACTAGATAAAACTAAACCAAATAAAACAAAAAAGAAATATAAAATTAAAAACAAGACAACCCTCAAACAGGAAACAAAACAAATACAAGACAATACAAAAAGTGACAAACAACACAGGGCAAAACAAACAATTAACACAAAACAAGAAACAAAACAAAACAAACAATAAATAAAAACAAGTGAAAACTAGATAAAACTAAACAAAACAAAACAAAAAAAATAGAATATTAAAAACAAGACAACCCTCAAACAGGAAACAAAACAAATTCAAGGCAATACAAAAAAGCTAAACAAAACAAACAATACGGTAAAACAAAACTCAACTAAGAAAGCTGATTTCTGCAAAAATAACTCTTCTTCTTTTGATTGTATTAGTAGTGTAATATTTTGTATCTGCATGAATGTCTAGGGATTATAATTTGTTGCTGTTGTTGTTGTGTCATAGCATAGTTGTTTTCTTTGCCACTGTTGCCACAGGCATCCTTGCAGGGATGCGAGACTGGGAATTCAAATACTGCTCGGTGACAGTCTTTGTAATAGGCACGGCTACAAGAGAACTGGAATACGAAGTGAGTACTGCCGCGGTGTTTACATAGCTGCAAGGCCACGGATCCATACAATGCAAGGTGTGCAAACTGAAGGCAGCATGGTGCTAAAGAGTATTTTATCTATTGAAAAGACAGAAAGGACAAGGACCACCATGTGCGTATGTGTTTGTTCAAGTCAAAATGCCTGGCACCCTTCACTTTCTGTGCCCCCTCCACGGTCGTCTTTGATACAGTGAAAGAAGCTGCGGTATTTTTAGGATCTTTGTGATGAGGTGGAACCAATCTCTCTTCTCTATGGAGGCTGATGTCACCAGGGTGCGTGGGCATGTGGCAGGGATGCTGGGCTACCTGCTGTGAAAATATGTAGTCTCTTACCACCCAGAAATTAGAGCAATACAAATTACATATTAATATAAGCTGTGTGGAATCTGCTTCCAATAGATTGCTGAGCTGCGCACTGACCAGTGAAGATGTGTTTGGCAAACTGAATGTCAGCTACATGCTCTCACATTTCTATAGATTTTTTAATGTCAACCATTTTCAAATCGCGTTAACACGAAAGATGGTGCCGGTTTTGTAAAGAATTGATTTGGCTTCTCGAGTGAGAATGAGGAGAGTGTCAGACTGGCTATGTTGTCAACATCCACATTTCATCCATTTTATTAATATATTACATCTTTTAAGACAAAATGCATGCCATTTTGCAGCTGCAAGTCACTGGAATGTGTTTCAAACTAGTTTTAGGTTTAGTGGACTAGTTAGTTCTGATACAAAACCTAGGGACTGTCTCGTTGTCTATGGTGATCAGATTTCTAAAATGCGATTTCCTAGTTCAGTGATCAAAATATCATTGAAATCTCATCAATGCAATGCATATTTGTTACAATTATTCTTAAACATTATCAGAATATTAATATTAAATAATATGATGGTGCCTGGAACTGTTTTCAATACATTTCACCAAAAATCATAAATAGTACACATAGCAAACAGATCAAAGCAGTATAATTGTATAACAAAATTACAACTTTACAAAAGTACAAAAATAAAACTAAATAAGCATTATATGATAAATAAAATTTATCAAATATATTTTTAACATTTTCGAATTTGTATTCCGTACCTGTGAATGCTGTTTTCAGTAATTATGTTTTTTTTTTTTTGTTTTTTTTTACTTTTCTCTTTTTTGTGCTTTTGATAATGGATCTTCACTATCTCTAATGGGGTTTATTATTTTATTATAAGAAGTGTGTTTTTGAAATCACTGCGTTGTGATGGAGCAACTTACTGGATTGTGTGAATAGTTAGTATGTGACCACCTAGAAAATCAATAACAGTGTCTCTTTTGATAATTGATGATAATAGTGCAATGTTGTCATCCAGGTTAAGCTCTTTATGAATAACGTAGTGATGCACGACCAAGTAACAAGTGTATCTCGTTAGTGAAAATAATAATTGCATGATAGCTTGTGAAGCTCATGGTATATGACTGATGTGGAACACTCTACATTGGAAGAAACTCAGTAATCATATATAGATGATATTAATAACGTTAGCCATTAGCACGTTGCCAAACTAACGTGATACTCTAATAAGAAAAAAAATAGGTCTGTTTTTTTTTTTTTTCTTGCTTCATGATTGCTCACAGTGGGTTTCTCTCATAAGTGAGTGGGCAATGGAAAATGCAAGAAAACCTGGAATGGAGCTGGAGATGAATGGTTATAGTTGAGCAGGGTGGGATATTTCTGCTGCTCTATAACACGGCACTTATATACTCTGTTCCAGACCAGTTGTCCGTTTGTGTTTTGCTTGTCAATATGCAAAAAACAAATCATTCTTTTAAAACTATTTTTGTAGATGGAATAAAAATAAGCATTGGCTAACTGACTGTCTGAAACTAAAGGGGTTGTTTACACACAGTTTTCAAATGCAATTTTGAAAACATATTATCATCTCAGTACAAACTAAAAAAGTCTCAATTTGTGAAAATGGTGACATCATGTGCATGTGTATTACTTGTTCGTCTAGTGTTTCTTTACAAAGTGACATCGCCAACTACTGGCCTGGCATGCATAATACAGCGTTTTTAGATGTTTTTGCAGATCCGTGTGAACAGGGATCGTTTTGACCACATTGTCATCTGTACACAAAACGTTTCAAAAACATTTCTATTTTAGAACATCGTTATCGTGTAAATGGAAGTTAACTGTCTTAACTAACTAGCTGTTGTCTCACAGTTCCAATCACTCTCCAGCAGATCTGTCACACCAACTAAACCAGTACTATTTTTTCATCATTTTATACATATATTGCTATCATATACAGTCTACATATTGTCTCATTCTGATATGTATCCTGAGGGCAGTCCACATACAAACTGAGCCATGTAAAGTGCTAATGTAATACATCTCATGTGCTTTTAACATGTTATTGTCCATTACAGTGACACTCATGGGTATTCACAACTCTAACCTGTAGCTATTCCAGGTTAAACACAAAATCACTAGAGGAAAAAAAGAAAAGAAAAACACACTCACTTTCCCTAAAAACCCTGCCGCTCCGACACCCATCCTCATTACAGCGTTAAGCCGTGATTGGATTGCAGACCTGGCCTGTCAAGCAGCCGCAGCGCTATAAATACACAATAACCCCCTCTAACCTCCCCTACTTCTAACCCGCACTATTCTCTGGCTCTAATGTACGTGAAGCCTCAGATAATTGCGTCGGATTACAAAAGAGTACCTCGCAGGTATTTTTTCCCCTCTCCCCCCGCTGGAAATACGGGCTCTGTTAAGTGTTATTCACACCAGCCGGCTGCGGCTCAGCCGTGGACCCTGATGCGCCCTAATAGAACTCCATTGTGAGTAATGACCCTCCGATCCGTGCTGTTATTCCGTCTGGTTCAACAGGGTAAAAGCTCGCATAAGAATGGAAATGAGCGCTAAGCTTTTACCGGTCGGCTTCAGTTCGCCAGCCATTCTCCTCTGGTTTATATTGGCCTTTAAAGCAGATGTAACTTATCACTCGTTCATAACGTCCTCGGGAATTTGTTGAAAGGACTGATTTCAAAAGAGTCTCAGTGAATATGTCACAGTGTCCATTGCAGTGTCACTCTTTGACGAATTTTATGCAGCTGAGAGACGCTTGGTTTATCGAAGGTCGGGAGAGATGTTTGCATGGCACAAGAAAGAAACTGCATGAGTGTGAAAGATGCTGAATTACAGTGCATGTTATTTAAAAATATCAGATCTGGCGCTTGAAATGTAATTTATATTGTCAGAAGGCAGTTTTCTATGATCAGGCATAGCACTCCTGCAAATGAAAATCGAAATTCTGTTTACTTTAATGGAGACGTGGAGAACTTCCCTCTCAAGCGCTCATCAAAAGCTTACTGACATTAATGGATGTCAGAAAGCAATTATCAGCATATGTTGAGGTTGAAGAGGTAAGTGATAAATGCATTTTTAGACACACACACACACACATATAATCCCACACACTTTTTTTCAGTGCACTGTGTAATTTCTGTGCCATTAGCTGCACCTAATGTAATTGCAAGAGTAATGACAGTTTCCAGAGAGTTTTCCTAAACATGCTTTCTTCATACACGCTACCTGTCTGCCATTGGATGGACAAACAGGCAGTCCAACCCCAACTTACACCACTGGTTGAGCCAATGTCGCAATGGCAAACTCATTGGGGGTTTATGGTACACTCAAGAAATGTAGGAAAGATCGTATTTACGAGTTGAACACACATGAACACCACACCAAGTAATTAGGAGTGGGAAAGTTTCTTTAATGCTGCCTTCATTTGCTATCAGAATTATTGTAAATGCGAGTTCCCTAGTCGGAAATTGGACAAGAATGGCCTCTCAAGCCATATTTACAACTGGGAAACTCTGAGATAATTTTGATACCTGAGTTTCCGAGTTGGGTGAGCCTTAAACTTGAAACATGGTGGAAGGGAAGAAATATAGCTGTAGTTTTATCTCATTTTTTAATAATTTTTTCCACAACATCTACTTTGCTTTCTCTTGCCGTTACAGTCATGTATATATATATACAGTAATGTATATTGATTGTATTGCATAAGGTATGTATTGAACACAGTGAAAATGATTTCGGTATTTGACCGAAATTTCAGAATTGTCAGCAAGCTGAATATCTAGACAGTGCTGAGAATGTGTATATGGTTACCAATAAATGGGACGCTACATTTTATTAAACATCTCTTGGATATTGACTAAATAGATTTTGGCTTTAATAAGAATTCCCCAAGAAATAGGCAAGAATGAACTCATGAATGGGCTTTTCACCATGTTTCTTGTTTTTTTGTTTTGTTTTGTTTTGTTTTGTGTTTTGTTTTGTTTTGTTTTGTTTTTTGTTTTTTGTTTTATTTTATTTTGTTTTGTTTTTTCAACAACAAAGCACTTGAATGCAACAAACTCATAATTACAACTTCAGAAGTGGGAAGTAGGAAATTTCCGATAGCACGAGAAGGCAGCATAAGTTTTGAGTTTCAGATTTGGGAAAATGTCAGTGAGAAAACGTGTTGGATGCAATGAATTCAGCACCTTTATTGAAAATTGTTGAAATCAACCAAATTATTAAACAAAGTTTTACACAGAACAACCCACAGTATTGTATAATTACGATAAAAAAATTCAATTTACAGCACATTCATAAATTGAATAAAAACATTAAAAAGCAAAAATATACTGATGCACATTCTTTATTCATCATTTTGTAGAAGCAGAATTTGCTCTGACCAATTGAATTGAACACAACCGATGTAGTAATTATGACTTCCTATGCAGTTTGTAAATACGAATTTCCCAGGAGGACCATTAGTGCATATGACAAAATAAAATGTTTGAAAATGCATAATATTCCAACAACATATATATACAGCTAATATATCATTTACTTATAGTGTAACAGATGTGTTACCTGTTTCTGATCGTTTTTGGTAGACTCTTAAAAGCATGAAATGGACTTAAATTCAACCTAGATGTTGCTGCATATTGGACTGGGATAGAAAGAGGTATTTTAACACAAAGGCTTTAAAGCAGATTTCCTTCAGTTGCACTTTTCTAGCTCAGTGACATCTGCCAGGTCCAAAATCACATCCACTAGTGTTCTGTTCTTCAGCTGAACTGCCTCTGCGCTTCGACAGGGGAAATCTTATAACAAAATGAATGCAGGGAACACACATTCCTCCAGCCAGAAGAACGCTAGCAATGCCACGCATGTGTCCCACACTGTAAAGGCTCTTGCTGTGACCCTGGCAATCTTGCTGAGTGAAGTAACCTCCTATGGGATGCCCATTATTTACTGTCTGACACTGAGCCAAGCCATGTTTGTGTGTGCATGTGTTGGAGTTAGTCAAGTCAGGAAGTCACACATATATGGTGGATGGATAAAATGACATGAGATATTGAGATAAAATGGATAAAAAAAAAAAACATCTTAAGAAAAAAGGATTTAAACTTTAAAGCAACAACATCACTAATAAACACGCATCTGAAAAGATGAGACAGGCAGACTGCTAATTAGCTGCTCAGCTGAGGTACTGTATGACAATTAGTGCTAATTAGTACTAGTTAAGCAAATGCCACTATTACTATTGCTTTTGGTTAGGGATTTGAACAAGCCTAACTCAGCACTTGTCAAAGAGAGATGTGCTGTCATTTTTCTAAAAAACAATTTCTCCTGACAGAACACATTCAAAACCATATTGTACAGCAAAACCCTGGCCACCACCTAGCAACCCTCAAAACATCCTAACAACCACTCAGAACATTCTACAAATATATAGCAACACCTTCACAACCACCTAGAAACACACATACACACACACACAAAATAAACTAACTCAGAACCGATATAAAAACACCCAGCAATGACCTGGAAACACACTGGAACAATGTGGTGGTGACTTTTACTCAGCAAGTACATTTTTTTCAAAAAACAAAAAACAATCTTCTTGTAAATATGTAGCTTAGTTCAGGTTTTCGATGCGTTTTGGTTTTAAGCAGCTAACAGATTTCCAAAGAGACCAAACTGCAGGTGCAAAACTGTCTAATGAGTCGAGTGGAACGTCTCAAAATAATGACAGCTCAGGCCACAACTCTAAGACAGAGACAGATGGACACATCACAGATAACTGCAACAATAAAGCCTCAACAATTGCAACAGCAATGAATCAGCACGGCACACAGCAAAACTGTACATTCTGAGATTTAGAAAGCTGGAATTAATGGCACAAGTGCCACTCAGAAACTGCTTGTATCTAAGAACAATATACAAATATATATACATATCAAATCTACCTGCAAAGCTACAGTAGCCTACTGTTAAAAGTTTTAGGCACTTGTGTAAAAATGCTATAAAATGAGGATGCTGTCAAAAATAATGTCATAAATAGGTTTTCTTTATCTATTAACTAAATTAAATCAACATTTGGTGTGACCATTGCGTTTAAAGCAGCTTTTGCTCTAGGTGCACTTGTCCATAGTTTTTCAGGAAGCTTTGCAGGTAGGTTTCTTGAAGCATCTCGGACGTTGCCACAGTTCTTCTGGATTTAGTCTGTCTCAGTTTGTTCTGTTTCTTCATGTCATTCCAGACAGACTGGATGATGATCAGATGAGATCTCTGTGTTGTCAGACACCTTGTGCAAACAAAAATCTCACTGGATTATTACAATTAATGGCAAAATGAATGTTTAGAAATGTAAACTGATATTTCCTACTGACACACTACAGCAAAAGATAGAAATAACTGACTGAATTTTTAGCTCGTGAAAATACTAGTGTTCTAATAATTTTGGCCACCACTGTATATATATATATATATATATACATACAGTGCCCTCCACTAATATTGGCACCCTTGGTAAATACGAGCAAAGGCGGCTGTGAAAATAAATCTGTTATTACTTCTTCTCTTCAGTTCACCCCACTCATTTTCTATGGGGTTCAGGTCAGAGGACAGGGACAGCCATGGTAAAAGATTCATTTTGTGCTCAGTGACCTATTTTTGTGTTGATTTTGATGTTTGTTTTGGATTGTTGATGTTGTCCATGATGCCATGCATCTGAACAAGATGTTCAGGACCTCTGGCAGAAAAACAGGCCCACAACATTAAAGATCCAGCAGTATATTTAACCGTGGACATGGGGTACTTCTATATCCCTGTTTGTACTAAACTCATCTGGTGGGTTTGCTGCCAAAAAGCTCTTTTTTCAGTTTCATCTGACCATAGAAGCCAGTGCCATTTGAAGTTCCATTAGTGTCTGACAACTGAATTTGCTGGAGTTTGTTTTTGGATGAGTGAGGAGAATTTTCCTTGAAACCCTCCCAAACAACATGTGGTGATGTAGGGGATGTTTGATATATAAATAAATAAAATAAAAAAAAAAAAAAAAAAAAAAAATATATATATATATATATATATATATATATATATATATATATATATATATATATATATTTTTTTTTTTTTTTTTTTTTTTTTTTTTTTAGGTTTCTAACCCCAAGACTCAACTAATCTCTACAATTCTACAGCTGTAATCCTTGGAGAGTCTTTGGCCACTCAAACTCTCCTCCTCACTGTGCATTATATATATATAGACACACGTCCTCTTCCAAGCAGATTTGTAACATATTTAGTTGATTGGAACCTCTTAATTATTGCCCTGGTGGTGGAAATGGGGGTTTTCAATGCTTTAACTCTTTTTTTACAGCCACTTTCTATTTTGTGAAGCTCAGCAATCTTGTTCTGCACATCAGAACTATACTCCTTGTGATGGATGATTAAGGGAATTTGGCCTTTGTGTTCCTCATAATTATAATCCTGTGGAACAGGACGTCATGGCTGGACAATTTCATGCTCCTAGTCACCCTGGTGTGATAAAAAATGTAAATATGAATGGGAATATACTTCAGAGATGTTTTACTCATAAGAATTTCTAGGGGTGCCAATAATTGTGGCCAACATTCATTGGAGAAAAACATTTATTTCATCATGAGATTTTCTCCCCACTTTCAATTGTTTTATTTCAATGATAGGTTAGAATTTTGTGATTTTTTTTGAGTGAAAGATCAAAAGGATAAACAATGCAGATTTATTTTCACAGCTGCCTTTGCTCATATTTATCAAGGGTGCCAATATTACTGGAGGGCACTGTATGTGTATGTATATATATATATATATATATATATATATATATATATATATATATATATATATTACATGTTACACAGTTTACCAATGAAAATAGTCTAGTTTTCACAGTACTAAACAAATATGTATGTGGATTTTGATGTGAAAAGACAACAGAGGATGGACTATGTTACTGAAGATTATGGACTTTGGTATTTTGGCCAGAAATGACGGTTTAAATTTCAAAAGTCTTGATGATGGATTTGTTTATACTTCACTTTGCAAGACATTAATTGATAGACTGCAGTGGTGTGGATTATTGTGATGTTTTCATCAGCTGTTTGGACTCTCATTCTGACGGCACCCATTCAGAATCCATTAGAGAGTAAGTGGTGTAATAAATTTCTACAAATCTGTTTTGATTAAGAAACAAACTCATCTACATCTCGGATTGCCTGAGGATGAGTAACTTTTCAGCAAAGTTTCATTTCTGGATGAACTATTCCTTAAAATCTTCTTCACACTAAAAAATCTTTTACCATCTGTTCTCTAAAATGTTCTTTGGGGAACCCAAAATGTTTCTTCTATGGCATCACTGAGAAAACCCCCTTGTAAAACTTTTATTTTTAAGAGTGAACATGCAATATTTGGTGAAAAGCTCCAAATCAGGATGAACTCTTAAACACGTCACCATCACCTTCATTCAGGGCTAAATATTCAACCACTGGAAGTTCTGGACTGAGAAGTCCCTCAAAGAACTAAAAATGAGCCTTTTTTCTTAAAGTGTGGTTTAAGGAAAACACTTTTTCAGGTATGGCAGCATTACCGAAGGGACTGAAGGTAAAAGGTTGCCCTGCTGCTTTCTAGGTCTGTGACATTAATATATTGTTCATTGTTTACATTATATCCATCACCTGTGTGTTTCTAAGAACTTGCTCTCTGAATTCACAAAGTGCAGGTGTGTGGTTAAGTCTCAGCGTATGTTATGAATTTACAGAATATGGATGTCTGCTTCAATGCCCCTATATCTATGTCTACAGCCCATCCCTTGCTTTGTGTACAAACACACATCCATCCATCATCTTCTTTTGCTATACGCCACTACAGCAGGTGTATGGACTTACATGTGTCACAAGCAAGAGAAGATTTATGAATAACACACAACTCTCTGGGTCTGTATTAAAAAACTCCTGATGTCCCGGTATGCATCTGAGCCTCTTTAAATGTTAAAAAGCAATATTTTTTTTATTATTAAATAAACATGCACCTGCTATGTTTATCTACATATTATGTAAATTTTCTCAGGAATTAAGGAGCTTCTAAACTTTCTTTGAAATTAAACAAAGACTGTTCTGATATATAATAGCCAGCCTATATATGCATACTTCCACAAACAGTAACATGAATTTCCCACTAACATCTCTGCTAATAATATAATAGAGCCATTTATTTTCTGAATCAATGATGATTTGTGATGCTCTGAAATAAACATGCGGTTACACCGAATCCTTTCAGACGGCAGCAATTGATGATAATTGAATGAGTGTGAATCGATTTTTGCTCATCAACATGTCAATGATCTGGTAGAACCTGCTGTCGATACATTGGCATGGCTTAAACACACAAATCTCTGTGATTCTGTTTTGTGTCCTCTCTCTCTCTCTTTCTCAGATTCTCTCTTTCAAACACTCACCAGCACAAAGGCTAGAAAATCGACTATTCTGTTCTCAGTGCAGTCTAAAAGGTCAGATGCTGCCCTGCACATGAGCTGATAAGGTAAAACAGCCTCATGTAGAAATCCTGTTTGAGAACCAACAATCAGAGGGCTTGCTTTACCAAAGCGTTTTGTAGCCACTCATAGAAATTTCTTCTTAAGGCATACAGAATATATTTGATGTACATTATTAGTCGTGGCCCTTTAATTTGATTTCTTTACAGTCTGCTTTTAGTGTGTTGGTTCATTCGATGTCAGAATTTGGATTGTGTGTTGGTTTAAAAGCTTCTTTTTTTTTTTCTTTTTCTTTTAACTCCACAATAAAAGCAACCTGTACTTAATCATGAAATATACTGCTGTTTATGACATACAGTTTGTATCTTTCCATACTATTGTTCATGCAATTCTTATAACTTCTTATATCTGAATAACTGGCCGTTTGCATTCTTCATATCGCTTCACTGCAAAAAAATAAATAAATAAATTATATCTAAAATACCCCTATAAAACAGAAACACACTTTAAAAGTGTACTTATGGAAATAATATACTTTAAATATGCTTATAACTATACTTTAATTGTGAACCGAATATATTGTTTGAATGTTGTTTAAAATGTGTTACAGTTTAAAATGATATCAAATGCAATTAGTTGAACTCGTAATTACCCCATCATCTTTAAAATATGGTTAAATAAGTGTACTGCCGAATATACTGACAAGCATTTATAATGACTTTAACATCATTTCTATTGAAACGTGTCATATATTTAAATACATTTGTAATGAAGTTGCAATCCAGTAAATTTAAATATATTAAATGTAATATCCAAAAACACACTACAGTAAAAACTGTAATCATGTACTTTAGGATGTTAGTATGAACCCATTTACTTGAAACTGGATTTGATTAAACTATATTGCAAAGGATTGTGCTTATTTGTGCATGCAAATGTTTAATTTAAACATTATAATTTTTTGGTAAATCCAAAACAAATACTTAACGCAACAGAAAGTGACAAGAGACACTTGGTGAGAATGATAGTTATGATCAATGGCATTCCACAGTTTAGGATGAATTTAAGATTTTTAGCACTGGAAGAAAATGCACATAATGCTAGATCATGCTTAATTATGCTTATTATGCTTAAGTGTCCCACCTTACCCTGTATTCAGTGTGAATAGGGATGTGTGAAGGCAGGGGAGGACAGTGGGATTGAACTCAGGTTTGGACCAAGCAATCAAAACAAGCGTAAAAACAGCCTGAATTCTTATATCTCTCATGCTTTCGATAAACGAGACGTTTACATATATAAAATATTACTCTAAGATAAGACAGATGAGTATTTTAACAGAAATGCTGGTCAAAATGCATTCGAACACATCAAGCTAGCAGTTCTCTGCGGCTGTGGGATCTGCTCCTTATTTTGTTTCACTTTCCTCATTTAATAAAACAAGTTTGAACAGTTTTGTTTTGTCTTTTACAACATAAAGACGACGACGCCGAAGGAATGTGTGGCTTGGTTACTCGCTCAGCCTGAGTGGTTGTTTGAGGGATTGTTTTTTTAAAGCATACATAACCACAGTCTGAGCTGGAAGGATTAGCTTAGCTTAGCCCAGTCACCGAGCAGTAGGGCTGGAGTGCAGGAGAGCAGGGAGTGGCTTGAGCGCTGAACACACACATAAACACACGCTGTGGCCCAGGCCCTCAAATCTCTCCTCTCCCGCTGCGTGTCATGTGATCCGGGCTTAGGGAGCCAACCAGCTAAAGAAATGTGGTCTCTCGCGGCCAGCCAGGAAACCTTTGTGACCATACAAGGCACTTCCTTCCCCAACTCTTGTCTTCCTGTTGGCTATGTATGGAGTTTCCTGCCCTTTCACTCCCTCCCTTTCTCTCTTTCTCAGTATTGGCTGTCTGCCCTGGTAAACTGGCTGGGTGAAATCTTTTTTCTCTCTCTCTCTGGCAGTTGCCTTTTCTCTGTGTGGAAAGCAGGCCAGAGGTTTCCGATTACTGATTGCTGCTGTGTGAAGGAATGGCGGCCGTGTGCGTGTGTGTGTGCGTACACATGCATGTCATCTTAATGCCATGTGAGATCAGGGTGTGGGGGTTTAGGCTAGGGAGACATATGGAGATATATTACAAAATAAAACCAGAACAGTCTTAAAAGTTGAAGAAAATGTAAATGACTATTTTAAATATAAAAAAAAAGTAAATATATTACTTAAATATAACGTTGGAAAGATTAATATATATATATATATATATCTCGACCGAATTACAGGGATATAAAATGGGTCAGATTAAACTGAGTGAGATCATGGAGTGTTTAAAAAAATGAGACAGACAACAATTTAAAGGTGAAAATCAACTGTGTATTTACATTATTCACAGGGAACTTAAAACAACACAATAAAACTATAATAACTTAGGCTGTTAAAAGCGTGGGGTCCATTTGCACCATACCATAAAACAGTCCCTAAGAAATCCAGTGTGTTGACAGTCTCAAAGTGAATGTCCCAAAAGTGTCCAATAGTGTATATACAATCCAAGTGTTGTCCCAAGGGCTTGTATCTGGAAAGGTAAGTCAGAATAAAACTCCACAGTCCAGAAATGGTGATCACCGGCAGTTTGTTAAGTGAGGGCTGTTTGCTGGCCATGCTGCCTCCTTTATACTGTTTTGTTCCTGTTTCCTGTCATGTGACCAGTCACATGACAGGCAGACCCAGAGTCACTTAAAGATATACACACATTAAAATAGTTAAGAGGAATAAAATGGCTAAGACAACATGAAAACCTATTAAAACTCATATATACATAAAATCATTATAACATATTGAGCAGGTTAAAACGTGTCCTGTGTGACAGTGTCACAACAGTATAAATGTAAATATTAAATATATATAAATCTAAAAATGTTACATAAAAAAAATTCTAAAAATAGTCAGATATATATATTATACTCCACGTTTCCCTTGTGTTCCTCCCAGCACAGATCGTGACTATATAGTCACGATCTGTGCTGGGAGGAACACGAGGGAAACGTGGAGTATAATCAATAGTCTTTAATCCATAGAACACAGGGCACATCCGCAAGGAAACGGCAGGAAACACACGAACATAACTAGTAGACCTGACAAATAAACTGAACAGACTGGGGCTTATAAAGACAGGATAACGAGGGACAGACAGGTGCGGGGAATCAAGTAATAATCAAACTAAACAAGGACAGGAACAAGACCAAATAAGGCAAAACAGGAACTGAAGCACATGACAAAACAGGTTTAATCCTGACATTACTCCCCCTCCCGGAAGGTGCATCCTCGCACCGTAGCTACAACAGAGGGAGGGATGGGTGGGAACTTGGGAGGAGGCTCAGGAGAAGGACAGACACCCGGGAGGGGGCTGGCTGACAATGACCAGGGAGGTGACGAAGGAGGGAGGAGCCAGGGAGGAGACAGGAGGGAGCCGGAACAGGAGGAGCCAAGTTGGACCCAAGCCATAACCATAATGTCGACCCACGGTGAAGCCGACGGAGGGAGGAGCCATGGAAGAGGAATGGCTGCCGATTCCAGGGGGCCGACCAACGGTGGCGGAGCAGGTGGTGGAGGAGCCCGAGGCGGAGACGGAGAGCCGATGAGCCAGGGCGACGGGGAGGATCCGGAGGACCAAGGCAGAACAGATGGCGCCGGCGACCGAGGCGAAGACGGGGATCCAGATGGCCGCGGTGGAGCCGGAGCGACAGAGGACTGAGGAGGAGCCGAAGGGATGGAGGAGCCTGATGGAGCCGAAGGGACGAAGCGCAGCTGGAGGAGTGGAGTCACGAGGCGCAGGATGGTTGACGACAGACAAAGGTGGAACCAGAGGGACGAGGGAGCCCGGCGGAGCCAGTGGACAGATGGAGAGCAGGTAGCTAGGAGCAATGGTGCAGCCGATGGGTCAACGGGCCGAGGCGGAGTCCGAAGCTTAGAGGCGGAGTCAAGGGATACTCCGACCACGGCGACGCTGGAGGATGGCAGTCCTGCGGAGCTCGCACCACATAGATGGTGGGCTGAGGGCGAGCAGAGGGGGTGCCAGACGACAGCGGAGGAGGAGGCAGGAGCAGGTGGGAGGGATTTGTGAGCCTCCAGGCGGATTTGTGAGCCTCCGGGCTTTCAGGCCTGAACGGGAACGGGAGCCCTCTCTGGGCTTAACACTGGAACGGGAGCCCTCTCTGGGCTTGATGCTGGAACGGGAGCCCTCTCTGGGCTTGAAACTGGAACGGGAGCCCTCTCTGGGCTTAACTCTGGAACAGGAGCCCTTTCCTCTTCGGTGTCTGCGCACCATACTCAGCTCACCCTCAGCCGCGGTACAGGGGGCGGAGCTCCTCTCCACGCTCACACCGTCTGCGGCTTTCTCTCTCATGGCAGGCGTTGTTGCCGGCTCACACACCTTGACTGACATCATCAGCAGCTCTGGCTCTGCGGCGATCCTCTGCTCTGTCGCTCTGAGTGGCAATGGCTCGTCGGTCGCGGCAGGCTCCGGCTCTCTGTCAGCGGTGGGCTCGGGCATGCGCTCCGCACAGCGGGGAGATGGTGGGCTGGGCACTGGGTCCGGAGTGGCACTGGCGAGATCCCCCTCAGGACAGACGGTGAACGGGGATCCGTGTCTCGCCAGTGACCACTCCACAAAGACGGTGAAATTCACTCGAGGACCTTCCTCGGATGATGGTGCTCTGTACGCTGAGTTTAGGCTGGCGTCATAGAACGCACAGAGCGCAATGTCCGGGTAGCTGCAGAGGTTGGCGAGGACCAGGAACAGTTTGGTGTGGCCCTCGAGCGATTTCTCCCCCTGCTCCAGCAGGAGGAGGAGGAAGAATTCCGGGCGGGTGAAGAGATCCATAGAAACACACAACAGAAACAAAACACTGAGTGAAAAAAACGAAAAACAAAAACGGAGGGAACACACGGAGGTTACTGTGTTTGGTCGGGTCTTCTGTTACGATCTGTGCTGGGAGGAACATGAGGGAAACGTGGAGTATAATCTATAATCTTTAATAGAACACAGGGTACATCCACAAGGAAACGGCAGGAAACACACGAACATAACTAGTAGACCCGACAAACACAAACTGAACCGACTGGGGCTTATAAGGACAGGATAACAAGGGACAGACAGGTGCGAGGAATCAAGTAATAATCAAACTAAACAAGGACAGGAACAAGACCAAATAAGGCAAAACAGGAACTGAAACACATGACAAAACAGGTCCAATCCTGACACATATATATATATATATATATAAAATATAAAATCAAAAATCATGTTTTTTATTATTTTATCATATTTCTAGAAAACTTTGTTGGCATTAGTGGAAGCTTGGTTCAAATTGTACTTATCTGACCGCCATCAATTCGTAGCAGTGAATGAAGAGGTATCATATCGATCACAAGTGCAGTATGGAGTACCTCAAGGCTCAGTACTAGGGTCGTTACTTTTCACGCTTTACATGTTACCCTTGGGAAATATCATCAGGAACCACGGTGTTAGTGTTATGCTGATGATACTCAGCTCTATATTTCTTCACTGCCCGGTGAAACACACCAAAATTAGAAACTAACGGAATGCATAGTCGATATAAAAAAAGTGGATGACGAGTAATTTCTTACTGCTAAATTCTGAAAAAACAGAGGTGTTAATTATCGGACCTAAAACCCCCACATCTAATAACTTAGAACACTGTCTAACATTTGATGGCTGCTCTGTAAATTCTTCGTCATCAGTTAGGAACCTAGGTGTGCTATTTGATGGCAATCTTTCCTTTCCTTTTCTAGCATTTGTAAAACTGCATTTTTTCATCTTAAAAATATATCTAAATTGAGACCTATGCTCTCAAAGTCAGAAATGCAGAAATGTTAATTCATGCATTTATGACCTCAAGGTTAGATTATTGTAATGCTTTATTGGGTGGTTGTTCTGCACGCTTAATAAACAAACTCCAGATGGTCCAAAATGCAGCAGCTAGAGTCCTTACTTGAACCAGGAAGTATGACCACATTAGCCCGGTTCTGTAAACACTGCACTGGCTCCCTATTAAACATTGTATATATTTTAAAATCTTGTTAATTACTTATAAAGCCCTGAATGGTTTAGCTCCTCAGTACTTGAGCAAGCTCTTATTGCATTATAGTCCTCCACGTCCACTGCATTCTCAAAACTCTGGCCATTTGATAATACCTAGAATATTAAAATCAACTGCAGGCGGCAGATCCTTTTTCTATTTAACGCCCAAACTCTGGAACAATCTACCTAACACTTTTCGGGAGGCAGACACACTCTGTCAGTATAAATCTAGATTAAAGACCCATCTCTTTAACCTGGTGTACACATAACACACTAATACGCTTCTAATATTCAAACAATCTGGCCAAGTAAGGTGACCCATACTCGGAATTTGTGCTCTGCATTTTACCCATCCAAGTGCACACACAGAGTAGTGAACATACACCTGGAGCAGTGGGCAGCCAATGCTGTGGCGCCCAAGGAGCAGTTGGGGGTTCAGTGCCTTGCTCAAGGGTCTCACCTCAGTCGTGGTATTGAGGGTGGAGAGAGTGCTGGTTATTCACTCCCCCCATCTACAATACCTGCCGGACCTGAGATTTGAACCCACGACCTTCAGGTTACAAGTCCGACTCTCTATCCATTAGGCCACAACTGCCCCACCCCATGTACTTGTTACATCGTAAGAAAAATGGCATCTACGCTAATATTAGTCTGTTTCTTTCTTATTCCGAGATCACTGTAGCCACCCGATCCAGTCCGTATCCAAATCAGATGGTCACTGCAGTCACCCGGATCCAGTCCGTATCCAGATCAGATGGTGGATCAGCACCTAGAGATGACCTCTACAACCCTGAATGTCAACGGAGATCAGGACACCTAGATGAGCCCCAGAGACAGATCCCCAGTGCATCGAGACAAGACCTCGGGAACCAGATGAGTCCTTTACACAATCTGACTTTGCTGCAGTTGGAACTGAACTGCTGGTTCATCTGGCCAAAGGAGAACTGGCCCCCCGACTGAGCCTGGTTTCTCCCAAGGTTTTTTTTCTCCACACTGATGGAGTTTTGGTTCCTTGCCGCTGTCACCTCTGGCTTGCTTAACACTTCATTTCCAGCGATATCGTCAACTTAATTGCACAGATACTATTTAAACTGAACTGAGCTGGACGATGACATCACTGAATTCAATAATGAAATGCCTTTAACTGAAAATTGCGTGTTTAATCTTACACATTTTACATTATCGACACACTATTTCCCTATTTTGATACTGGAAAGTTGCTTTGAGACAAACTATTGTTAAAAGCGCTATATAAATAACGGTGACTTGACTTTTTATTGTGTTTTATCATGTTAGGTAGCTGTATTTTTTAGTTATTTTTTACCTAATCAAAATAACCAACTGCAGTTTGATTGTTTTTTTGTTTTTTTGTTTTGTTTTGTTTTTTTTTGAGTATCATATTTGATATGATTTCATACTCTAGGAAAAACGCCTTTTTGTCATGCAATTTGGTGTCATTGCTGATATTTATATGACCAAAAAGTAAGATGAAATTCTGATATCTCAATGTAAATATGAGATCCCTATAACTATAGTAGCCACATAAAGTATAGTAGCAATAGTAGCCACATAAAATACTCCCAGTAATATGTCTTATTAACATATTATTTAAATTGTTATGATCAAAACCTCTGTAGTTATTATTGTGGAGGGCAAACTGCAATACAATAAAAATATTTCCTCAAAAGACTGAGATTTTATTTGATACATTTCAACATAATTTTTCCAAAAAACAAGAATAAAATAAAATAAAATATATATATATTTTTTTATATATAAAATAAAAATGAAATGTTGTATGGATAATCAGGTGAACTTAAGTTGCTTTAGTTCATCTTGAAATATTACAAACAATAAAAGTTATTCTTACATTGTTAATTTATTTATTTATTCATTCATTCATTCATTTATTCCTTCATTCATTTTTCACAGCATAAAAAAACATAACCTGAAGGATGGTTTTTACAATTATATTAAAAGGTTTTTATGTGCTAGAGAAAAGTATGAACTATCAATCAGAGTCATGTAGTAGATTGTGTGAAACAGTGATTTCAGCAAAGTTTTAATAATGCTGATATTTTGGAGAAAATTTTTGTATCAGACATGATACAACAGGCTTTATATAGGGATAAGCTGATTTCAATAAAATGTCTACCATTAACATATTTTTAATTCTGCATAAATGCAGAGCAACAAATACTAGTATGATTTATAAATACTTTAAAATAATATATTAAAATAATTTTGCAATGGCGCATGCCACAATTTCACTCTGACAGCAAACCAAATACTTTCCTAATGTAGGCCTAGTAGACACACAATTACATCACACGTCCTAACGTGCACTTTCCTGCACCAATAGCCGTACTAATCCATTATTACCACAACCCCCGTCTGAGCTACTGACATCATGGCCTGCTGAGCTCTGGACCAATGGCATTCCGCGATCCAACACTGACATAACAAACCAGATGAAACTGATTCCTTTGGCCTTGTGTAAAGAACTTCAGTGCTTAAGTGCATCAAAATACAATTCTTTAGTTACTTATCCATGTATTATGGAGTTATTGGTTTCATTTAAGTATTCAAACCTTCTTCCCCTGAAATGCCTAAAAAAAAAGCAAAAAATCCAATTGCTGACATACAGAATTATGATAATATTAGTAAATTTAATTTTACCCAGTGTCAGCAAAATTCTTCTTGTGATCACCAATTAATCACAGTGTTGTCTAGGAAAATCAACTGAGATATTAAAGAGGCCAGATATCTATGCAGATAATATAAATATAATTCTATATATTTATTTAACCATAATGCACATGATACTCAAACTGCTGTGACTCCAAATCATGTTCTGAAGAAAAACTGAAAACTGAATGTATGGTTCAGTGACAAAGAAAGATTATATCAAAATAAAGACTATATCTTTTTTTTTTTTTTTTTTTTGCATCATTGAACTTTTTTAAGGTTTCCAGCTGTATGCCTTCACTTAAAGTTCTCTGCTGTGCTCAAAATGTGACAGACGCAGTACGGTTGCATACCTGGCATAACTGCAAATGTGGAGTTTGCCTCAAGGTTGTTTTTTGTTTATTCGGCTCATATCAAAGCATTATCTGCAGAGTAGCTAAACACATCGAGGCCATCAAGGAAAACAGCAACCAACTCTAGTTTGAGCTTTAACGTTTTGAGTCTACCAATAAGCTTTACCACTATTATTTCAGATTTCAAATACATTTCATTTAAAATAAATTTTAATAACAAATAATATTTAAAAAAGACTACCCCTGGAGTTTAGGAAGTAAAACACCAAAATTTAAAGTATGATTGGTAAAATAAATATTCAGTCATCATTTGCTCACCAAGTTTTTATATGGCTTCAAAAGACTTTAAATACAGCATACTGATTGTATGAACCACTTATTATGGCCTTTTTATGGAATTTTTCTACTCACTTTGATCACTATATACAGTAGCACACTGTAAAACTGTGTGTAAATGTAAAAGTGTGTAAAAATGGTTAAGAAACATTTATTTACATTACACCTTTTAAAAGCCCTTCAAGGGGATATGGTGATGGTAAATAAAATGACATGAGAGGGAAAAAATAAATATTTCAATGCTTTTGCATTCTCTCACAAAAGTATTGCGCTCCCTCAAGAAACTTTACACTCATTCACCAAACGTCTGTGATATGAGGTGGGAGAAAAAAATACTTCAGTGCTTTTGCGAGTAAGGTGCGAGAACGTTTTTCAGGGGAACTGAAAATCTTTGCAACAGAATGCGAATGATTTGCAAGAAAATGCTATGCAATACCTTTGCAAAAAATACGCAAAAGCATTATTTTTCTCCCATCTCATTTTTTTTCAATCCCTTTCTAGCTTCGTGAAAATTTAATGCAACAATGCATTCAGACTTTTAGGTTCTCTTAACTATTGCCTTAAAAACTGTCCTAAGTTACGGTGTAACTAACAATAATATCTAACAATAATGACAAAACAGCAATCAAAAAAGTTAGCAAATAGTGAAAAAACAACTACATAATATATTCAATCTACAATGCATCTTGCGAAACTCACAAAACTTTTCAGCAGTATTGTCAATTTGACATTCTTTGTTCAGATTACTGTGTTTGACGAGTTGGGACAACATTTGAGGGATTCTGTTGGTCTAACGAGTTATTTTGAACCCGGTCTCATGAAAATGTGTATAAATAGTACGCCAAATAAAAACAAAAACTCATGGTACTGATACACATAAATGGACTTTGGCATTCATATGATGCACATGTGTTTGGCATGCATATAATATGCAGTTTTCGCATGCATACAATACGAAATTTGTTGGCGTGCATATGATACGCAGTTTTCGCGTACATATAATACGCATCTACTTCACAACCCTAATCCTACCCATCGCATAGCATATACATGCCAAAGTCCATTTTTGCGTATAAATTGTGGGGGGACCCACAATAAAAACAAACAAATAAAATAAAATGAATTGGTTTCTGGGAGTCTCTCTTCTTAAAGAGTTACATATATCTTTAAAATAACACAGTACAAAACAATAGACAGTGATAAAACAATACACTGTCAATAGAGATAAACAGTTCAATGCTCAATAGATCCATCAGTCTCTCATTTTTTTCTATACCAGTCTTTGAATTCAAGAGGAAAAACGATCGTCCATACCGTAATAAGAGGTTCAATATAGCAGTCCAGGCCTACCGTCCTGTTGGCCAAAAAAATAAATAAATTAATAATAAAAAATAAAAATAAAAAAAAAAAAACAGACAGCGGTCGAATGAGAAGGGAAGAAAATCTGGCGTCAGTTCACTCTGTCGTCCAGCACATTTTTTCTTTTCCTTTTGTCCGGGAAAATTAAGCAGTGACGTCGCTGACATTCCTCTGCGTTTTCTCTCTATCAAGATTCGGTGGGTGGCTCGCCATCTTGCTCCATGCGGTGACAAACTCAGTCCGTGTCATCGCGGGATAGTGGGCCTCGCTCCATGAAAGACCACGACTGGCATAAGCGATTACTTTCAATTGTCCCTCCTGCTCCTGGTACAGTGCCGCTCCCAAACCCACAGTGCTCGCATCAGTGTGCAAAACATATGGAAGTTTAGGGTTTGCGAAGCCAAGCACTGGGGCAGTGGTAAGCGCTTCGATAACCACTTCAAATGCTTGCTGACAACTTGCAGACCAACGGCTCCCAAAAGATTCTTTGGGATTGTGGTAGTCTTTCCTTTCCTTGACTTTACAGCCCTTTCGAAATGGTGGATACCCTGATGTCAAATCATTTAAAGGCTTTACTATGACAGCATAATCCCGGATAAATCTCCAGTAGTACCCTGAGAACCCTAAAAATTAAATCGCAGCTCTTTCAGGTTTTTCGGGACTGGCCATGTTTCAGTACCGCAACCTTTTCAGGGTCTGTCTCCACACCACTGCTAGACACAATGTGCCCAAGATACTTGACAGAGGTTTGGAAAAATTTACATTTTCCACAAAAAGCTTCAAGCCATACTCCCGCAACCGATGTAACACTCTCAACAATCTGCGCTCATGCTCCTCCAAAGTGTCAGAAAACACAATCAAATCATCGAGAAAAACAACTACCTCTTTCAAATGGATGTCACTCATGCACCTCTCCATAAGTCTTTGGAAGGTACTGGGAGTATTCTTTACATTCTTGCGGCATTCGATTGAACTCCCAGAAACCTAACGGGCAGACAAAAGCGGTCTTGTGTTTATCTGGCTCCTCGACCTCAATCTGGTAGTAACCAGACTTGAGATCTAAAACAGAAAACCAGCGAGAACCAGCGAGGGCAGAAAAAGTCTCCTCTAGATTGGGCAATGCGTAAGCATCTTTGATTGTTTGCAGATTAAGCTTGCGGTAGTCAACACAGAGCCGTACATCCCCATTTCTCTTCCGAACCACTACTATGGGTGAAGAAAAAGAGGACTCTGACTCCTGAATGACACCTGCATCCATTAACTCCTGAAGATGCTTTTGAACTGCATCAAAATCTTGCGGGTGTATCGGCCGAGCTCTCTGTTTAAACGGGGTTTCATCATGCAGCCTTATACGATGCTTCACCTTATCTGTCCTACCAAAATCAAGATCATAAAGGGCAAAGACCTCTGACATTGAACACAGTTTTTGTGAAATTCGGTCATTCCACTCACCAGGTATTGGTGAGTCACGAAAATCGAAAATATGAGGCTGGGCTGCCTCAACCTGGTTGCTGGACCCTGTCACAGCTTCCTTAGTAATGACACTCTGCAGCGAATGTAATTCTGCAATGACACTTTTTGCTGGGACTAAAATGTCATGCTCCGTTTCATTTTTCAGAATCACTGGGATTTTCCGTGATGACTTCAGGGGGAGTGTGACAAAACAAGAGGTACATAAAAGACCTCCAGGCAAAGAAGATTCAGAAGGAGTCTCCATAAGGACCCATTTATCAGAGGACGGCTCTTGTGAACTGATTGAACCTTCAAGAACAAGAGTTTGTCCTGCAGGAACAACTTCAGGTTTCATACCCAGAACTCGCACAGACCCAATTATGCTATTTGTTTTTTGCTTGAATCTGTGTGAAAGAACATTCATAACTGCTTTGAACCCATAGGGCAAGTTCTGAGGAAGCTGTGCAGCTTCTGAATCAAATTGGCTTTCATAGGCTAAGTCAAGGGTGTTTTGTGCCTATAAGAACCGGAAACTGAACATTACAGCCAGTGTCTGCAGTGACCAAAGCAAGAGTGGTAAGTTTGGTCTCCGCTCCAAGAAAATCTTTTGGGAAGACTACATCCAGCACAATGTACCCAAGATAGAGGACGAACTGACCATTTGCTGCTTCCACCTCAAGATGTTCAAGTGGTTTTATTTCCAAATGGGACAGATTCTCCTTGTAATAGGTCTGAGAAACAGTGGTTACTTGCGAGCCTGTATCAAAAAGACAAATGCTTTTTTGCCCAGCTATAAAGACTTCAGCAGTGCATTTTGCCCCTACCAGGCCTTTAGGCAGAACAAAAGGTTTGCATCTGCTGCTAACATGCTGATTGCAACATCTGCTCTTATACTTTTTGGGACCCCTGCCACAATTCTCAGCCCTCGTTTGTCCCACAACAGGAGCTGATTCTATTTTAAAGGAGTAGGACGGGATGATCTCATTTCCCAGTTTCCCATACTGACTGCCTCTCTTTAAGGAGCTTTCTTTTGGAAGCTACCAAGGCAGGATTTGCAACATTATTGCATGAAGCAGCAACATGGCCATCCTCGCCACACTGAAAGCAGTACCAGGTTTTGGCCTACCCGTTTTCTTTGGGGAAATACTTTGGGATAATTCACCAAGGCTTGTTTGCACATACTGTGATTTGCTCAATTTTGCAGCAGACTTTGCTTTTTCTGGCTTTGCTGACTTAGCAGCAAACTGACTTTGCAACTCTGCTACCTGCCTCTGCAAGTCACAAGCCATATTTTCGTGAGAACCCTTAGTCTGTTCTTTAGCTTTCTTTAAACTTTCAACCTGGCTTTGAAGCTCTGTGATTTGCTTCTTCAAATCGGAAACAATAGCTTGAGTTGTCACTGCTTCATCTGTGGAAACACACAAAGTGTAAGAGGAGGTGCACTGCTTAGAAGCACCAAGATGCTTTATCATACGCAGCTCTTTTGTACTTTGTTTGCCTTCTGCTGTTCGCAACAGCAGTAAAAGTTCTGTGAAAGGAGGGGGATCAGTTTTCCTTTGTTCTAGCTGAAACTCCGAAATGAGGGCATTGTCCCAACATCCCCTACAAAACTGTCTTAGTAAGTGTCGATCAGCTTCACTAGGGGACAAACCACCTCTTTTTATAGCCAGCATCAATTTTACTTGCAACCGCTGCAAGTATTGGGACGGTTTCTCTCCTGCATCTTGCAGGGTATTCAAGAACCTGGCAAACAGTTCATCGCCATCTTCAACCGTTCCAAAAGCGAAGTCCAAAAGGTCAGGATAAGCTCTGGGTGTTGCGTGTGGACCCAGCGTTCTAACAATATCTGCAGCCGGAGGCAAAAGGCTGTCAAGGATTTTTCTGGATCGGGTTAGATCAGAAAAGGAAGGATCTTGTAACATCAGTTCAACACTATTGTGCCACATATCATAATCCACCTCATTACCTGGGCGAGGAGATTTTCCAGAAAAGGACCTCAGCTTAACAGGAATGTGCAGATTAGAAGCAGCATCCTCACTTTTCACAATGTGCTTGACTACAACACGTTGTACCTCTGGAGGATTTAGATTAGGTACTGACATTCTTGGCAATGGAACAAATGCAGCATCCCTGGTAGGATCGGTTAGAGGCAATGTGTTCCCCTGAATTGCACTGGCTTGAGGAAAATCTGTCTGTATCACAGGGATGGCATTCACAGATAAGTGTTCTTCAGCAGTTCGCGTCGTTTCATCTTTATTCAGAGAGACAGGATCTTTACACTTTGATAGCTCCTCATTCAAAAGGTCAGCAAAAGATCTGCCACTGAGCTTGGCAATCCGTTGCAGTTCCCCAAGATAACCCCTGGTGGCGCTGCTAGTGACCATCGGGACATAAACACTTGACAAAGCCTCATATTTGAGGTCAGCTTGGTGCGGACTTTCAAAAGTGAATGGCAACTGAGACTAAGCTCTCTTCAGTGCGCTTTCAGTTTCGTACTCCATCACATTTTTGTGATATGGCTGTCAATGCGGGCAATTCTACCAATGCACCCATATCTACTGAGATACTCAGTCAGATCATCATCTCTCTCTGTATCTGTAATCCCGCTTACAATAAGCGAATTTGGAACATTAACTTTCTCTTGTTCAATTACTTCCATCTTTACCCTGCAATGTCTCTTTAAATCTGTCTGATCTCTGGCGTCAGTTCACTCTGTCCTCCAACACGTTTTTTTTTTTCCTTTTGTCCGGGAAAATTAAGCAGTGATGTCGCTGAAATTCCTCTGCGTTTTATCTCTATCAAGATTCGGTGGGTGGCTCGCCATCTTGCTCCATACGGTGACAAACTCAGTCCGTGTCATCGCTGCATCCACAATGGAAACACTGAAAAAGAACTCAATATCGCCAATAAAACACAAAACTAGCTCTGATCAATCAGTATCAATGTCTTTCTAGACGTTCTGTCTAGTTTTAAATTTGGATTGCAACTATTTTCACAGAATCATCTCTGCCGATCTCCGTGTGCTCACATCTCTCCTTTTTTTTTTCACGCTTCGCTGACGTCATTCCCCTGCTTACGTTCCCTTTCACCTGATAGGTCGGCAGTGAACTCTACTTTATCCTCTTAAAGGCAGCGCAACATTCAAACTTATACATTTCTTACATTCACAAGAGAATCAAAAAATGAACAACAACAAAAAAAAAAAACAAATCAATTACAAAAGTTTTAAATTCACACCTCTGAATTCAGCTCTATTTATTGATTTATATTTGTATACATTTTTCTTTTAGTAACCTCTCTAACTTACTACACTTTTATTTCCTTTATTCCTAGTTGTAATCACTCTGGATTACAATAGTTTCCCAAAAGACGAGCACGTCGCAGCACTTCGACCTCGGCGCAGTAATATCATCATGCGCAGAGGTCGAAGTGCTGCAACATGCTCTTCCGCCATACATTATAGTTATCATTTTTTATCCGCTTAGAAAATCGCCCCGTTTTATTTTGTGTCACCATATTACTCGTGTAACTACTCATGTAACCATCTTTAAATAGGGAAAACGTGGAAGTGTTTGGTAGCTTCTAAATTCATCCCTGTTTGGATCCTAAGGAATGAATGGTGTTAAGCTAAACGCTAGCATAGTTGCGCCATGCTCTAGAGCGATTAAGTGTATGCAGTGGTACGTATCAGCTCGTTTAAATTGAGGGAAGAAAATAGAATATGGAAAAACGGTGGCGTTTTCCTTTAAAGGGACCATCAAAATAAAGTGAAACTCAAACCCACATTTCTTTAGCCGATCTTTGATGATTAGTTTTACATGTTCAGTGTTCACCAACAGGCGATTAATGACCATTGCGATCAAATTTACCTCCATAATAGAGATCATTTTTGTTTGCTTGCCACCATTTCAGTTCCAATTCTGATCGATGATGTAAAACTCCAGACGAGTCCATTGATGTCATATAATCTGACTTCAATGTCAACTGAGATCCCACAGAGTGACATGGCTTATAGCTGGGATCACGTTCATACAGTCTGAGAAGCAACAATCATAAAGAACTATTATAAATAGTACAATGTGCACCCAGCTTTAGTATTTGTGACTCAAATCGTCCCTTAATCTGGAAAAAATAATAATAATAAATGTAGGTGCAGAGTTGCCCAATCCTGATCTTGGAGAGCTATCTTCACTTCCAACCCTGCTCCAGCACACTTGTCTGTAATTATCACATGTTCCTGAAGATCTTAATTAGCTGGTTCAGGTGTGTTTGATTAGGGCTGGAGCTGAACTTTGCAGGAAAAGTCTCTAGGCATATCTCTAGGAGCAGGATTATGCACCTGCACTATATACTAAAAATATGTTTGAGATATAATAATATAATATAAAAGAGAAGTAATAACACTCACTTCTATTGATCTTGTTAAAATATATTTATATATTGAATTAGGTTTATGCTGGTTACTGCACACTAAGTTCAGTCTTATATGTTATTTTCAGTGTCTGTTTGTGGTGAGATGTGCTCAGGGTTACTGCTGATATGCAGTGTGACCTTCAGGTAAACACCACGGCTGTCCATGCCAGCACTTCCATAGGAGTCTGGCAGTCATCCACACTGCTCTCTCTGCCTTTCCCTCCCTCTCTCTCTCTAAAACACACACACATGCAAATCCACATACAAGCACAGAGCAGATGTGGCCACATAAATTATATATCTAATGTGCACTTTGTGGTGTGAACCTTTCCAGGTCTGATTACATGCACATCCAGAATGCTGAGATGCATCCAAACCTTTATTTCTTAATTATCCGTTCACCCAAACATAAAACACTTCCATTTTTGTAAATTACAGAATAATACAATATAGTGCAGTGGTTTTAATTTGACATCATCTCAGCGTTCTCTTTTTGAACACCAGTGTGCAGTGTTGGGGGAAGCATGTTATATGTAACCTGTTACAACTTATATTTTACAACTTGTAATGCATGGTACATATAACGCTACATGGAACGTTACATATAACATGTTACAACTTTTAACATATTTTGCAACTTGTAATGCATGGTACATATAATGCTACACGTAACGTTACATGTAATGTGTTACAACTTGTTTTTTATACATATTTTACATATATTGTTTTTAACATTTTTTTACACCTTATAATACCCCCAACACTGAGAGTAATGTGTAAAAGCAATTTAGCAATTTATGTTTACATAACAATGATGTACAAATTGAAGTGTTTTTCCTTTGCATAGAGTATTTAAAAAAGTTTTGTGTACAGACGACAACATAGTCAAAACAATCCTGTTCACACTTATATGCGAAAGTGACTAAAAATGCTGTATTACACATGCCAGGCCAGTAGTTAGCGATGTTTTTTAAGCTACGTGCCTGTGCACAAACAGTAACACCATGTATCGGCACACATTATTATAGACTGAACACGTAATACGCATGTGCATGATGCCACCATTTTCACAAATTCGCAAAACGATAAGAGTATCTTTTTCCAAAACTTTTCAAAAAGTAGTTTTTAGGCCCCTGAAATGCCATTTTCATGTAAATTTATGTGTAAATATGCCAAAACACAAAAAGTTTTCGATTGTTGTGTAAACACTCATTTACTTGTAATGCATGTTACATATGTTACAAGTAACACATACTACACAAATGCTTATAGATGTTACATTTATTTTTTATGCATTGCGCATTTTTTCACGTAATAAACAGGGGTGTAATATATTCATACCAAAAATATCCTGTATGAGTCTTTTGGGGTCGACACGCATGTGTACCAAACAAATGTAACATTGTTTTGTTTTAATTAAAGATTACAAAGGTACATGAATTTTAAAACCATAATGATAAATAATTTATAATACACACTGCAATTTTCCATTAAAAAATAAGAATAGTTCATTTTGATTTCATTGTAACTTTAATGCTGATCAATATCATCAATTAAGTAGATCAAACTTAAAAACTTAAAACACATTATGGATGTAAATGAGATTAAATTTATGTAACCAAAATTAAGCATTAGTTAAGCTATTTTATTAAACTATGTACAAATCGCGCATCAAACAAGCTCAAACCGCTCTGGTGCTAGGCTTCCAATCCCTTTGATTTGATGTTTTCTTACACAGATATTGTGAAGTATTACTCCATTAATTCAAGAAAGTGTATACACACACACACACACGCTCTCTCAGAGAAAGCAGTGAGTTTTCTCATACGGCTGCCTGTCTCACAGCAATTACATGATGTGCGGTAATTGCCGGTCTTTCATGCATCCTCTTCAGACATACTTCAAAGAGATCTGAACACATCCAGAGCCGCAATTAGCAAGCACAGCGCAAGCCCCAGAGAAGCAGCACGGCCGCCGCAACGATCCCATTGTTCTCCATCTCCCCTCTCAATACGCACTCACGGTCTGCAGGGGGACACCTGCGCTCCTGCAGTGCCACTGACAAACATCCTGGTCAGGCACAGCTCAAATCATCTCAGCTTTCTCTTTTCTGAACATTAGCATGCAGTGTTGGGGGGAAAACCTTACATGTAACGTGTTACAACTTCATATATATATTTTACAATTTAATGCATGTTGTGTGTAACACTTTACACCCAACACCAGAAGAATACGTTAAAGTAAACACTTTACTCATAACACAAGTGAGTAACAAGTAACATGCATTGCAAGTAACACATACTATAAATGCAGTTACAGTTTATTTTGTGTCCTTGTTACAGTGTAATTATACATTTAAGTACTGAGTAATATTAATTAACTACATGTACTTATTATATGGGTGGCATTAGAATTAGAGTTTGCCTTAGGGTTACTTGCATGTAATTAAGCATAATTTATTGTTATTATAATAGTATGTACATGTACGTATTATGTCTATCAAAGACACCTCAAAATAAATTGTTACCATAATGCATTTACTTGTACCTGTTACATAACAGTGCGCATACTGGTACCAAAAATACCATTCAATATAGTACTTTTGAGATCAAATGCTTCACAAATGCACAGTTTTAACCAGTGCACATGCAGAACTTCCGAACTGTTTTTCTCAATGCATAAGTTACATCTTACTATATCCTTTATCTGTAAATATTAGAAATTCATGCAAGTGTTTGCATTTTGCATAAAGGCTCATTCTGACAGCAAGCAGGTCTCCGTTGAACTTCACAAACTGAATGAGTGTGCATCTGCGTCAAACAGACAGAGTGCTTTAGAATGGGAGCACAATAAATTCTGACTATTCTAAATATTCTGAAATATTTTGCATCCAAAAAGTGGAAGCTCTTTATAAAAAGGGGCAAATTAACCCGAGACTGCAATCCAACGGGAGTGGAAAGCTCTGCAGGTGAACTACTGACAATGCACAAATTAACGAACACAGACGCAGCCGGATCATTTCTATAATGACTATAACACAACCTACCAAAAGCAGTGCAAATTAGCAACTATCACAGTCATGTCAAGAGCAACATGGGTTAGAACATGCTTTTTTGTGCTAAATAATGGCGCAAATACCAGTAAATTAACTACCGCATACCTTTGTAAATCACCTAGCATTATTCATCTAAATACTTTCCTTCCATACATTTTGCCATGTCCACACAAGTGAAACTCTTACAAATGCATATGCAATAGGGTCAGCCTTGTCAGTGCTAATTTTTCACTGCATGTCTTCAGTAAATCCTGACAGTACATTTTTAATGTCACAAGATGGTTTGTGCTGGTAAATCTGACCCTAAATCTTTTCTCCCGCTCTACTTTTTCAGATATATACTGTGTGTTACTTTTCTGTTAGTTCATTTATTTACTGACAAATACAATTTAAAAATCTCTCTCTTCACTATTATGGCTGAAACAGGGTCAGATGACAGTGAGAAAAAGCAATGCAAGTTGCAAAAATGTTTCATCTTCCATAAAAAATAACAATTTAACATAATTAAATACATTTTATAGCGTGACTTTTAACATTTCTGCAGTGGAGTTTGTGTGCTGGCGGACAGTAAAGGACAAATGAGATGTTTTAGAGGTTTTGTTTCCTTCCAAGTCAGTCTAGGTTGACCAACTCACAGCTTCTCTTTATTCATGGAGCATAATAGTCAACACGGTGAGAAGAACGCTTCAAAAGAACTTCAAGGTTCTTTATAAAAGCCCAAACATTCAAGAAAACATTTCTGCCTTCATCCATTTGTACGGGTTCAAAATGGCACAGCTGAAGGTTCAATAAAGATGATGCTCTGTGTGTATTTGTTGAGCGGTGTTTGTGTATTGCTACAAACACAATGAATCATCACCGACAGAAGCACAAAAGTCTCCACAGCAACTCGTATGAAGCTTTCAGCGGGTGTAAGACTGATAGGCTGCGTAATAGTTGCACAACATATCATCTCTGCCCTGATATTCTACACTGAGCAAACATGCATGGTACATCCACAGATGTCCAAATGACTGACAGCTGATGATGGCCTCAGAAAATGACCCGGCTGTCATGACCGCATCTGGCTCAAAGCATCGCAGCAGCATCCAGACAGACCACATGGTAACACACAGCTCTGCTGACACCTACAGTAAATGTTGGGGTGAACCTTCAGTTCCTCATTCACTGAGATGCTGCAGACCTCCTTGAAAAATAACGTGCAAGTATGGACTGGTATATGTAACTGAGTGGGCTTGTGAAATTCATTTGGACTTACAAAAAACAACAGTTATTAATGGTGTTTGCTAAGGCAAGGGTTAGTATTACTGTTATTTGAACTGAAAATCAGTGATCTGAACAAACCTCTGTCCCTGATCATTAAAATAATCAGGTTTGGTTAGAGCTGAGTTTGGCCCACCCTAAGGAAAGGAAAAATGCAAACCAATTTCACTTCACTCCATGACAATAATTAAATTAATATATTTGAAATGAGCAGAAATGATCAAATAATAATAGTAAATCATTATTAATTATTCAAAATATTTGGATTCAAATTAAATAATAGAAATAAGTAGAAGCTATTTGAAATTTGCAGACATGATAAAATAATAATAATTTTCATTATTAGTATTATACAAAATATTTGATTAAATATTAAATTAGTAGACATTATTATTATTATTATTATATTTCTACTCATTTCGAATAATTTCAATTTTCTACTAATTTTATTTAACAATAACAATAATTGTTAAATGAATCTAAATATTTCATTTAATATTAAATGAGTAGAAATTAATTATAAGTAATAATAATAATAATAATAATATCTTTATTATTAATATGCAAATTAAATGAGTGGAAATTAGTAGAAATAAAATAATTATTGTTATTCAAAATCTTGAGTTATGAATTTGTAGAAGTTATTTAATATAATAATTATGATGATAATGATGATGATGATTACTACTACTACTACTAATACTACTACTACAAAAATATTTGATAAAAAATTTAATCATGAATATTTATTTTTTAAAAACAGCTACATTATGTTTTCTGACAGTTTGGAGAAACTCTGGCCCAATTCCAAATGCCTTTTTTGCACCCTTAAAGGGCACTTCGGGATGGAGACGCCATTTGTAGGGACATTCCAAGCGAAAGTGGACAACTGAATCCCTTCACGAAGGACCCTTACAGAAGTCTGTTAGTGAAGGGAACACGGGATGGTCACTTCAGGGAAGGGATGTCCATTTGACATCACGTGATGTTGGGTTAAGAGTTCTCGTAAAGAATTTTGAAGCGAAGTTGGATGTTGATATCGACTTCGTTAATTTAATGCAATACAAAATATTTTTCGTCAGCGATAGAAATATGATTTAAGAGGAAAAAAGTTTAACAGTAAATAAGACACAATTAGACATGTTTATTTGCAACAACTAATGAAATGCTGTAAAGGTAACATTTGGTCAGTCCCTTCACCAACGGAATTCAACCCGCTTACACGAGACAGTAATGCCCTACACCCTTCAAAGAACTCACTTCAAGAGCTCTGCCCTTCAAAGGAAATAGGGAATAGGGATGCTCACTGTCATTTAGAATTCACCTTCTAATTACTTATTAGAGTCATCTACATAGCAACATGCTAACAACCACTGAAAACACCTTGACAACCACAACACCCTAACATGATGATGGCGAGTCAATGCAGAGCAGTCAATGGCTTTGCACTTTGATCCCAGAATCACTGCAGTGAACAGTTGAAGAAATGGACTTTGAGAAGCCTCTTGAAGTTACACACACACACTCAGTACAAAGTACATACTTAATAGCTGCATGCTGCACAAAACAATGAAGACCACAACTATGAAAGCAAATGTTACGAAGCACTCCATCATCAGAAACGGATGCTTTTAAAACAGGTAACAGCGCACGAACGCAGCACTGAACGAGTGTGCTGTGTGCTATTATAAATCTGTCAATGAGTGCTTGTTATATAAGGCGTGAAGCAGCCAGGCAGCGCAACAGCGGCCTTCTGAGAACATCAGAAATGGAGTGTGTAGAGAAACAGACAGAAACGTCTGGCCCCTGTCTATCTGAGCACAGTCTAAGCCCAGCCTAAACCAGCGGGCTCCAGGGAGAAGTGAGACAGGATGTGTAAAATAACAAGAGACTCTTGTAAAGACCCCAGTACAAGGGCTGCATCACAGTTTTGGAATACATGTAGATATATTATTTAAATTAAGCCGCTTAGCAGTAAAGTGGTGTAATTTTCTTGTAGAAGAGGCAGCTGGGAAATACTTCACTTTAAACTTGCCAGAGCAGTACGAATTGTTTATAGCATTAGTGAGTGAGTCCCTTGCTAAATAAAGAAGTGTGTTTAATTGTATTGAATGTGCACTTCAAATCTTAAAAGTTTATTTTTTTAACTGTATTATAATATAATATTAATGAAATAAAAGGCCACTTAAGTGTACTTAAAGAGACTGCTTTTCTTAAAGTACACTTACTTCAAGTGCACTTTTATAATGTGCACTTTGTAATGTCAAATTAAAAAGTTTTAACGTGCATTTTAAATCATTGTTTTAATACTCTTTTGTCATGCTTTAAAAAAGTAGACTTGTTTTGATGTGTTGACTTACATACTCAAGTACTTGATTATAATTTTAACTATAATGTGTTATTTGACATTTATAGCAAAAAAATATATATATATTATAAATATACTAAATACAGCTTCACCATTACAAATGTGTAAAATATATTTAAATATGTGCCATACAAATTTCAATAGAGATTACATTAAAGTATATTTTAGTTTAAAAGGTTGTCAGTACATTCACTTTAGCAATATATCAAAAATAATAGAAGTTATTATAAAGAATTACATATAAATATGCCCTTTAGTCTTACTTAAGTGGGTCAAAAATAACTCTAAATTCCAGCTAATTGCATTTAATATATTTAGACCATTTTAATTTAATTGTAAATAACATGTAATTAAGTGTCTGAAAACGTTACATTCAGTTCACACTTAAGTACATTCTTTTTAAGTATTATTTCCATAATAAGTTGTCACACAGGAAGTAGTCAAAAGTGTTCAGTTCAGTGTTATTTTTCCTGTAAGAGTGGGCATGGTGTCTGGCTTCCAGTCTCATCCGCTTCCAGCTATTTTTAGCTGTAAAAACAGCTCGTTTTTCTGTGGTCTTACTAGCGTATTATCTTAATTATGAACGCACAAACAGTTTTACTCTTTACTAAACTCTTTGTTATTCTTCTCGTTATTTCCCTGCAGCGGCTAATGAACCAGAAGTCATTCACAGAAAACAACTTACTTCCACATTGAAAAATAAAGTGGATAAGAGTTTTGCCAAACATCCAATGACACAAATATTTTGGCAGTGAATTTGTGTGATGTTTTCCAGCATCATGTTCAAAACTGGCTTGAATTACAATGCTTGAGAATTCTGTCCTTCCTCCAGTATTGTCATCTTTTTGTAAAAGCTGTTGGGTAAACAAGCAAACACAAGTGTGTTAAATCAAGGCTCGGCTATATTATATTACGACGTATTTGGAGCTTGTTGTCACAAAAGGTCTACTTGTTCAATAACTCTGTGAATTTGTCTTCCATTTATTTTTAATGTTCCTTTATGAAGTTTGACATGCTGAATACTTTCTGTGCGCATGAAAACTAAAAAATATGACAACTTATACAAGCTAATCTGTTATTACTCTTGAATAAAAATTGCATACATGCATAATACTGAGCTAGCAACAGTTTAACAAACAGTTACCAAAAGTGAGTCGTACAAAACTTCAGAACTGTATGTTGGATGATTTTTGTCTTTTATGACTAGTCCCACAATGTTCTGGAATGTTTCAGATGTTACAGAAATGTCTAGAATGTTCCCATTCTTGCAAAAGCAAAATATCTATAAAGAAAAAAAAATTGTACTATTTGTACTAAACCATTGTTTCATGATTACTGATAGAAGTTCTAAAATTGAAGAACAACCATAAAAAATTGTGAAACCAATTTTTGGTACATTGTGTAATGTGTTGCATTAATGGTGGAAATGTTTAATAACTTTTCTGTTTGTAAAGACTTAATAGATATACATGGTTTTTAAATATCTCAATGGCAATCTCTCAATGACAAAAAGGCAGAGTTTTGGTGAAACTGTGACAAATTGATTTTGTTTATGAGAAAATGATGCAGACATTTCTAAGAAACCAAATTCCAGATGAGTCAAATATAACCAGACATGTTGAACCAAAAAAATCTCCAACAATTCCACGAATTCTATTCAAAAATAAGGTCTGCGTTTCCAGACAGATCACATGGAGTTACTGGCCATGTGTTTATTTGTCTTCTTTTGTTTCTCTCTTCACAATCACACAAACAGATCATCGCAAAAGCAGGGCAGAAGTTTATATGTAACATTTAAATAGATAGATGTACTGTAAAACACACACGTCTGTTGTCCAAAAGCAATAAATGAGCGCTAGAGTCAAAGAAGTTACTCAGTGCACCATAAATACACTGAGATAATCAACCAAAATAAATGCTTCCAATTCTGGAAATCTTGGCTCTGCAGATCTGACGTCATTAAGTCTGTCTGTCTGTCTGAAAAACACGATTTACAAAAAAGGTTATTGTCTGTAAACTTGTGCAACCGAAAAACAAGTTGTTTTTAAAAGAGACGGCATTATGTAACACGTTTTAACACGTCTTTTATTGTTCTAGACAAGTGTTGTGAAAATGGAGTGAAAAACACAGTTTACATCCTCGATGGCGTGTGTTCATGTGTGTGTGGGGCAGCAGGCAGATAGTTTAGCTGAGCCAGAGTTTAAGAGGATGGTAATTATGGTTAACCGCACTCACCCCTCACACTCATATTTATAGAGCGCCATCAGCACGGCCCTGTTTTTCACCACAAGGGGAATTTTCATCAGATTCCTTCAGTTTTTCTCCTCAAAGTGAAACAAAAGCTATTTCAGAAGCTATGTTGGTTGAATTCCATCGCTCTGTATGTAGGGCAGTGCAGTCACAAAAAAAGGACATTGGTATGGTTTGTGTGTGATCCCTGATAGCAAACGTTCAAAATCTGATATGTATGTTTACATACTCTATGCAAGATGTTATTTTCAAATGTCAGATCATTCAATGACATTCTATCATTTAAATCAAATGATTCGAGTCTGAATCCCAGCTCAAGGTCTCTTTTTTGGTTTTTTTATTTTTATTTTTTATTTTTTTTGTTGTTTTGTTACTCGCAAGGATACATTAAATTAATCAAAACTGACCGTAGAGACATTTATAATGTTACAAAAGATTTCTGAAACTTATTTTTCCAAAGAATCCTCACAAAATGCATTACTTTCCACAAAAATATTAAGCAGAACAGCTATTTTCAATACTGATAATTAGAAATATTTCTTGAGCAGCAAATCAGCATATTAGAATGATTTCTGAAGGATCATGTGACACTGAAGACTTGAGTAATGATGCTGAAAATTTAGCTTTGATCACAGGAATACATTAAAAAAAAATTAAAATAGGAAATAAATTATAAAAAAATATAATAAACTATAATAATATTTCACAATATTACTGTTTATATTACTGTTTATTTTTGATCAAATAAATGCCACTTTGTTAAGCATGAGAGACTTGTTTCAAAAACATTAAAAATCTTACAACCCCAAACATTTGAAAACATTTTGAATCCACTTTTTTAAAAGCTTTATCCTGTATAAAATGTTTTGGGGTTTTAATGACTGTCAGTATTTATTTTTCCTGTACTCCCATATGGAAATGTAATTAATGTATGATATATATTGCCCTATATCAAAAGTAATGTTGTCATATATGTTACCTATAAGGTGATAGGCCTATATAATTCACGATTCATTAATAACATATATAAATTCCTCACAGTAAAATTTGTATATATACTGCTAATATCTATATGATTTTTTTTATATATTATCATATGTAGCAACCATATGTCAACAATATATATCTTTATATATCTTTGTAATTTTAATACATGACTTATACATATTATACATATTATATATATATATATATATATATATATAAATGCAATGTGGTCACATGTGATTCTCAATAGTTCTGAAAGTGATTTGAGTGAACAGATCAGATCACAAAACGTTTAGGACGCTGTTTACGCATATTTTTAGAGCTGACTCCAGTGCAGATGTTTATCAGATGTTTGTAGACAAATATGGCACTTAAAATAGAACATAATGCATTCCAGATGATGCTTTTTTTCACAGATGTCTTGGCAATGAATGTCTGCTTACTGGGAAAGACTCATTTAAGAACAGCAGTTAGTGGGTCCAAGTCAAAACTTCAACAAGCGACTCAGCTCATCTCCTGCTCCTTCTCTCTCAGCACCGTTAAAGATTGTGGTTCACATCCTCATTCTTGCCCCCGGACCAAGAGACCAAGTCAGTTCACAGCGTAAACAGCTGTGTGACTGAAAGCACGTTGAGGACCAGGGATGTGCCCTGAGGACAGGATCAATTGTCAAGAACAGTTGGCTGGAGCTAAACCGTACTGACAGGCCTCATCAAAGAAACATGGCCGTCAGAGTGGCTCTAAATCAAAGAGTGGGCCAAACTGAAAAGTGCCAAGACTGTCCTGCATCTGTCTGGCCAATCCTCAACCCGCCCTGGACACATTCACTGGAGCGAAAAACCCTCGAAGTCCTTTTTTGCGTTCTTTATCATTCACCGTTTCCAGAAAACAGGTGGAACTGTACAGGAAGTGGACCAACATTTGCTTTTTAATGAGCCACTGGAGCTTGTAAAGGATTCTTAATGGAAGAAACCTGAATATCAGAAACTGAAACATGTGCAGCACAAATGAGGGAAGTGTAAAACATAACGACAGGATATCCGGGTTTGATTGTCATGAGGGGGTGCGGTCCCCTTAGATGTGGTCCTTCATTGAGCCGTTCAAGTGACATATGCTACAACTATAGGCAGCAGATTTTGTGATCACATATGGGGTTAGATACAGTATGCGTCTTTCGTTGGCAAAGCGCCCATTCCACCCTAGTAAATCTGGTAGTTTTGGTCCTGAGACCACTAAAAACCACATGAACATGGCCTTGGCTTGGACCTCAAAGCTTAAAGGGTCTCATTCACTATTTCATACAAATGTTCTTACTTACTGTATGTGTGCAGAAAAGTCACAATAGCAGCGCAGATTTATTACCCTCCTTCTAGTGTTCATAAATCCAGAGAATGTGCACAGTCTGCAATTAGCATAATACACACCCAAACATTTCCATATATGGGTTTCCTTTTCCTTTTTCTTGAACAGCCAGTCATTACTCTTTTCAAATGTATGTTTTATATGTTTTCAAACTGGAGTGCAAAGTCAAGTTCCTTCTGACCTCCTCGCATCTTCATGTTTTGTTGATTTTTGTTTACAATGATATTTTCCATCTTCTTCTTCATATAATTTTTAAAATCAGTAGCCAAACTTTGAGTGTTGCCACCTAGTGGACCAACAAATCAGTGCAGTCGGTTCCAGGTACATGCACGAATTACGAAGACCAGCTAGCAATAGCTTCACATATAGTTTGACCTTGGTATGAATCCTGCTCAGGGGCGTTTCCCATATAACATCATAACTCACTGCTTATCTACTACAATAGGTTGCATTGTTTGAAAAATTAATTAGTGATTAACCAATACTGTAGTAACATGGTTGCACCTCTGTCGTTTGAACCACGCTGTTTCAAAAATATATGACTGTCATTAATGACGTCACATGTAGGTGGTGGAGTAACTTCTGCTAATTAATCAACATGAAACAGAAACAGAATGCCATTCACTATTTTTTAATTATGTTAACATGCAGTATGTAATTAGCATACTGCATGTTAACATAAAAACAAAGACTTTATTCAATGCTTTCTTCTCTTCCAGGTCCATCTCTGTGGCGCATTCATGAGAATACCACGACGTATGTATGCAACACGTGTTGAAGACTGACACGAAAGATAATTAAACTGTTGAATGAAGTTATTTTTGTTTTCTTTGTGCACTAAAAGTATTCTCATTGCTTCATAAAATTAAGCTTGAACCACTGATGTCACATAGACTATTTTAACAAAGTCCTTACTACCTTTCTGGGCCTTGAACGTGTCAGTTGCATCGCTGTCTATTGTGGGTCAGAAAGCTCTCGGATTTCATCAAAAATATCTTAATTTGTGTTGAAGATGAACAAAGGATATATGTTTAAAATGGAATTAAATACATAGATTGTATTGAATGTTAGTTTGCTTTTTCTGATCTAGAGCATGATCTACTGTTTGTGCTAGCAAAAAAATTCAGCTTCTAACCAAATGTCGACAGCTGTAGTTTCAACCACACAAGTTTGTGATGCTGAAACTATAGTTTCGGGAAATGCAGAATTGTTAAACTGTGTTAGTAATGACAGAACGTGCGACCATAGTTGGTTAGTGATGTTTTTGGGAAACACACCCCAGAGTGGTAAGAGTGGTGTGAGGATGGGTCATATTGGTGCCATGACCCTGAAGTTTAGGCCAGGCTAGCTTGTAAACTTTACTCCCCTGACTTCAAGTGGTACACTAGAGGCTGCAGTTTTTAACATCCCTGTTAGCATGTTGACCTCCTATGCCAGGTGACAGTGGTTCGAATCCCAAATCCTACTTTTGGCTTGGTATTCTTCTGGACCTTAACACCGTGTACCTAACTACATGTGATGCAACAATAAAAGGTATCTTTTCCATGTTAACAGTGGTTTTGTCCTAACTAGCCACAACGACGACACGTAAAATTTCTATTTTAGAAACGATTTCTATTTCCGTGACGTCGCGGCTGGAATAAAAACATACAAACTATATGACAGTGGACAATCTCAGGTGATTATGTGCTTTATTCAAAGTTAAACGTGTCTAATGTGAGTTTGAATATCATTTTGTGAGACCTTTATAGCCATACTGAAAGCAACAACAGATAGTTTACCTCAGATCTTGAAAATCAATTAAAGCAAAGATGTACACTAAAACTGTGAACTCATTTTTGACTGCTAACAACACAAGTGGGACATTTTTTTTACGACCATTTAGCTTTTTCGAATCAAGACCACGTTTTTTGGGGGGGGTCACATAGCGACTACCATAAAAGTCTCAGAGTTTCGTACATTGTTTTCTGTCTAAAATGACCGAACAACACCAGAGGGTTAATGATGTTAAAAAGGTTTGATATTTTTTAATTAGATGATAAATTGATCCATTTCGTTGCACGTGCAGTGCGCTTCCAGAGAGAGCCCACCCACACACGCTTTTGATTGGCTATGATATTTCATTGATTCTGTTGCGTCGCGTCTGGTGTGTACACCCAAATTGCTTGTCACTGGAAACTTGTCGCGTCGCGTGTAGTAAGGACACGGTGTAAGAAGCCTGGACATGTTAATAATAAAATTGTGCTTATGTACAAGAATGCAGATGAAGAACCTACTTTGAAAGGTGACAAAATTGTGTATGTTAGACCATTTAGTGTAATGCATATGTGAGATGGACTTTACCCTCTTTAACCATCAGCAGAACCACAAAACCAGTCTACAAAGAGCTACTCACCACTGATGAGAAATTTTCTAAAACAAGCTTGAAAATATCAACCAGCTGTAGTTTCCCTGGCCCAGTGCACCTCTGGAACTCCCAGAAGCTTGATTTTGGGTGCTGACCGTCATATGACCACACGAACACCAGTCTCTCATCGACTGCACCAGTGCCCACAGAAAGAGATAAGTCTCTCGCTCTTCCTGATACGACTGCAGCTGAGAGAGGTTTATAGCACTGTCCAAAGAAATACTTGAGGTTCGAAGAGTAAGCACAGAAACCACTAACAACAAATAGACAAGAGGCAGTCTGTCTGTGTCAATACGGTACACACCACACTTCTGAAACTACAGGAGAGAGAGTTCAAACCATGAAAACTATGGGTAGATGGGAAGAAAAGAAAAACAGAGGGAAAATATATATATATAATATATATATATATATATATATATATATATATATATATATATATATGTATATGTATATATATACATATATATATATATATATATATATATATATATATATACATATACATATATATATATATATATATATATATATATATATATATATATATATATATATATATATACGTATACATATATATATATATATATATATATATATATATATATACATATACGATATATATATATTTATTGAATTTACATCTAGCATTAGCCAGCACTTTTAAATTTGCCAAGATGTCAGGCGCTCTAGCTCCCGGTAAACAGTGTATAGATATATATATATATATATATATATATATATATATATATATATATATATATATATATATATCTTATTTTATTTTATTGAAACCATTAAATATTTAGTTTAATTTAATTGGCCATATTGTACGCACAGATATAAAATGATATAATATTTTGAAAAAAAACAAAAAAAACAAACAACAGGAAATGGCAGAAAATAAAGTCAGGGAGTGGACTGGTTACTGACGTGAGCAAAACCTGAACTCACATTACCTGTATGAACACCATTTGATTTCACTCACAGTAAATAAATTAAAGTTATTTACTGAAGCTATTTACTGAATTATCAATTTATGTGGCAATAGATAAATAGAGAAACTATCATCTCTTGGGTAATAAAAATGTCTGTCTTTTCATCAGATCAAACCATCCTGAGTTCGTCCTTCTTGTGTCCATTTCAGAACTGAGGCAAATATTGACTGAGGTGTCTTCTTGGCTTGCCATAAGTGACTGTGGCTTTTCAATTCTCCTCTTGTTGTTTATTGCAGAAAGCATGAGGTGAAATGGAGCCTGCGGCGGAGCCATGGCTCGCATCCATACGGCGGTCCATACGTGTGATGACGGGCCCTGTGGATACAGTCTGAGTGGGGGCCAGAGAGGAGGTTCAGCCTGGGTCTCTTGTGTTTGTTGTTCAGGTCTTGGCTCCACGGAGGCTGGTGGTCAGACAGAAACCTGGGTCATACCTGGACTGTTCTCTGCCAGTGACCGGAGCCGTCTGCCCCGGGGCTGTTCTTAAGACAGACCTGAAACCACACACATGACTAATAGCTCTGAGCTTTAGGAGCTTTTTTGTGGAACTTTGGTGTGAAGAACAGTTGACCTCAGGGAGACGGTGAGAGCCGGAGACGCTTTCTCAATCACTTCTTTTCAGAAGAAACAGACCGACTGTACTGAAGCAAGACCCTGGAGAGGAACCGGCTCCAAAACGGCCCTCGAACACTCTCATAATGTGACGAACCCGATGCTGAAATCCTTATGGATACCACAAGGATACACACGAGACTACAGCTTTCGTTTTGTTCAACTCTGTTGGTTTAAAGGGTCTCGTGTTTGACAAAAGAAAAACACGGAAACAAGACAGTTGAAAAGAGCTGTGTTTCTCTTTTGATCCTTCTGCTCTGCGAGAAGGAAAAGAAAGCGACCACCAGTCAGCCTCGTTTCCAATCCTCCCAGATTAGAGTTCCCTGTTTTAAACGTCTTATTATTCCAGTCTCTTTGTCCCAGTCCCCCTTCCCTAATTAGCGCCTGTTCTCTTTCATTCCCAGTCGTGTCTTGTTTCCACCTGTGACATAAAGAAAAAGTGTGGAAAAAAAAGAGAAAAGAATGGTGAAATGAAGATGAGATAGGCAAAGCGCTTGGCCCCACAACGCTAGAGCGGAGGGGAGGATGAAGGAGCTTGTCATGTCTCATCTGTGCTTGGATCCAGAGACACGCAGCATGGAAACATACACAGACTTGTGCTTCTGTGCAACGCGGATGCCTTTGAAAGAAGAAAGAGATGTGGAGAAATGAAACAGGGAGGGAGAGAGAAGCTCAGGTTTCGGTGCAGTGTTGGGTATTTCATTGTGACCCATATTTGTCCCGGTGTATAATTCAAACACAGAGGTATCCTAATGAGTCTCTAATTTCTGTAAGAGCATCAGAAATGCATAAAGTACCTTTTAAAGGCAACAAAATCTAAATAATTTACTCTGTTTACTTCCTCTTGTTACAGTGTACAATCCATTTCTGCATGTTACTCCACAGAAAAAAATAGAATTTTCCTTTAAATTACTGGCTGACGTCACCAAGCCCTTTTATTTTTCTACACCTTCCCTCCAACCACCTGTCATATAGAAATCACTTTTCACAGTCCAGTCATTTAATGATAAATGAAATCATGTCATCTCCTGTTTCAGAGAGAAATATATATAATATGTATTACGGCAGTAAAATGGTTGGTTTTTGGTGCCATATAAGCTGTGTGGGCTACTGATAAATGTTAACTAACAGACAAATAGCTATTTAGCCCTTGTGTAAATCATTGTGTGTTGAACAATCTGCTTATGCCTAACAGAGGGTTAGGTTTAGGACTGGACTGTCATGCTTTTTTTCCTAAAAATTGTACATTTTTGTACAAAATCTCTTTAAACCCAGCAGCTTTCTGCTGATTAACGTTGCAATTTTGTCTGATGAAGTTGAAAACTTTGTGAAATATGTGTGGGGAAAATATTTCACCCTCACGCAAAATTCCTTATATTCCTTATAAAAAAATAAATAAAAATTTAAAACAGCGGACTGCACTTTTAGTGGTGGTGGGGGGGGTGTACAGATTACATTTTTATGCCAATAGGTGGCGTCAATAGTGGCATTCTATGAGTGAGTCATTGAGTCATTCATTTATCCAGTTTGTTCAAAAGTGCCACTTCATTCGTGAATGAAACAGCTAAGAGTCTTTATGATTGAGTCATTGAATCACTCACTCAACCAATTTTTAAAAAATGGCAATTTATTCCTGAACGAAATAGCTATAAGTCTTTATGAGTGAGTCATTGAATCATTCACTCACAAATTCATTTAAAACTGCTGATTAGTTTACGAACTAAACAGCGGACAGTCTTTATGAGTGAGTCGTTGAATCATTCACCCACTATTTCATGAACTACACAGCTGACAGTACGGTGACCGAGAGAGCTCAACGCGCTGCAACTTCAGAAAACACATGCAAATAGAAAAAGTACCAGCAAATCAAGAAAATATCTTCATCAATTTGACAGCAGGTGCTGCAAATGCTCACAACACAAACAAATAAAGAAATACACTGCAAATGCTCACAACACAACCAAATAAAGAATATTATTTGCAGTGCGTTTCTTTGTTTGGTTGTGTTGTGAGTATTTGCAGTGTGTTTCTTCATTTGTTTGTGTTGTGAGCATTTGCAGCGTGCGTTTTGTCAAATTGATGAAGTTGTTTTCTTAATTTGCAGGTGTTTTTTTTCTATTTGCAGTGCATTTCTTTATTTGGTTGTATTGTGAGCATTTGCAGTGTGCGTGTTGTCAAATTGATGAAGTTGTTTTCTTAATTTGCAGGGGTTTTTTCTATTTGCAGTGCGTTTCTTTATTTGGTTGTGTTGTGAGCATTTGCAGCGCGCGTGTTGTAAAATTGATGAAGTTGTTTTCTTAATTTGCAGGTGTTTTTTTCTATTTGCAGTGCATTGAGCTCTCTTGGCCACCGTATGACAGTCCTTATGAGCTAATCACTGAATCCTTCACTTAACCAGTTTTTTTTTAATGGTGATTCATTCCTAAAAGAAACAGCTAACAGTGTTTATGAGTGAGTCATTGAATCATTCACTCACCAATTCACTGAAAACCACTGAATCGTTCATGAACTAAACAGCGCACATTCTTTATGGATGAGTCACTGAATCATTCACCCAACATTTCATTCAAAAATGCTGATTAGTTCATGGAACTAAACAGCTAACTGTCTTTATGAGTGAGTTATTAAATCATTCACTTAATCAGTTTTTTTTTTTTTTAAATGGAAATTCATTCCGAACAAAACAGCTAACAGTGTTTATGAGTGAGTCATTGAATCATTTACTCAGCAATTCATTTTAAATCGTTGATTAGTTTATGAACTAAACAGCAGACAGTCTTTATGAGTGAGTCACTGAATCATTCACCTACCATGAGTCACTGAATCATACACTCAATCAGTTTTTTTAAAAAAATGGAAATTCATTCCTGAACGAAACAGCTAACAGTCTTTAAGAGTGAATCATTGAATCATTCACTCAACCGATTCATTAAAGAATGCTAATTCATTCATGAATGAAACAGCTGACAGTCTTTTAGTGAGTCATCGAATCATTCAGTAAACGGATTAGTTCAAAACCACTGAGTCATTCATGAACGCCACTACTGTGTGTTGCTCTGAGATGCAGTTATGCTGTGGGTTTGTCTGTTTGGAACTATTTTCATTGGCTTTTACTATTTTCACAGCTAACAGTCTTTATGAGTGAATCATTGAATCATTCACTCAACCGATTCATTAAAGAATGCTAATTCATTCATGAATGAAACAGCTGACAGTCTTTTACTGAGTCATTGAATCATTCAGTAAACGGATTAGTTCAAAACCACTGAGTCATTCATGAACGCCACTACTGTGTGTTGCTCTGAGATGCAGTTATGCTGTGGGTTTGTCTGTTTGGAACTATTTTCATTGGCTGAGCAAAACTATTGTGTCTAAAATGTAATTTTATTTTTGATTGAAGTGTTGTAAAAAACTTTCGCATAGTATGTTACGTTTCGAGCATGCAGGCTCTTCATCAGACATCATCAGTCATCAGTCTGATGAAGAGCCTGCGTGCTCGAAACGTAACATACTATGCGAAAGTTTTTTAAATACATTTTTTGATACTTTTGGAGCTTTGGTGTTGCCGACTTTGCATTTCTAATATGCTTCTATCTGATCAAACTGTGCAATATAAATTTAGATGTGACATAATATATGACCTCCAAGACTGCTGTCTGAAGCTTTTTGAACTTTATAAAAATCAGAGGGGACAGCCACATTAAATAATAATCTCAACGTCTGTACCTAGTAACAGGTCTGGATGTTACTCTAAAGAGAAAGCAGTATAATGCATTCACATTCTGAGTGCTGCGGTTTCATAAACAGTTATTTCAGCTCAAATTTTGCTTATTCACTGCATTTATAAACGTTTGTACTATTCATAAGCATGTTGTATAAGCAGATCACAACCTTCTTGCCTTTAAATAAAGTGATTCTGTTTAACATTGACCGGTTTTTGGGCCTTGTGGCAGTGGGCCAGTGTAACTGGGTGTAAAAACCCAGCGAGAGGGAGACGGGGCCGTGGCACTGACATTGCAGGCTGTTTTTGCCAGCTGCTGGCCTGGGGCCAGTGCATGCGGTCAGGCCATGTTTACATCTGTCTGGGCTTCAAGCAGCCACAGGTCTTAGAACAGCACAGTGGATTGAGACAGAGCAGAGGACGACACCCAGACTGTAAACATCAACCATACGCTGATGAACGTGTTGAAATCCAGCAGCCATGAACATTGCTCCTCATCCCTTCTGGTTTATTTTTCCTCTGGTTTATTGATTATTTTTTCTGGTTTGAGCTTGCAAATGGATGCAGAACGAACGGTTAGGATTTGTGTTGATGCCTGTCATGCATTAATACCTGGAATTCAGTTGTCTGTGTGTTTGTTAAACAATAGGCGGGGTGAGACCGAAAAAAGGAAAGAGAGAGAGACAGAAGGAGGGATAATGTGTTATTTAAGTGTTAAAGCAACAGTTCACTCAAAAATGAAAATTCTGCCATTATTTACTCACCCTCATGTCGTCCCAAACCCATATGGAACACAAAAAGAGGAATTTGTAGAATCTTCCCACAGCTCGTTTATATGTTTATATGTTTGTCAAGAGACAAAAAGAATAAAAAAGCTTCATAAAACAGTCCTCATGATGCATGCGCCACTGGTCAAATCAAATATTGTGCTTTTTGACATCAGTGGCACCAATAAACACCATTGGTTCTTGTGTTTTTTGACCAAACATCAGTGGCGTCAAACCTGTCACCTTATTCCATATTTGTTTTTAGAGCTTTTGTGAAAAAAAAAAAAAAAAAAATCAGATTTTCATTCTTTTTCTCACACAAGCTATTGACTTCAGAGGAATATAGCACATGAGTGATATGGACTGCTGTTATGATGCTTATTGATGCTTGGCAAATATGGAAAAAGCTGCATTAGGATTCTTCAAAAATTCTCTTTTTGTGTTCTAACAGCGTACACTAGGCAATGAGACTCTCAGGGTTTAAGATAAAAGGCAAAGGCAGATATACTGTAGAATAAAATTAGAATTATTGGAGGTTGAAAAATGATAAAGAAAAGAGTTTGTTCATCTTATTTCCATAGAGACCTGAGGGAACGCACAAGAGGAAGCAGAGGGAGGGGGAGGCAGATGACTAAGGCGAGGCGAGGCATCATTTCTTTAGCTTTCTGTGATTCATCAGGGGAAATGATACCACAGCGGATCAGAAGCTAGAGAATGATGGAAGAGTGGCATGAAAGAAAAAAAATAAACGATTAGAACAAAGCAGCTAAAACAAAAGCGAGACCGGCCAAGATTGTGATTCTCTCTCACACCTTTTAACTTTTTATTTCTCACTCCATGTTTTTCATTTCTCACTTCTGTATCACTTGGACTTATTTACTGCACTTTGTTCACCCAATGTTTTTGAAACAAGAAAAAACTAAATTTTAACACTTGAAGAACGTGAGTGGTGCTTGCCCATACAAGAGTTGCCAGCATGATGCACGGGTGTTTGTCATGGCATTTTATATGTTTGCTAATGCCTTCTGGATGGTTGCTAGGTGGTTACTTAATATCCCAAATTATATGATGTTCCCCACCTCCATGCTCCATGATATTCTGATTTCTAAATTTGATTCAGATCCTTCCTTAAATGTAAATCTTTGGGATTTTTGCCTCATTTTATTGCATGTCATCACTACTTCCACGGTGTGTGGAAATTGTGACGCACAAAATTAAATCTTGAAGAAGCGTTACACGACAGGACAAAGCATTATTGATACAATCCACCTTCACACTAAAGGTATTTAAAGCTGCTGGAACGCATTACTAAAACATTATACTTACTATAGTTAATAATGTATATAATATACTTTATTTGTGATCAACGGTAATAATATGACAGGAAGCACTTTCTTACTACCAGATACTGGCGTCTATAAACCCAGAATATGAAAAATAGTAATAGTGATGCTTGTCTTGCCAGCTATTGAATGCAGTTACTTTTAAAATTAAGACTCAGTAATATGTTTTTACTATTAAAATCTTTATTTTAAGCAGGTTCATATTTTAAAGCCTGTTGATCAGCCTGAAACAACTGACATGCTTGCAATCTAGCACTAGAGGGCAATGTGAGACATTGGAGAAAAGGTACCTAGCAAGCACAACACAATCAGTGTACAGTATTTTCAACATCTTTACTTCGAAAACCTTAAACAGCATTTTGTAACAATGTTTTTGAGGAGAGGTAAAATGTTTGGATGCAGATCCCAAACAGTGATCATGACACACAGATGAAGTAATGCGTTTGTCAATCATATGAAACACTGAGATATTACACAAATTTCACTTCCAACAGCAGAGAGCAGTCTGTTTAATACTCCACCGATGCCCAGATAATCAGATCACAAGGTCATAAAACACCACCTTTTGAATGAATGAGAAGTATGAAGCATGAGAAGAAAAGAAAGGCTCTTCAAATAAAAATAACATTCAACAATTTACTCCCAGTATGTTTATTCTCCAGCAATCAACTTCTCTGGATCATAAGTCTCTGTGAGCTCCAAGTCTGCACAGCCTTTCTTCACATCTGCAGCATTAGTGAGTGAAGAGCGCCTTCTCTGGTCAGATCACTCCATCGACAGCTGCACACTATCTGACTGAGACTGCTGCTGCTGCTGCTGCTGCTGATCATATTTACGAGCTGGGACAAACACAAAACAAGGATTTGAAAAGATCTTGGTTACAATCTTACAAAAATAAATAAAATAAAATATCAGCATGCCATGATATTCTCTTTAAGTTCCAAGATCTAGATTTTTTAATTCAATAAATGTTTTGCACAGATCAACTTTATCTAAAATAGGTTCCAAATAATTTTAACAAAACCTCACCTGTTGAGACACGGACACATTTCAGAACATTTAAAACATCACACAAATGTACTGAAATGTAAAACACATGCAATTGTAAAATGAGTTTGGCATAATTGGAATTTTAATGTGTTTTTGAAAGAACTCACCAAAGCTGTTTTCTATTACAATATATTTTAAGGTGTAATTTATTCCTCTGATACAAAACTGAATTTTTAGCATCATTACTGCAGTCTTCAGTGTCATACGATCCTTCAGTAATATATGCTGATTTGCTGCTCAGTAATTAATTATGGCTCTTATTACATGGTTCGTTACATAAATGTTTTAGCTGTATAATATTTCTGTGGAAACCGTGACATATCTTTTTCAGGATTCTTCAATGAATAAAGTTCAAAAGAACAGCGTTTCTTTAAGATAGTTTGCTCTTTGAAACATTATAAATGTCTTTACCGTCACGTTTGATCAATTTAACACGTCCTTACTGAATTAAAGTTTCAGTAAGGACATGTACTTACCCCAAAACTTCTGTAAAAAATATTGAACACTGTAATAAATGTTTCTTGAGTAGCAAACCAGCATATTAGAATGATTTCTGAAGACTGGAGTAATAAATTACATTACAAATATTTCTGATCAAAGGCAACAATTGTATAATTTTATATTTGATGTATGTTTAAAAGGATATTAAATTTATATTATTAATTAAATAATAGAACCTAATGCATATACAATAGAAGGGCTAAAATAACAATTTAACATGATATATGCTTCACACAGAAGCTGTCACAATAATCTATCAGGGGTTTTGTTTTTATTATTATTATTATTTGGTCGTATAATTTACAGTTGTATTTTCCCAACAATAAGTGTAGAAACTGCGTGGTATTTTGACAGAACTATGATAAAGCTCAACCCACCGAGTGAATACATTTCCAGCTGTTGTCTCAGCCGGACTTTCTGCAGACTGTCGTAGAAGCTGGGCTCTGAAGAGATGCTCGCTGCTGGTGGCAGTGTAAATATACGCATAATCTTCCTCTTATTTCTAAATGAGGACAAAAGACATTCATGGTTGCCATTACAAGAGATTTATAATCATAGACGTTTTGTGTAAATCGACTGTCATCAACATTATTAATGAATATGAAATGTACGCTTACTTTCTGGCGTACATAAGCAGGGCGAAACTGACCAAAATAACCAGCAGGTAAACATTAGTGGCCTCGTTCCAGGCTTCATGCACCGAATAATCCAAAGACTCTTCATCTGCCATCACCCCGTGCCCACCCATAATCAGATTATAGTGCGTTTATTAAAATGCGCGAATACACCGAAGAAACTCTGATATAAAATGATTTTATCAGAAAACAGCGACCCAAACAATTTCCATTCAGTTCCGGATGAGTGCGTATGAAGATGTGTACAGAACTTCAAAATAAAAGTCTCAATGCAACCGTTTGAGGACTTCGCCTTAGGGGTAGTATTATTATTATATATCTGAATAATAATAATTATTATTATTATTATTTGTTGTTGTATTATTGTGAACGGCGCTAGCAATTAAGCAACTGAATTCTCCAGCACCCCATATTAACGTTAATATATTTAAATATTTATTAATATATATTATTATTATATTACATTTATATATTCATGTTTATATATGCAAATATATATTTATTTCAAAGCTTGGTTAATATTCTTAATTTGTATTTACAAATATTAATCAAATAACAATATTTTATTGACTGTTATACAGTTTCTTTTTATGTTTTCTACAGTTTAATATAAAAAGGATGTCTTTTTGTTTTTAAAACGGTTTTAATTTTTTATTTAGTTTTTTATTTATTGTTTTCCTTTCTCTCTCTTTCTCACGCGCATAAACACGCTTTTATTTTGACGCTTATTATGCTTTGCTTCATCTGCGCTGTAAACAGGAAGTAAAGTAACTCGATAAGATGGTTTCATTGGTCGAATGTTCACGAGGCGTGTCGGAATACGACTCTCTGATTGGCTGCCGCCGCGCTCTGTCCATCCTCAGTGTGAACAGACGGGATACAGCGACGTTACAGGATAAAGTTAACAATGTCGTTACGAGATATTTTGAAGCTTAGTCTCCGCTCAGATTTTGGGTTATTGGTAAGGTTTTTAAATTAAGTAGTATTCTGAACTGTGAATTATTCATATATTGCTTTAAAGCAGTAAACTGTTAATTAACTGTTCCCTCCTGGTGCAATGACCTGCCCAATACAATCCCATCTTCAAGAAACGGCTAAAAACACATCTCTTCCACCTTTATTTGACCCTCTAGCACTCTCTATTCTAATTCTATTTTATCTATCTATCTGTCTTTTTATTAAAATAAATAATAATAATAAAAAATACACACACTTGACCCTCTATCAATTGCATATTTATTCTCTAACTGCAAGCTTTTCTTGAAAAACTAACACTAGCTTTCTTTTTTTTTTTTCTATTCTATCTACTTGTTTCTTTAAAAAAAAAAAAAACACTAGGTTTCTTTTTTTCTATATTCTATCTACTTGTTTTCTTAAAAATAAAACACAAAACCTTGCTAGGTGTACTAACCAAGACTTGTCATAGCACTTGCATGTTGTTGCTCTTTTGTTGGTTTTGATTGCTTCTATTGTCCTCATTTGTAAGTCACTTTAGATAAAAGCGTCTGCTAAATGACTAAATGTAAATGTAAAGCAGCAGTAAATCTAATTTTATGCAAGAAAACATACCTACACCTGTATATCTTTCAGTAAATGCTTAGAATCACTGCATTGAAATCATAAACATATTTATGGCTCTGAATAGTTGAACTTGGAAAGTGATGAAATTATATAATGCATGTAACCCTGTCCTTTGCAGTACTCACTTTCCGCAGCAAGCAGAGCTGGTGTGAAAACAGCAGCTACTCAACAGCAGCAGTAGTTCAGAGCTCATCAGACGTATCCAGTGCCAAACAAGAACAACCTGTTATTTGATATTGTGGAGCTGATGGAGGAGGTTGAACAAAAGGTTTGGCAGCACATTTACATTGAAGTTCACCCCAAAATAAAAAGTCTCTCTTAACTTACTCACTGCATATAATTTCTAAAAATATGAAGAAATGTGTCTCGTGTCACTGGTAATAGAAGATGTGCATGTTCATCTACAGAGAGGGTTTTTGCCCAATGTCTTCAAGGTTCTCGCCCATCGTCCTGCTGAATTTCAGGCTTTCTTCTCTTATTATAATGCCCTCATGAACAAGGAAAGTAGTATGTCAGTATGATGACAGTGGCATGCTTTATGGTAGTTAGTAGTTATTTTTACAGCATATAATTTTTAGAATTTGTTTTTAATTAGTTTGCAACTGGAGACAGATATGGATCAGATTTTTACATGCATAATTAGGGTTAGATTTTGGGAAATAATTCTGGAACGCTGTTGTGTCCTGTAGTTTATCCATCAAAAACAATTTTAAACATGATTTTGGTAGTTATGTTATAAATATAATTAGAAACCACACTGAATATTTGTACTTAAAAGAAGGGTGATTAAAAATGGGGGTGGAAATGACAAATGGTCAAAAAAGACATGGTGACTAGATCAGAGACCTACAGTCTACAGCTTATTTCATTCATTCTAATTAGTGCTGTCAAACGATTCATCGCATCCAAAATAAAAGTTTTTGTTTACATAATATATGTGTGTGCACCGTGTATATTTATTGTGTATATGTAAATACACACACATGCATGTATATATTTAAGAAAAATATGTTGTTTATATATTAAATATATTTTTATATAATATAAATTATATGGATATAAATTTATACATGTAAATATTTTCAAAATATATACTGTATGTGTGTGTGTTTATATATATATACATAACAAATAAACACAGTATACACATATATATGTGTGTAAACGAAAATTTTTATTTTGGATGCGATTAATCGCGACTAATCGTTTGACAGCACTAATTCTTATTATATTTTTTACATTTTTTTTTTCTTTTTGCTTTTAATTTAAATTTGATGTTAAATGTAGATATTTTAATGCTTTAATGGTTTATTTTACTTTTGTAACAGGTGGTCTGTCAAAAGCGGACCGGGAACTGATTGTGGTTGCGACCAGTGTTCACAATCACTGCTTGTATTGTGTGGTATCCCACAGTGCATTGCACTGCATCTATTCCAAAAAACCCATGCTGGCTGATCAGGTACTTAAAAATTTCACAAAACATAATGTAAAACTGTTCAACACCCTCTCAGACTCAATATTCCAAGAATATTGTAAATAATATGAGTGGGCTTCTAATTGATTTTACTGGTACTGTCTTGTCGCACAGGTTGCAGTTAATTACAGGGTTGCGGAGCTGAGCGCCCGTGAGAAAGCCATGCTGGACTTTGCTCTGACAGTCTGCAGGAGTGAAACCGTAACTGAAGAACATCTCAGCACCCTGGAGGCTCGTGGTTTTGACCGAGAGGATATTTGGGACATTGCTGCCATTGCTGGCTTCTTTGCTCTGTCCAACCGTATGGCACATCTGACTGACATGAGACCTAACGCAGAGTTTTACAACATGTGGAGAGTGCCGAGAGACAAAGCAAAAGCCTCTGATGGACAGGTCAAGGACGACTCATATCAGACTTTAGATTAAAGTTATATTTTTTTATAACACCAAATCCTTCAAAACTGTCAAATAATCATTAAGATAATTGTTAAAACACTGTTTTGCAAAATATCACCCAAAGTTCCTTCTCTAACCCTTTCACTAATGTTTGCACATTTAGCTTTTAAGCTTCTTTGAATACTCTGTTTTTGTGTTAGTCTTCACAATGAGAAATTCATCCTTCCTTTCCTTTACTTAAATTTGTTAGTCTTTCCCCGAGTTTCACAGACAAGGCTTAAGCCTAGTCCCAGACTTAAACTTAATTCTAAGCTGTTTCAACTGAAAGAAACTTGCACTGACTGATCTTAAAATATATCAGTGCCTTTATTTTGTCTCAAGATGGACACCAGTAATGTTTTTTTTAAAGGCATGTTTATAAAAATTACTTAAATGTCCTAATTGAATTATGACCTAATCCTGGCTTAGTCTAAGCCCTGTCTGTGAAACCAGGCCTTAGTTTATTTATTAAAAAGAGAGAGATTGAATATCCACTTGCACAAATGCATTCACAAATCACTATAACATACAGCTGTGAGCAGGGTTATTGTTATCTAAAAACTAAAACCATAACAAAACATTTTAATTACTCGATATGAACATTACCTGAAATAAAATAAAATGATATATATAAACTTTAACTTATTTTATTATTTTAATTTAGTTTAAGTACTGAAGTAAGAATCTAAATGACCTAAATTTAAAAACTATGTACCCTATACATATTTAAAAACAACAAAAACTAATAAAAATGACAGAAACAAAAATGAAACTTAACTAAAGCTAAAAACTTAAAATTAAAACGAAAACAAAAATTGAAAATATTAACAATAACTATAATAGTATCTCAGTGATATTAAAATAACACTGGTTGTAAAGACAAAGTTTGGATACTTTTTTTTGAATGACTCTCTTTTGCAATTGGATAATCACCTAATTTATAAGTTATGTAAACATACTGATATTTTAGCTGCATTTAAGTTTATTAGCTTAACTGAATAATAGAGCTGCTGATCAGGCCAACAAACTTTTTCAGAATTATTTTTACCATCTAAACCCATTTGCTTCAGCGCTGAGATGAAGTGTTAATGTGGATATGCAGTGCTTTGTTTTCTCTGAGCATTACACTGTTTAACTCTTGTGGATTTTCAATAGGTCTTCTGAATATTTTTAAACAAGCCATGCTGTATTTGAAATTATTTCTGATGTCATGAGCTGGAAACATCACATATGCACGCAGCCAAACTTGAATATAAAAAGTGAAACCCGTTAGTCTGTTTTCAAGAGATTATAATTTTAGAGGTTAATAAATAATCAATTTATAACTTGTGCAAACCATTTGTTTGAGTGATACAAACATTAGTGTTTTCTCTGAAAGTGCACATTAGGATTTTAAATGTTAGTCTGTAAATACTGGGCTGAATCTATCCAGTGAAATTGCCATGATGTCTGCTTAGGGTTTGTTGACTTGGAAAGAAAAAAAATTAATATGTACCTGTGTTAAAACTACCATTAAACATTTTGAGGAAAAAAAAAATTGTGACAAAATTCCTTTACAACATGCATTCACAGATTTTGTTTTCAAAAATAATGTATTTGTTTTATTGTAATATTATAATTATTTATAAATTATTTACACGTTTATAAAAATATCTTTTGGTTTTCCATTTGCCATAAACCAATATGTAAACACCAACCGGTTCATCTTCTGGTCTGTAAATCTTCATACTGCAATAACAAAACACAGTGTATCAGACCTGTGCAGTACAACAATTACAGCATGTTAGCAAGTAATTATGATTGAAGATTGAGATTATTTAGAGGATTTTCATTTGTATAAGCCATTATAAATTATAAACAGGTTTCCTACAGTTACTCAAAAATGCTCATAATTGCCTCATATGCTGGTGGAGGAGCACTTGGGACTGGACTGTAGATGGGTGGAGGTGCAGCTGAGACCTCGTCGTAGGCTGGTGGAGGTATAGTTGGTACTGGACTGTAATTTGGCAGAGGCACAGGTGGGACTGAGCCGTGTGCTGCTGGCAGCACGTACATGACTGAACTAACGGACTGTGCCACTGCAGAGTGGTCCAGCTGGCCCACGAGCACAATATTGTTGACAGGCAAATCTGCGTCCACATAACTGATCTCGACATGTCTTGACTGAGAGAGAACCAACATGACATTTGTTACACATCTATGTGATTCATTTTTTCAAGATGAGAAAATTTTAAGCTCTTGATGATACTTACCTTTGGTCTGCAGCAACAGGAACAGGAGGTTAAAGCAACAGTGACAGAGAATATGAAGATGAGAGTATCACAAGCCATAAGGTGAAAGCAGGTCACACCCTGATAAAATAATAGACACAGTGATTATGAACTAAAATATGAAACACAAACCGGTTGCCAGAACTAAACAGTGTAGAGGATGGGCTAGGTCACATTGTTGTAGACTATCTGCGTCACAATATATAAGCACTTTCATCTAAGTCTGGTAAAAAATAAATAAATAAATAAAATAATTTCAATCTAGACATATATATTTTGTACATATGCGAGTATCAAAGCAACCACTTACCCAAGTGTAATAAAAGTGAAAGTGGAGAGACAGAGCAGCTGCTGCTGCATTGAAATAGCTGAGCATTTGTGAGGATTTGACCTATAGTACAGAAGATCCGGTTTAAAATAAAACCCATAAAGTTCCCCTTAAGCAAAATTATTGCACATTTTTTAAAACTGACACTAACCAGACATGGTTTACATGTGCTTGCTGCCGAGACTGTTAATACTCCAGTTAAAATGAACTGTAGAACAGAAACGGAACAGAATTCAGTATTTGTTCGCTGTATAATATTGTTCTGATATTAAAATGATCGACTTACGCTGATTGGTGACCAGAGAAGAGAAAAACGAGCTTTCCAGATTGTCAAACAGAGTCCCAATAAGGCTAGCAATAGTTCCAAAATCTGTGAGACAAAAACATAAGATAAAGTGCCTGTTTCTTCATACATACTGAATACTTCTCTTGATGTGGAACAGTGTGTTTTTACCCCCAAAGCCAGTGGCTTGATATTCAGGAACCTGGAGACGTCATACTGCTGTTGCTGGTATACTGGCACGGTTAGCATCACATCAGCGGGTTTTGGCATCTTTGAAAATAAAGAGAGTATCTTGTCTTTGCACGTCTTATCTTTCTTGTCAACCAAAGCTTACTGAATGTCGAGAAACCAGGTTTCACTGATCATTCTTTCATTCTCAAAGCTGGGAATCAGGATTTACCTGAAGAGCTGCTAAACAACAAAGAGAAGAATGTTGTCAATCACAAGAATATACTGTATGCTTACCCAGCATCATATGACCAAAGAATGCTGGTCTGAATATCAGCATAGCTGTAATATGGCCATGAAGCCACAGGTTGTCACAGATGTGCTCATATACAGTATATATACAGAACAGCATGATTGCTGTTAACTGAATATGTGATATTGCTTTTATACAACAGTTCATTAAACAACGAGTTGATTAAATTGAGTTGAATATGTAACTGGGTGTTTCTTCATCTTTGGACACTCTATGTCCCAACCGGGGTTAATTATTATTAAATCAAATTTAAATTTGTTTCATATTAGAAAATGTGCCAAATGTGCCAGGGGCTGGTCCATTACCAGAACATTAACATTACCAGAATATACTAATATGGTTTAAGGAAAAGTGGCAAAATAGGTGTGTTTACATAGTTTATAAAGTGTATTTTTATAGATTGATATAACATAATGTTTTTTTATTCACACGTGTAACAAATCCACTTTAACCATAGTCTTATGATTAAGAGTGTATGCAAAATAAATGGATGACTAGGAAATTATACCTACTACTAGCTACTTTTGTACTGTCATTTTCCAAGCCGCAATATTTCAATCAATAAAAACAGCAGGACATTGTAAAATGTTTAATGTGAAAAGCACTTACATAGTGCCTTAATGTATTAAAACAGTGATATTAAAATTTCAAATTCAGTATATGTACCTTGATGATGAATACTTTATTTAGGCAAGTAGATTCGCCCAGAATATGAATGCAAAACTTTATGTGAAACATTGAGTTTATATTCTGGGTTCATTTACTTGTCTGGACAAAGTTGCCTATGATACACCATCAGAAAGGTGATTTTGGTCCAGCTAGGTGGGCCTTTCTATGAATAACTTTGGAAAGTCAGATTCGTTCTAATGAATCAGTTTGTTCAGGCCTAAATAAAAAAGGATATGTATGGTAAATGTATCTGTTCCATCTGTAAATTTGATATTGCTGATTCTATCTTGTGCTTCACTAAAATCGAAAAGGGTTCCAGCCAAAGCTGAATCAACAGACTGTATTGCAAAATTAAGCACCACACTCTACAGTAGTGGCATTTGTGAATGAATCAGTATAATTAAACAAATCACTAGAGTGAATGATTCAATAACTCACTCACAGAGACTGTCATTTGAGGCAATGAAAAGATATGGTACATAGAAGTTTTACTCATCTCTAGCATCCTCTGCCAAACCAACCCAACACAACCTTTTTAAGGAAAATGTAGCGCTCAGATATAATTCTAGAGCCCATGGAGCTGAATGTAAATGTAATATTAATTATATATCGAGAGATTGCTTTACCTGATGTTGGTGTTGTTTTTGGATCTTTCTGTTTTCGTTTTCACTTTCATCTTTAGTAGGTCCTTCTGTGTAAAAACAGACTCCTCCCCTCCAGTCAGTAAGAGCACGTCTGAAACTCCAATTACAAACAGATTTAACATTGTTTTTCTTTTCAGCTTTTTTTCTCACATCACCAATTGCAGAATATCTATAACCTATACCATCTTGACACCACGCCACTTCATCTACAGTCATTATAAAACATTACAGAATGTTGCAAAAGATCAGAATCTGTAAAATCAGTATTTACTGCTATCTGTGCAGATCAGGAAATGAATTAAACCCAAAGCCAGACCTCAGCAACTGAAATAAAATTCAAGCAGTCTTTATTTTTGTCAGGATATGAAATGATTGATATCAAATGCTTAATATCAGCAGAGCTGGAATCTATAAAGTTGAAATACAAGCTAATTTTAATTTAACATTTTAGTTACAACATCATTTCCATATTTCTGTTTTTTATTTCATATGATGACTTTTCCATTATTTGAAAATGTGGTAGTTATAAGAAAATCTGAAGGTGGCAGTAAATGAATGTAAAACCTGTATATGCACATGCACCATCTTTCTGTAAATGCTTAAAATCACTGCATTGTAATCATTAACACATTTAATTATCGCTCTGTAACTGCTGAACTTGTAAAGTGACTTCAAGTTTATTAGTATTAAATTACATAAAATATATAAAATCAGACAGTATCCAGTGCCAAATAAGAACCTGTTATTTGATATTGTGGAGCTGATGGAGGAGGTTGAACAAAAGGTTTGGCAGCACATCTATGCTAGTTCACCCTAAAATTAAAAATTTGTCATCATTTACTCATTTCAAACCCATGTCTTTCATTCTTCTATTGAACACAAAATATAAAGAAATTAGTGTTGCCCGAGTCACTGCTTGTAAATGATGTTCACCAGGGAGGGTTTTTGCCCAATGTCTTCAAGGTTCTTGCCCATCGTCCTGCTGAATTTCAGGCTTTCTTCTCTTATTATAATGCCTTCATGAACAAGGAAAGTGGATTTAATTCATGCTTTTTTGATAGCTGGTAGCATCTTTTTTATTCATGTAATCCACATCTATACAGCAACAAAATTTTAAACAAGATTTTGGTACTTCTTTCATTAATATAAGCGGAAACCACACTGAAAAATTCTCTGTTTAAAAAAATCATGTAACATAACAAGACTGTTTAAAATGAACTAGTGAAGGCCAAAAGGCGATGCAGACATTTTGAAAATTTCAGATCATAGCAACTTTGAATCGACACAAAAAACTTTCAAATATTATCCTTTGTCATGTCCAACTGCATGGCCCATCTGACTGACATGAAACCTAACTCATCCTAAGTGGCTTCTCTGACACTTTCACTGTTATCTGCACATTTAGCTTTTAAATTATATTGATCACATTTGTTTCTGTGTTAGTCCTCAGTGATATGGAAGCTCATCTCTGCCACGGAATAAAAAATTAAAAAGGTAAATGTGACTCGTTATCCGACTATTCTATATCTATATGAACTTTATAACTCATAATTGCATTGTACCTCACAATTCTGAGAAAAAATTGTCAGAACTGAGTTATGAAGTGAGAGATTGAGATATAAACTCCCAACTGCGAGATGAATTTCTCACAATTGATATAAACTCACAATTTCTCACAATTGATAAAAAGTCTGAATTGCATAATATAAACTCTAATAAATAAATACTAATAAAAAGTATTTTTCTCTCACAATTACCTTTTTTTATTCTTTTTTCTGTGGTGGAAACAAGCTTCCATACCATAAAGAAGTCCTTGCTTATTTAAATTGGTTAGGCTTTTGTTGATTATTTATTAAAAGGAGAGAGAAGATCTGAATTTCCAAGTGCACAAATGCATTCATAAAACACTATAACACAGTTGTGAGAATACTGTTTGAAATAAATTAGTGTAAATGGCTGTCCTATGCAATCAGATACTAATCTAATGTATAATTTAGTTACAGTATGCTAACATTTTTCATTGATTTTATTAGCTGTGATCTTAACTAGAGTAGTTTTTTGGCCATCTAAACCCATCTTCTTCTTTGCTTCAGTGCTGAGATGAAGTGTTAATGTAGATATGCAGTGCTTTGTTTTCAAGTTTTCTGAAATATTTTTGAACAGGTTACGCTGTACTAGAAGTAATTTTTGTTATGGGCTGGAAAGAGTATTTTTGTGACAAGACAGGTCAAACACAAATTTGAATATAAAACCGTCAGTCTATTTTCAGGCTATAATTCTAGAAGTTAATGAATAGTCAATTTATAACTTGATTGTGCAAACCACTTGTTTGAGTGATACAAATTTCAACATTACTTTTTTTTTTTTTTTAAGTACACACTGAACACTTTAATAGGATTTTAAATGTTAAGTCTCAGTCTGTAAATGAGCTGAGCTGAATCAATCATGTGGAATTTCCATTGTGCTGTTTACTGTGTTGAATTAAAAAAAACTGCACATAAATTAAGAAAACTAACAAACAAAAAACTATCAATTTATTATGTAAAATCAAAGCAAGCAACAATCATTTGGGGAAAAACATAACGAATGAAACAATGAAAACGATGAAGACTGATGCTTGTTGCTCATCCATTCGATTTACAAACTTATAAGTATAATTTTTGGTTTTCCATTCACCATAACAGCATAAATTGTGTAAACTTCAAACATTCGAATTTTTGTCTGAGGTATTATTCATCTTCTGGTCTGAAAATCTTCATGCTGCAATAACAGAACACAGTGTATCAGAGCTGTGCAGTACAGCAATTACAGCAGGTCAGCAAATATAATTAAAGGTTGAGATTATTTATAGGATTTAGATGTGTATTAACAGTTTTTAAATATATTTTCTGATTTAGTAGGCCTACACTTACTCAGAAATGCTCATAATTACCTCATATGCTGGTGGAGATGCACTTGGGACTGGACTGTAGATTGGTGGAAGTGCATCTGGGACTTTGTCGTAGTTGGATGGAGGTGTAGTTGGTACTGGACTGTACATTGGTGGAGATGCATTGGGGACGTGACCGTAATTTGGCAGAGGTGCAGGTGGGACCGAGCCGTGTGCTGCTGGCAGCACGTACATGACTGAACTAACAGGCTGGCCCATTGCAGAGGGGTCCGGCTGGCCCATCTGCATGATGTGGTTGACAGGCAAATCTGTGGTCACATAACTGACCGTGACAGGAGTTGACTGAGAGAGAACCAACATGATGTTTGTTATGCAAATGATTTCATCTGATTTTTTTTTTTTTTTTGAGAAGAATATTTTAATCTTTTGATAATGTTTACCTTTGGTCTGCAGCAACAGGAACAGGAGGTTACGGCAATAGCAAGGGAGAAGATGAAGATCAGAATATCACAGGCGATAGGGATATAGAAGGACACATTTGGAGTAGCCTAATTAACAGACACACAGTGATTATGAACTAAAATATAAATATGAATCAAAAACCAGATGCCAGTTTAAAAGACAGATTAGACACTATTAAACTGTTGTAGACTATCAGTGTCACAATATACAGTGTGTATATACACACACACACACACACACACACACACACATATGTGTGTGTGTGTGTGTGTACATACATACATATATATATATATATATATATATATATATATATATATATATATCGACGGTAGTTATTCAATTACCACTGCGGTTGTAAAAATCTGCCACCTGCAGAGCCCTTCACTCAATCAGTGTTTCAATTGCGAAATGAAGTAAATAAACAGCTTGTAAACAATATATCTCATAATGAATACCTCAGAAAAGCCAATGGCCATAAACTAGTTAATCAGCTGGAAAAAACAGGCTACTCTGGAGAGGAGCATTTTGATAAATATGCACTATATTCCACTGTTCAATACTTAATGTATTCACTTCAATACTTAATGTATGTTTGAATAAATCTGTCATGGATTTTTTTAATGACATCCACCATTTAAATGTTTGTACTTTGAAAAACAAATTGGAGGAGAAACATAATATTGTAATTATAAAGTTAGTATTATAACTTTATTATTAGAAAAGCTAATTTAAGTGTTTGTATACAACCTTATATATTATAGTAGTACCGACTGACTCCCTGGTTTACAGCATTAGTTGAGAGCTTTTTTTTCTATTGAGAAAATTTCCCATGTATGATATACAACCACTGGCTACTTTATTAGGTACACCTTTCTAGTACCAGGCTGGACCTTCTTTTGCCTTCAGAACTGCCTTAATTCTTTGTTTCCTAGGTTCAACAAGCTGCTGGAAATATTTGTTTATGTTTAAATGATCCTCAGTTGGTACAAAGGGGCCTAAAGTGCGCGAGGAAAATATATTTCACACCATTACACCACCGGCCTGAACCGTTAATACAAGGCAGGATAGATCCATGCTTTCATGTTGTTTATGCCAACTTCTGATTGGATCGTCTTGACCATGTCTACATGTCTAAATTCACTAAGTTTCTGCCATGTGATTGGCTGATTAGATAGTTAACGAGCAGTTGAAAAGGTGTACCTAATAAACTGGCTGGTAGTGTATATCCAAATGAATCGATATTGAATCGAATTGAACTGGAATCAAATCGCAAGCTTGTGAATTAAAACTGAATTGAAATTTGCCAAGCCCTACTAGACATACACACACATACTGCAGGCAGTGTAAACACTTACCAGAGTGTAAACAAGGTGACCGCGTAGGGAGAAAGTAACCACTGTAAGATTTACATAGCTGAGCATTTGTGAGATTTTGACCTACGAATACAAAAAAAACAAACAAATGAATAAAATTCCCCTATAATGTTTATATTCTTAAACATACTGCTTCTTCTCAAGACAGTAAAGTTGACACAAACCAGACGCGGTTTACGCGTGTGTGCAGCCGAGACTGTTATAGCTCCAATTATGATGAACTGCAGAATAGAAACGCAACAGAAATCAGTATTTGTTCACTGAATAATGTTGTACTGACACTGAAATGATTGACTTACAATGATTGGTGACCAAATAACGAAAAAACTCTCATTCCAGATTGTCAAACCGAGTCCCAATGAGGCTATCAATATTTTCAAAATCTGCAAGACAAAAACATAAGATTTAGTGGCTGTTAATTCATACACACTGACTGAACGCAGGCGAGGCAAGAGGAAGAGATGTGGGTCTAAATGCAGCTTGGTTTATCTTCCAAAATAACAAAGATTAACACAGGAGAAGACAGACACACACCGCTTCACAAACAATACTCAACAGACAGCTGAGAAAACTGAGTGCTTTTAATACAAGGATAAATGAGGACTTAAACAAGATGATAATAGAAACAAAGGAAACAGGAACCAAATAAAAACGTACAAACAGGACCAAACACCAACACAGAACATGACAAGTTTGTTTTACCCCCAAAGCCAGTGGCTTGATCTTCAGGAACCTGGAGACTTCATTCTGCTGTTGTTGGTAAAACGGTGTGGTTATCATCACATCAGTGGGTTCTGGCATCTTTAAACACATGGAGAATATCTTTACAAGTCTTCTTATTCTCATCAGCCAAAGCTTAGTGCGTGCGTCATTGATCACACTTTCAACATAAATATTCTAAAGTGTATATTTACAAATAGATATGATGTATTTTTATTTCGCGTCAACGAATCTGCGATGGCTACTAATTCAAGCATAACTCGTTTACATGTGATCAATATTCTCAAATTTCTCAGATTACAAAAAGACTACGTGACATTTAAGGTCTGCTTTTGCCAACAATTAGTATTTCTCAGTTATAATAATTAAGCAATATTTTATTTTTTTGTAAATATTTAGTGTATATTTAGTGTAAATGTATCTGTTCAGTCCCGAAAGTGGATATTTGCAACTTTTTTTTTTTGTTTTGCTTTGTTACATCTAAAACACTTCAAATCTCGCCGAATCGAACAAAGGACACAGAATAAATCAGTATTGCTCAGCTTGAGTGAATTCAGTAACTCATTTACAGTTATTTGACACTATAAAAGATACATGGGTTGGAAGAGTGCCTCACATTCTAGTTACTCTAACTAAACTCTCTGTCTCAACACACAACCTTTACAGCTAGATTTAAAGGAGAATAGTTCTCAAACGTTATTCTACATCTGTATGTAAAAGGGGAAAACATCTGAGCAAATGAATATAATATTGAGAAACAGCATGCTTTACCTAACGCTGATGTTGCTCTAGTCTCGGATTTTCTTATTTTCACTTTAATCCAGAATGGTTCTCTGTGTGAAATGACTCCTCCCCTCCAGCTAGTGAGTCTAAATGAAACTTATGCAGTGAGCATGTCTGAAACTCGAAAATATGGCACAGCACAGTTTAAAATAATTCAAATTATTTCAATGGAGAAGAGGCTAATCTTCAACATGTTTGTAATCAAACATTGGTTTTGTATTTTTGTATTTTTATTTCTGTAGGCTATTATAAAAAATTTAAAAAAAAAATGTGGCAAGCAGTACTGTTTAATGCAGTTCTCAATCATTTAAATGGTATCCACAAACAGCGTTTGGCTGTTGTTGTTTTTTTCTGTTCAATGAATATACTTTATTTTTGTTCAGTTTTCTTTTTTGAGGATTTTCAATATCCAGTTAAAATAGTCACAGATTTTGATATTTTACTCTCTAACATTAATGTCTTTGCTTATTTTTTTTTATTGAATGCTTGAAAAAACAGTAACAATAACAACTGTCATTATTGTCAAATCATAACAATACAACAACAGTCCAGGGTCATTCAGTCTTTCAGTCCAGAGGAAGTGCCAAGTCCTTTAGCAAAGCCATTATTCTGTTCTTATTGCGTTTAAATTTGTAGAGAATTCAACTGATTCAAAATACAGTTTCATTTCAAGTTTGAATCTCAAAAAAGAGGTTTGCATTTAGAAAATGTACATTTAAGAATATGATATTTAGTAACAGGAAAATAAGGTTTATGAAATAATTATCACCTTTTTTCACACATTCATGAAAACCAAAAATTACTTTTCTGTAAGTAAACTCAAAATTTATCACATACCATTTGATAAAATCAAGAATGTCACACCAAAATGATGTTGTGTAAAAGCAATTTCATAATAAATGTAAACAGGTTTCAGTGTTTTTAAACAGAAACAGTTGGTGTTAATATCATTCTTAAGTCTTTTAAGAGAGCACTTATCTAGATAAAATCTATGAATCAACTTAAATGTAATTTCTCTCATTTTGTTAGTAATAAAGTATTTGTGAGGTAATGACCAAACTTTTTTTTTCCAGGGAATATCATTTACAAAACCATTCCAATATGAGAATGAGGCCCAGAAATAGTTTTCTAATTTCTAATAGTTTTCTAATCTAATTTTCTTATTGTTTTTTTATTTAGAAGACGAAAGGCACTGTTTACCAACAAATGTTTTACAAAGATCCACTGAGTGACAGGAGATTGGAAAAGAAAGACCTCTAAAAAGCATGAGAACGTCTCCGTTACGTACATAACACTCGTTCCCTGATGGAGGGAACGGAGACGTTATGTCGTGACGACATAGGGGATTTACTTGGAAGCCCCAATCATCTCTGACATTAAGAGAAAACGCCAATGAATATTGGCTAGTGGATTTTGCATACCTGAGCCACTCCCCGTGCCCACGGGTATAAATAGGCGGCAGGTGCATCCACCCATTAGGTTTTACGCTGAGGAGCCGAGAACGAGTCCCTGGCAACCAGCGATGGTTCAAGATTGTGGCATGGGGACATAACGTCTCCATTCCCTCCATCAGGGAACGAGGGTTACGTACATAACCGGAGACGTTCCCTATCTGTCGTTCACTACGAGTTATGTCGTGACAACATAGGGGTCCTATGGAAAGCGCCACAACCTGAACCCCGTCACAACCTTGTGGCATGCAGATGCTGACAAGCGAGCGCGTGACAGACAAATGCCATGCAAAGGTCGCAACCTTCCCATCGCCCCAGCGCAAATTCGCTAACCTTGGTGCCCGCAGGGACCACTGAGTACATCGCTGCTGGAGATAGCCAAGCCGCTGTTCCTTTTCCCACAGAAGTCAGAAGGGATTTCGACCTTCAATGAAAGATAGCTTCAAGTCTTTCCTATTTGTTGTTACATCTTGGCAGTAACGACGGGGAAGCGAGCCTTCCGGAGAAGGGCGCTACGAAGGCCACATCCTGCCTGAAGGGAGGTAACATGTGGAGACACTGATATGGACTGACCCAGGTCTGGGGCAGTACTACATACGACTGGACCCTGGGGCAGATCCTACCTAGAGCAGGGAGGAGAGCTGCCAGCAGGGCCTGACAGAGGCTCTGTCAAGGGAAGACACGGGTTTACCGTGAGGGAAACCTTACCATGGAAGAATACACATATGGGATTACCCGAAGGGAATCAAGCCATACGGACACCTAGCCCAGTACAGGGGCTGACCGGAGACCCGGGCGAGCTAACACCAGTACTGGGCCTGGCGTCAGACTGCTCCGCCCAGTCTGACTGCCGGGGGTGCTGGAGGAACTCCACCAGGGTTCGCCGTCAGGGGAACTGAACTGGTGGAGGAAAAAGGCGCTCGTATCCCCGGATGAGGGGGAATGGCGCAGCAAGCGTGACACCGGCCAGCTCTTCCCGCCACTTACCTGTTACCCAACACACGGAAAGAAACTGGCTCAACACGGAGACTGTAGAATCTCGCGAAGGTGTTCGGTGTCACCCAGCCCGCAGCTCTACAGATGTCTGCCAGAGAGGCGCCGTGCGCCAGCGCATAGGAGGAGGCCAACCTCTGCTTGGAGACAGCCTTCCCTTTCTGCTGACCTCCGTCAAGTCAAGTCACCTTTATTTATATAGCGCTTTTAACAATACAGATTGTGTCAAAGCACTTAACAGTATCAAATTGGAGGATAGAGTGTCAGTAATGTATAATAATAAGATTAAACACTCAATTTTCAGTTAAAGGCATTTCATTATTGAATTCAGAGATGTCATTGTCTAGCTCAGTTTAGTTTAAATAGTATCTATGAAATCAAATTGACGATAATCGTTGAGACCACTCAAGTCTGCCGCGTCCCGTCCAGGAGCCACACATGGAGGTTCCACAGATCTGGACGCGGGTGCCATATGGTGCCGAGCCCCTGAGAAAGGAGATTCTTCCTCAGAGGAATGCGCCAGGGAGGGGCTGTCGCGAGGAGTATGAGTTCGGGAAACCAGGTCCGGGTGGGGCAGTACGGCGCGACCAACAGGACCTGCTCCTCGTCCTCCCTGACCTTGCACAGTGTCTGTGCAAGCAGGCTCACTGGGGGAAACGCATACTTGCGTAGAACCCGAGGCCAGCTGTGTGCCAGTGCATCCGTGCCAAGGGTGGCTTCGGTCAGGGAAAAATACAGCTGGCAGTGGGAGGACTCTCGGGAAGCAAACAGGTCTACCTGAGCTTCCCTGAATCGACTCCAGATCAGCCGGATCGTCTCGGGATGGAGTCGCCATTCTCCGGGGAACGTGAGCTGTCGTGAGAACGCATCGGCTGCACGATTGAGCTCCCCCGGAATGTGGACAGCACGCAACGATTTGAGCTGCGTGTGACTCCAGAGGAGGAGATGGCGGGCGAGCTGTGACATGCGACGTGACCTCCCAGCCGGTTGATGTACGAGACAGCCGCAGTGTTGTCTGTATGGACCAACACGTGCTTGCCTAGAAGCAGTGGCTGGAACTGCCGCAAGGCGAGGTGCACTGCCAACAGCTCCAGGCAGTTGATGTGCCAAAGCAGTCGAGGCCCTGTCCAGAGCCCCGAGGCTGCCTGCCCGTTGCATGTAGTGCCCCAACCCGTGCTGGAGGCATCTGTCGTGACAACAACATGCAGGGACACTTGTTCTAGGGGCACCCCGGCCCGTAGAAAGGCAAGGTCCGTCCAGGGGCTGAAGGAGCGGCGACACTCCTGTGTGATGTTCACACGAAGTGTACCGCGGCGCCATGCCCATCTCGGGACTCGGGAGTGCAACCAGTGCTGAAGTGGTCTCATATGAAGCAATCCGAGCGGCGTGACTGTGGCTGCGGATGCCATATGCCCCAGGAGCCTCTGAAACTGTTCCAGCGGAACCACAGTCCTGCCTCTGAAGGAACTCAGGCAGTTCAGCACTGATTGGGCGCGCTCGTCTGAGAGGCGCGCCGTCATACTCACCGAGTCTAACTCCATACCAAGAAAAGAGATTTTCTCTGCACAGGGGAGAGCTTGCTCTTTTCCCAGTTGACCCAAAACCCCAACTGGCTGAGGTGCCGAAGCACCAGGTCCCTGTGATCGCACAACTGTTCTCGCGACCAGGCCAGAATGAGCCAATCGTCGAGATAGTTGAGGATCCTGACGCCCACTTCCCATAATGGGGCAAGGGCGCCCTCTACGACCTTCGTGAAAACATGGGGAGACAGGAAGAGCCCAAAGGGGAGGACCCTGTACTGCCATGCCCGACCCTCGAACGCAAACCGTAGGAACGGTCTGTGTCGCAAAAGGATCGAAACATGAAAGTAAGCGTCCTTCAGGTCGATCGCTGCAAACCAATCCTGGGGCTGAATGCATTTGATAATCTAAGATGAGCAGTAGAAAAGAAATCTAAGATGGCGCCGCAAATGGCAGCTACTGTGCTTTGCTCTTCAGTGTTTGTACTGTTTTTGTTCGTTCTTCCTGTTTTTTGTTTCTCAAACACCATCAGTTTTACCAGGGATGATCTGCTGAACATTCGGCAGAACACACCACAGAATCTTTTACCGGTTTTTGATTATTCGGACGTTTTGCTGGACATTGTTGTTGGCGGAGCCGTAGCTCTGGTCAAACGCTTCAGGACGCGCAGACGGGGGAAGCGAGCCGGCGCGCTCGTGAAGCTCAGACAGCGAGGATTTAGAACGGCGTTGCCTAGCATCCATCTGGCGAATCTCCGCTCTCTACCCAACAAAACGGACGAACTCCTTCTGCTCTCCCGGACAAACAGGGACTTCTCAAACTCTGCTGCTCTGTGTTTCACGGAAACCTGGCTGAACGACGCCATTCCGGACAGCGCGTTACATCTTCCGTGCTTTCAGCTGTTTAGAGCGGATCGGGAGGCAGAATCAACGGGGAAATCACGCGGCGGCGGGACGTGCTTTTACATCAATGAGAGGTGGTGTACAGATGTAACTGTGTTAAAGAAGATGTGCTGTTCAGATCTAGAAACGCTCTTCATTAACTGCAAGCCTTTCTACTCGCCGCGGGAGATTCACTCGTTCATTCTCGTGAGTGTTTACATTCCACCGCAAGCGCAAGTGAGCTCCACTTTACAGAAACTAGCTGATCTGATCACAGACACAGAACAACAACACCCGGACTCTGTTTTAATCATTCTCGGGGACTTTAATAAAGCAAATCTCTCCCGTGAACTGCCAAAATACAGACAGCATGTTACATGTCCCACCAGAGACAGTAATATATTGGATCACTGTTACACAGCGATAAAGGATGCATATCACTCTGTTCCACGAGCAGCTTTAGGACTCTCTGATCACTGTTTGGTTCATCTTATACCGACCTACAGGCAGAAACTCAAATCTGGAAAACCTGTATTAAGAACTGTTAAAAGATGGACTAATGAAACAGAGTGGGATTTACAAGCCTGTTTCGACCTTACTGATTGGACTGTTTTTGAATCTGCCGCAAATGATCTGGATGAGCTCACAGAGACTGTAACATCTTACATCAGTTTCTGTGAGGATGTGTGCATTCCTACCAAGACTCATCTAACTTACAACAACGACAAACCATGGTTCACTGCAAAACTCAGACAGCTCCGTCAGGCCAAAGAAGATGCTTACAGAAAGGGGGATAAAGTCTTGTATAAACAGGCCAAATACACACTGGAAAAGGAGATCAGAGTGGCAAAGAGGAATTATTCCGGCAAGCTAAGGAAAAAATTCTCTTCCAGTGATTCTGCTTCAGTGTGGAAAGGTTTGAAAGAAATCACCAGTTACAAGTCACCATCCCCCAGCACTCTGGAGAATCAACACCTGGCAGACGGCCTGAACGAGTTCTATTGCAGGTTTGAAAAAACACCCCACACCCGCCCTGAACACCTCTCCACACAACCATTCACACAACCATTCACACCTCCAGCAACCCCCGTCTCCCCCACACCTGCAATTCAGATCAGCGAAGATGAGGTGCGCCAGGTCTTCAGGAAGAACAAAAGAAGGAAAGCACCAGGCCCAGATGGTGTGTCACCAGCCTGCCTAAAAATCTGTGCTGACCAGCTGGCCCCCATCTTCACACAGATCTTCAACAGATCTCTGGAGCTGTGCGAAGTCCCCTCATGCTTCAAACGCTCCACCATCATCCCCGTCCCAAAGAAACCCAAAATTACTGGACTTAATGACTACAGACCTGTGGCTCTAACATCTGTGGTCATGAAGTCATTTGAAAGACTGGTTTTGGCTTATCTGAAGTCCTCCACTGGACCCTTACTGGACCCCCTGCAGTTTGCCTACAGAGCAAACAGGTCTGTGGATGATGCAGTCAACATGGGACTGCACTTCATCCTGCAGCATCTGGACAGACCAGGGACTTATGTGAGGATCCTGTTCGTGGACTTCAGCTCCGCTTTTAACACCATCGTCCCGGACACCCTTCAGAACAAACTAACTCAACTCTCCGTCCCCACCTCCGTCTGTCAGTGGATCACCAGCTTCCTGACAGACAGGCAGCAGCTAGTGAGGCTGGGAAAATACACATCCAGCACTCGTACGATCAGCACTGGAGCTCCTCAGGGCTGTGTTCTCTCCCCACTGCTCTTCTCCCTGTACACCAACGACTGCACCTCTAAAGACCCCTCTGTCAAGCTCCTGAAGTTTGCAGACGACACCACACTGATCGGCCTCATCCAGGACGGTGACGAGTCTGCCTACAGACAGGAGGTTAAGGAGCTGGCTGTCTGGTGCAGTCTTAACAACCTGGAGCTCAACATGCTCAAAACTGTGGAGATGATCGTGGACTTCAGGAGGAACCCCTCTGCACTCCCCCCACTCACCATCATGAACAGCACTGTGACTGCAGTGGAGTCATTCAGATTCCTGGGCACCACCATCTCCCAGGACCTGAAGTGGGACAATCACATAGACTCCATTGTGAAAAAGGCCCAGCAGAGGTTGTATTTCCTTCGCCAGCTAAGAAAGTTCAACCTGCCACAGGACTTGCTGAATCAGTTCTACTCCGCCATCATTGAATCCGTCCTCTGCACTTCAATAACTGTCTGGTTCAGCTCAGCTACCAAATCTGACCTCAGAAGACTACAGAGGGTAGTCCGGACTGCTGAGCGAATCATTGGTACAACCCTCCCCACTCTCCAAGAACTGTACTCATCCAGAGTGAGCAAAAGGGCTGGCAAAATCACTCTGGACCCCTCACATCCAGCACACTCCCTCTTTGAACTGTTACCGTCTGGTCGACGCTACAGAGCTCTGAGCACCAGAACGACCAGACACAGGAACAGTTTCTTCCCTCAGGCAATCCATCTCATGAACACTTGACATTAAAAGTGGAACACACAACACTATTATAAATTATTTATTCAACACACATACTTATTTTTTTCATTTCAGATTTGCACATATTAGACCTGTACACCATAATTGTCTATATATTGTGTTTTTGCTATTTGTACATTGCCTATTTGTAAATTATTCTTTTATTATCTGTGCCCTGTCCTGTTGCTGTCTTTCTGTTGCACTGTAGAGCTTCTGTCACAAAAACAAATTCCTCGTATGTGTAAGCATACCTGGCCAATAAAGCTCATTCTGATTCTGATTCTGATTCTGATAATGCGCCTGTGCGTCAGCATCTTGAATGGGAGCCTGTGGAGGGCCTGGTTCAAGACACGCAGGTCCAGGATTGGTCAAAGACCACCGCCTTTCTTGGGTACAAAGAAGTAAGGGCTGTAAAACCCCTGCCTCATCTCGGCTGGAGGGACTGGCTCGATTGCATCCTTTGCCAGAAGGACAGCAATCTCCTCGCACAAGACACGAGCATTCCGGGCTGCCACCGAAGTCTCGAGAACACCGCTGAACTTGGGAGGTCGCCTGGCGAACTGAATCGCGTAGCCGAGTCGAATCGTGCGCGTGAGCCAACGAGACGGGCTGGGCAAGGCAAGCCACGCCCCCAGACACCGTGCAAGTGGCTCCAACGGCACGATCGGCGTACCCGCGGTGGTGCAGCAAAGGGGAGTAGAGCTGGATGGTACAGAAGGCAGCGCGTTCTGAGGCATCCTCGCAGAACTCCCTGGGACCCAGGGGGGGACTGGCTAGAGGTGCGTGGGGAAGCACTGTGTCCCCGAGCTGCACTCTCTTGGCCACTGGCAAGATGGGTTGCGGGCGAGAGTGAGGAGGCAATGCGTCACACACTGTCAGCCCGTGGACCTGAAAACACGGAGGAAAAGGAAATTGCTCTTTCTTTGAATATGTGGGCACCCAGCAGCAGAACAGAAACAAAATGAAACACAGGATTCTCCGCCCGGCCCTCCTCCGGGGGAAGGAGTGACGCTGTCCTCGCCGTCTCCTGAGAAAGGTTGCCCGCGTCAGGGCCGCTTGGTTGACTTCCGGGACACTTTGGGGCCCGGCTGGGACGCGGGGGGCGCCGCACTCCTGTGAGAGGCTCGACGCACCGGCCTAGGTGTAGATTCAGCACGGGGTGGAGCAGCTCTGAAGGACGCAGGAGGGCGCCCACGGCGACGAGCAGACTGAGGCCTGGCCCCGGGGGCAGCGGTGGCTGACGGTGCATCATGCCGGGGCAGGATGTGCTGGATCGCCTCTTTCTGCTTCTGCACTGCCGAGAACTGCTGGGCAAAGCCCTCGACAGTGTCGCCGAACAGCCCAGCCTGAGAGATGGGGGCGTCAAGAAAGCGTGCTTTGTCGACGTCCTTCATCTCCGCTAGGTTGAGCCAGAGATGGCGCTCTTGGACCGACCGCTCTCTCCACCTGGGGAATGCCCGCGTACCCCCTGGCAGCCCCGCCGTTGAGGGTAGTGAGGACGGAGGAGACGGACGAGCGGCTTCTGGCCGTGAACAACTTCATCAGCTCCTCATGCACCTCCAGGAAAAAAGGCACCGGAGCAGAACGCGGTTGTGAGCCGCGCCCCGCTCCGAGAAACCAATCATCCAGCTGCGAGGGCTCGGGACTGGGCCTATTGACCTCCAGCCCGATACTCACGGCTGCCCGGGCAAGCATGGCCGTCAGCTCTGGGTCCGGTGCGGCGGTGGCGACAACACCCGAGGGGGGCAGCCCCGCCGAACCTTCATCCTCAGAGGACGTAAGCCCATCCCCCGATGCCGCGATCGACATTCTGTCTTCAGGAGTAAGAGGTCCGTGGGGACATACCCGGCGGAGAGGCTCTTACTGTGACCCTCAGATCTCCCAGAGCGCCAGCCGGCGGTCCTCTGCTCGAGCCAGAGAGACCGGGACGGGTGGCGGCAGAGGGTGCCAATCTTTTCAGAAAAGAAAGGCGAGATCGCAGCGAGGTCATGCTCATATGCCCACAACAGACGCATGAGTCATCCACGAACGCATCTTCAGTGTGCTGGAGGCCCAGACACTGAAGACAACGATCGTGTCCGTCATCCGCAGAGAGAAAACGACCACAACCAAGAGGACACAGACGGAACGGCATCTTTAAAAAGACGCGACCGTCCGCGATTTGCTCTTTTAGAATTTGCTCTTTCAGTTGACGTGCCCAGGGGAATCGCTGCTGAGAGGGACTCCGCTGACTGCACCGTGACGACAACCATTAACAAATAAAAGATGAAAGGCTTTTGTGGAGATCAGCACACTTCTCATCCACTCAGCTCCGAAGCAAAAATCTAATGAGTGGATGCACCTGCCGCCTATTTATACCCGTGGGCACGGGGAGTGGCTCAGGTATGCAAAATCCACTAGCCAATATTCATTGGCGTTTTCTCTTAATGTCAGAGATGATTGGGGCTTCCAAGTAAATCCCCTATGTCGTCACGACATAACTCGTAGTGAACGACAGATAGGGAACTCCATGTGGCACTGCATCAGCAACAACTGCGAACAGTATTTGGCTGTTGATGTGATTATCAAATCACAATTGGATTCACTGTATTCGACATAGTTTATTATTATTGTTTTTGTTTTGTTTTTTAATATAGTTACATTTATTGGGTTAAAAACAAAGGGAATATGGCCCATGAAAACCCATGTGGAAAGTGATTTTTCCTTTACTCTCTCCACTTTATTGTTACTGAAAGAATGGTGCAGTTTCATGGTGACTTTAAAATCAAAAAATAAAATAAGCTTAAAAAAAGAAAGTTTCAATGTTTAGTCATTAAAAAATGAATTATTATTATTATTAAAGTTGTCACGTATCTGTCTGGACCTCTGTGTATGGACCTTTATTTAGATATTCTTATTTTATATTCTGCTTAATAAACTACTAGCTTGAAACTTTGCCTGTCTTCTTCTTCATTGGACTTTAAATGTGACCAAATACTGGACCTAGAAAAGATATGGAAATTTTAGCTATTAATGTTGCCCCAGTGCGGAGAATTAGTGGATCTGGATGAAGAGGATTGGCTGACTGGAAAGCAAAGGAACAGCTTCCCCCCAATTCCCACCCACAAACATCTTCCGCCTCTGGTGATTCCTCCCTGCACAGATTTTTCTTCATCGTTGCTGATCCCATCCAGCACAAGGTTTTCTTCTTTGCCACTGGGTCCAATCCAACACCAACCCTGCGTTCCATTCGGAAGGGCTCATCCCTATGCCCTGATCCCTTCAAAGGGTTTACCCTCCGGAGTGAGAGCTTCGAAGGGTTGAAGGGTGTAGGGTACCAAACAACTGTTTCTTGAAGTGCCCTTCTGCATCATTATGTGGTGCCCACACGGAGGCGCCGTTATCATGGAAAGAATCTGCGCAAAGGATCATGGGAGCCTGAAGTGTCCATCAATTGTACCCTTCGAAATCCTTCATTCCGAAGGGCCCTTTGAAGTAGCTAGTTTTGAGCACTTCGGTTTGGAACGACCCTTCAATATGGAGGCCATGATTGTTTTCACTCCGAAGTGCCCTTCGGAGTGAATATATCCCATTTGGAACGCACCGCAAGTCTGTGTTTTCACCCGGCACCTGTTCAATGACATTAGCCCCTTTCACACATACAGACTTTACTGAAAAATTACCTGTAAATTGCTGTAAAGAGATCATGTGTGAACAGGACCTTTTCAAAAATACCGGTAAATTGCCGGAATTGTCACGATTCCACACTAGGGAGACGGAAACCAGGAATGGGAAGGCGAGGAGTAAATCAAAACAAGAGTCTTTAATGAACCAAACAGAAGAGTACAAATAACTTGCAGGGAACACGGACGCGACAGAAATGAATGATGTATAATACTCGACAGGAAACACAGGGCAGGACACACTATAAATACACGACGTAATGACATAATTAAACAAACACAGCTGGACAATAATTAACTAATAATGACAGGAACAGGAAACAAACCAAATATGGGTAAAGGGAACCACAAGACACACAAGACAATCCTGACAGGAACGAATTTACCGGTATTTTTGAAAAGTTGTAACATTACCAGTAAATTGCCGGAATGATGCTTTGTGTGAACGTAGAATGAAGATTACCAGTATGAGCACATACATGTGTTGACGTAAGACGTCTACTTTGTGCCAATCCAGAGCCGATGATAATCATAATCATAATATTCTGGTCAATCATAATATTCTGATGCAGCCACTGGATCCTGCGGTGTCGTCCGGTCCCGTCATCGCCTCAGCTTTACCTGGGTCTCCAGATCTCTGTGCTCCAACGCTGGCAGTCGGACCACTAACTCCACCTTGGTTCCTCCCAACATCAATTTTGATATTCTTTTGTCCTTTTTTGACTGTGTTCAGTTCAAGTGTGTTTAGTTTCTGTTTCCTTGGTTGCCTTAGTCATTCATTGTCTCATTGTTTAATCGATTAGAGTCTCACCTCTCCCTCTTTACCTCTGTGTATTTATTTCCTCAGTTTCTTCTGTTCAGTGTCCGGTGGTTGTGTGTATAGCATGCTGTTTCACTTGCATTTTATCTCTTTGGATTACATGAGTTTGCTTTGTTTAATAAACCATGCTACTGATTTGAAACTTCACCTATCTTCATCATCAAAGTACATTAAATGTGACATTTACTCCACGCTGTGCAGTTCGGTTTGAAGTCGTGTGTAAGGCGATGTCTCTGGACTAAAAGCGCTGCATGAATGTGAGCGTTTAAAACAAAAATGAAAACATCAACAAAAACACTGATCTGACCGCCTATACCTCTCCATAATTACATTTACAAACACAACACCAGGAGGCACATCCATTTAGAGGTCATTTCTGGTTAATGATGTCACAGAATTTACAGGTAATTTGAAACCGATGTGTGAATGGTGCTTTCGGCTTCTCTATTGGCTCTGCCATGCAGCCTGGATCTGTCTTTGGGCTTCCAGTCTCCAATTCTGCATTGAAGTGAAGATCCCCTGGCTTTGCTTGGGACCACCATTCCCATAACTCCACCTTAGCCCTTTTGACCATTCGACTCCACCTTGGCTCCGTGCCTGGCTCCACCTGGGATAGTCATCTTCACAGCTGGCTGATACTCTGGCTCCACCTCAGGTGCTCGTAGCTGGAGAAGCCACTGGATCCTGCGGTGTCGTCCGGTCCCGTCATCGCCTCAGCTTTACCTGGGTCTCCAGATCTCTGTGCTCCTACGGTGGCAGTCGGACCACCAACTCCATCCTGGTTCCTCCCAACATCAATTCCACCATGGGCCTTTGTACTACCTGTGCTCTGGGCTTCCACCTGCTTCATCCTGCCATTGCCTCCTCCATGGTTCCTCCTGCCATCAAGTTCTTCTCTCCATCTGCTCTGCTGTGGTGGTTTGCTTCTCAGGCTGCTCCGCCATGGTAGTTTCCAACCCTGACTGTTCCACCTTGGTACCCTGCTCCAGTCCTGTCCCCTTCTCCTTTTCCTCGTCCTGGATCTGGCCCTACATCCCTCCCCCAGTCTGCCTCTGCTCAACTATTCTCCTGAACTGTAATTTCTGTCAAAAATTCTCTGTTTGTGTCCATGTACCTTCATTTTGATATTCTTTTGTCCTGTTTTGACTGTGTTCAGTTCAAGTGTGTTTAGTTTCTGTTTCCTTGGTTGCCTTAGTCATTCATTGTCTCATTATTTAATCGATTAGAGTCTCACCTCTCCCTCTTTACCTCTATGTATTTATTTCCTCAGTTTCTTCAGTTCAGTGTCCGGTGGTTGTGTGTATAGCATGCTGTTTCACTTGCATTTTATCTTTTTGGATTACATGAGTTTGCTTTGTTTAATAAACCATGCTACTGATTTGAAACTTCACCTATCTTCATCATCAATGGACATTAAATGTGATAGTATTATTATTAAGAAATTAAATTTATTTCTTCCATTTAAGTTGGTTTTGGTAAAATCTGTCAAACAAAATGAACCCTTAAAGCAGTTATTATAAGTCCATTCTGTCTGTCTTACAGAATAGGTTTCTCACATCTTTATGTAACCATTGCAATGCCTCATGTTTCCTCCACGACTCGTGCTCTGCTCTCAGAGACAGATGCGGTTACCAGGCAACCACTCTTGTAGCTGTATCAGTATGAGGCTGGAGTGGGGGGTTGCTGCTCAATGTGATGCTGAGCCACTCTCCCATTGGCCACAAATCGCTGACCAGTGATATGATTGGACGAGAGCGTGTCACTCAGCATCTCTGTGTCTCCCTCTCTGTGATATGCTTGGGAGGAGGAGTCTATGCAGCAGAACAGACAGAATTTTACCCCTCCCTCATTCTTTTGCACAAACATCAGTGTGCCTACGCACAAGTCCAGCTGTCATGTGTTTACCTCTGATTTCAGGAAAAACCCAACAGGAATGAATTGACAGGAAGAGTGTAGATGCATCCCAGCTGAGCCAAGAGATTCTGCTTTTTCTTCAGTGTTTTTCTGAGGAGTTTATATCATCAGCCTCTTCGTGTGGACTTACTGCTCATAAACCCCATGACGCTTTGCAGTAGACCTTCATGCTGATGACTGAAAAATGGATGGTGTGTTGCTCATCCATCAAACAAACACACACCTTCACAGACACCTTTTGTACAAACCAACAGAGCAATGGAACTGAATGAATATATCAGCAACTGAACCAGGATTGTTAGCACAGCAATGTGACAGAAGGTAAAAGAGTGTTTTTCTAAGTATGTCTTGTTTTTCATTTGAATTTTCCTTTTCGTTCATGCTGTCTGAATGTTTCCATGCATAAATGTGCTTTGTGATCCTCTTTAATGGCTTATTGACCAGATGGAGATGTTTATATGCATATGTGGCAGATCTGGGATTTTTTCCCCCCTCTGATAATCTGATGTTCATATTCATGTAGAACAGGATTAGATCCACTAATCTCACATCTAGGCCCATTTCAACACATCAGGACTACACTGTAGATCTAGATGGTTGTGGTTTATCTCTGCTGGCATTCATGACCTGCATGTTTGAATATCAGCATCTGGAATTGTTCCAGCAGAGGAGAGAGTCTGTTTGGCAGACATCAAAACACCGGTAGCATGTTGTAATCCTTCCACTCAGATTTTAAGGCTCATCATGAGACTCCGCCTCTTTGCAGGATTGGTAGAGCTGCAGCCCCGCCCTTGGTTCTGTCCCAGAATGCTGAGCCCGGTTCTCTGTTCTGATCTCGCAGCCTTGGAGCCAGAGTACACAGAGGGTAACACACACACACACACACACACACACACACACACACACACACTACAAACGCTCACAGTAGCTACACTGCCAGTCAAAAATTTGGACACACTTGACTGAATTTGTTTCTTGTAAGGCTTTGCTGAAATGCTTGAAATTACTTTTCTAGACAATGATAAGCATCTTTATATGAAGCAGTCAACAAGTGGGAACTAGTTCAATAGTCTTTACAACCATCCCAAGATGCACCTCCTGACATTTTGTGAGAGAGCAAGCAGTGTTATTTTAATATCAGAGACATTAAAGTTTTTAACAATTTGAATTATTTTTTTTTTTATATTTTCCTTTTCATTTAATTTCGGTTAAAATTTTTGTGATTTTGTTGTGTTTTTGTCATTTTTGTTAGGTTTTGTTACTTGTATGTATATATATATATATATATATATATATATATATATATATATATATATATATATATATATATATATATATATATATATATATATATATATATATATATATATATATTTTTTTTTTTTTTTTTTTTTTTTTTTTCGTTATTTTGATTTAACTATACTAACCCTGGTGTACAGAGCTGAATGATGAGTCAAATTATGATCATTCTGATTTAACATTTTGATTAATATATATAATTTCCTTTTTTTCATTTGTGCTAATTCATAGTTTTGATGACTTTCCCATTATTTTACAATGTGAAAATTAGTCATAATAAAACATCCCATACAGCAACCAGTGTCGGCCCGATTCCAGCACACATCTGGCCCGCATGGATTTCACACAGGCCAGATGTGGGCCGGACCTGGGCCAACACTATATTGCTGTCTGGGATGAAATGTCCAAACTTTTGACTAGTGATGTAACTAGACACTAGACAGAAAAACTCTTTGACCTCTGTATTTGTGTTCACAAACAAAGTGAACGTGCACCTTGGCATTTATGCTGTTTTTGGATCTATGTTCAAATGCAAATATTGCGTTAGTTTACTGTGGCAAAGCAGTGTAAAGCACATCTGATCTTAAACAATAAATAGAGGTCTGTGCAGGATTTTACCAAAACAAAAAGTCAAATGTTTTTCTTTTACATTCTTGTCTGTGATCCAGCGGATGTCATCTCTACGGTGGAGTTCAACCAGACCGGAGAGTTCTTGGCCACGGGTGATAAGGGTGGGAGAGTTGTCATCTTTCAGAGAGAACCACAGGTCAGATAAATCTCTGACTAACACATTTATTTATGTTCCCTTTTTCACAAACTTCCTATTGAAACAGGAAGCTGGAATAGGACACTGAAGCATTTTTGTTTGTTTTCTTTTTTAAGTCAGTAACTTTCAGTTTACATCAGTAACACCGTTATTTTCTTGCTGTTGTGAGTTGGAGGCAGGTGGTATTTATAATACATTGGGAGGAGACATTCTCATTCTAGAGAACATTTTATTGGACAACACTTTATAAATACCCCTCAGTGTAAAATAACAGTTTTTTTCCCCCAGGAGATGAATGATACAAGAGCAGAATGAATGCCTGGTTAAATGACTCGTAAAATCATCCTTACGTATAGGCCCTATTGTCACTTTTGACAGTTTATGTAAGAATGGTTTTATGAATGATTTCCACCAAAATTCATTCCCCTCATGTTTTTACAATGAGACCCAATAAATGTTAAATGTGTATATCTTGTTTATTGTGTTAACTTTTTGCATACAGAAGACCTAAAAGTGCATAAAATATTTATTTTGCTACTGGAACAAATGGGAATGCTTTCTTGTAGTCTCCATTCACCACTATAGAAGTTTTCTGATCTATGATAACTTCCACTTCTCTGGAAATGTGAAAAGTCCATTAATTCTATTGTGGACAGTTAATTCGTTCATGCAAACAATGTCACTATTTTCTGTTATCTTGTCCCCTTACCTCTCTCTTTTAGGGCGAATATAATGTTTATAGTACATTTCAGAGTCATGAGCCTGAGTTTGATTACCTGAAAAGTTTGGAGATTGAGGAGAAAATCAATAAGATTCGCTGGCTGCCTCCGCATAACCCCGCCCACTTCCTCCTCGCCACCAATGGTAAGAGCCGAAACCCTTGCTAACATAACCTAATATCACTCAATGCCAAAACACAGTACTGTTTCTTTAAGAATAACACACTTTTTCTATTTCTTTCCAGACAAGACCATAAAGCTGTGGAAGGTGAGTGAGAGAGATAAGCGAGCAGAAGGTTATAATCTGAGAGATGAGGAGGGCAGACTGAAGGACCTCTCTACAATCACCACTCTACAGGTGTGCAGCGTTTCTCATTCTGTTTTCCTCTCTGTTTATACTTGTTTCCTGATGTGAGTTACTGCATTGTCCAGGTCCCTGTCCTGCGGCCTATGGATCTCCTGGTGGAGGCGTCCCCACGGCGTGTTTTTGCTAACGCACATGCATATCACATCAACTCCATCAGTGTCAACAGCGACTGTGAGACGTACCTGTCCGCCGATGACCTGAGAATTAACCTGTGGCATCTCAACATCACTGACCGCAGCTTCAGTATCCTCATGCATCGTCCTGTAAGACAGAACTACACTGAGAGATATGGGGTTTTATAATTGTGTTTATTAAGCAAAAATGCAGTTGTTGGGCACCAAACATCTTTTTCAGAAGAAGTATTTTTACTAAGATAACCACAGATGTAAATATACATAGATTTCTCATTAGCAGCTGTTTCTAAAACTTTATAATTATAGTGATTATATAGTTATTTTTCATGTTGTTTATGGGCCTTAATTATGGAAGTCCATTTCTGCCACTGAATCAAAAAAATAATTAAGTTAACAGTGACTTTATCTCACAATTCTGACTTTTTTCTTGCAATTGTGAGTTTATATCTAGAAATTGCGAGTTGTTTATATCGCGCAACTGACTTTTTTTCTCAGAATTGCGAGATGTAAACTCGCAGTTGCGAATTATAGTCAGAATTACGTGTTATATACTCATAACTGTGAGAAATAAAGTCGTAATTGTGAGATATAAGCTCACAATTCTGATTTTTTTCTCAATTGTGTGTTTGTATCTCGCAATTCGGATTTTTGTCAATTGTGAGTTTATATCACATAATTCTGACTTTATAACTTACATTTGTGAGTTCGTATCTCGTAATTCTGAGACGTAAACTCGCAATTGCGAGAAAAAAAGTGAATTGTGAGATAAAGTCACAATTATCTTGTTTTATTTTTTATTCAGTGGCTGCAAAAGACGTCCATAGTTAACAGTAAAGGCCCTTAAAAGTTGAGTAGATTCTGATTGCCTGTTGATGTTTTTATCGTTCATAAGCTAGAAAAAATTGTTCTGAAAAACGATATACGATATCGATACAACCAAATATTTTCTCTGTTGTTATTGTTATAGTTGTGGTGTGCCCTTCCCTGTTGATCATTAAAAATTTATCATTATAGTTATCGTCCTTGCTGTGAAGTGGCCTTTAAAAATGTTATGAATAAGTAGTGATATAAAACCTCAGAGTGTTGGGTTTCCTCAGTGAATTTCTCTCAGATATTGTTGATTTGAAGCCAGAAAACATGGAGGACCTCAGTGAGGTGATCACGGTGGCCGAGTTTCACCCTCATCACTGCCACCTGCTGGCCTTCAGCAGCAGCACAGGAACCACACGCCTCTGTGACATGAGAGCCCAAGCACTCTGTGACCAACATGCCAAACGTGAGTCACGCATACGCATGCAGTGCAAGATACCGCCAAGCAGGACATTTTCCTGGATAAACATACTTTGATGGTCTTGCAACAGCATTCCTGTCAACCATAACCATTAACTACCCCTGAACTCAGAGTGCTGTTGCAAGACTTACAAGGATGTTGATCCAGGGACATATCCACTAAAACACCCACATTACAAGCCTTCTCAAAAATCTGGGTTTAGGTTAAATAAAATGTCACTTAAACTTTCAGATTTGAAACCCAATTTGCCATTGTCAGTATTTAATTTAAGGTGGTTTACTTGTTATCTTATTAATGTCCTAATAGTTTTTATATATATATTTTTTTATATTTACAGTTTATAAAATATTTTTATATTGTAATTCCATGTGTATATGTGTAAACTCTATTAGTGTTTGAAGAAGAAGTGGATCCATCCCACCGATCGTTCTTCTCAGAGATCGTTTCCTCAGTGTCAGATGTGAAGTTCAGTCATAGCGGCCGCTACCTGCTCACTAGAGATTACCTCACCGTTAAAGTCTGGGACCTCAACATGGAAAATAAACCAGTGGAAACATACCAGGTCTCTCACCTACTCACCCACTCACACTTACTCACACAGAGAAGATATGCAAGCTTCTCAGTGCATATAAAGCTGGTTTGGCTTCACTAACACAAAAATAATAAAAAGTACCATTGCAATACTGTTTCTTGTACATCCACAATGGTAGTACCATGGTGTTACCAGTGGTTCTTAATTCTGAGATTCATTCCTGTAAAAATAGAAATATGTGTGATATTATGAAGATAAAATATTGTTTGCAACTTCAAATGGATTTTTATATATTTATTGCACTAAAGCTAAAATAAATTATTAAAATATGTGGAAAATATTTACTTTGTGTTAAGTTGAAAGTTTCTGCCTTCTATTAAGAATACATTATTATTTAAAAATATATCATTAAAAGAAATTATTATAAAAATTATTCAACTATACCAATGTTGCTATTGTTAAATAAAACTAAAACTGTTATCAAAAATAATTGTTGTTAATTTAAAATTAATTTAAAATACAAATAAATCTAAATATTAAATGAAAAACTAACTTCAAAATAAATTTAACTAAAATTTAAAATAAATAAATAAATAAATAAAACTAAGCAGGAATAATTATAACAATAAAAATACTCACAAATATATAAAAACAAAAATGACAAAAATTACTAAAACTTAAAATAAAATGAAAAAATAAACAGCTAGTAAAAATATTAAATACTATATAAATTATACTAAAATACATACACACAGCGATATGCACATTATATAATGTAAGATTAAGTAGATTTACCATACAGTTTGGTAAATCTTATATATTTCTATTATTGTTCTTTTTTATTTATTTATTTTTTCTAGTGATTACAAACATACATACATACATACATACATACACACACACACACACACACACACACACACACACACACACACACATATATATATATATATATATAATGAATCATTTTTCTGGGGCCCCTGGAGGACTGTACAGTATAAATAAATCTAAACAAATCTTCAGGCAATAGTGAGGGCAGCCACAGTACATTTCTAAGATGAAATGTAACACAATCTTGATGTGGTTGGACAAAAATGAAGGTAAAATCTTTAAAAATGCCTTTCATTCTCTATTGGAAAGCAGGAAAAGTACAGTTTTTACAGCTACAAGCAACATTCCTGTTATACGGTTATATATAAAGAAGCTTGACTGCATGTATCATGTTCTAAACATGACTAACCTTAACTCTAATGTTTTTGTACAGAATTCTCTTGCTCTTTCTGTCTCATGTTTGCTTGTGTTTTTAGGTCCACGACTACTTGCGAACCAAATTGTGCTCTTTGTATGAAAGCGATTGTATTTTTGACAAGTTTGAATGTGCCTGGAACGGGACGGACAGGTGAGGTCAATCACCCTCAAAACATCACCTTTGACCTTTGAAATATAACCTGAGCGGATCCAGCTGCTCTGCATCTGTTCCCTCTCAACCCCTCTCTTCCTCTGCAGCGTGATCATGACAGGCGCTTACAACAACTACTTCCGAATGTTTGACCGGGCGAGTCGGCGCGACGTGACTCTGGAGGCCAGTCGGGAGGTGTGTAAGCGGCGGGCGGTCCTGCAGCCGCGGCGGGTGTGCGTGGGCAAGAAACGGAAAGAGACAGACGTCAGCGTGGACAGTCTGGACTTCAGAAAGAAAATCCTCCATACCGCCTGGCACCCCAAAGAAAACATCATCGCCATCGCAGCCAGCAACAACCTGTACATTTTTCAGGACAGATTGACGCCCAACGGACATCACAACACGCCAGAAATACAGAGTGCGCCTCCCAAGTGGCAGACGCAACCAAACCCTCCAACATACTAAACTCAGTTCATTTCTTGCCCTTCATGATCACATTTCCCATCTGAATTCAGTGTCGCCAGCATCACAACAATCTCATGAACTATTATGAACATATATAACCCTCACAATTGAATAATGCGGACTATAACTGTGGTCCTGAATGAGAATGTATCACTCAGATTATATCGCATGGCATGCAGTATGAACACTCGGGTTAGATAATGTTAAGCTACCCTGACCCATTCAGATCGCACATGCATGTTTACAAAGCTGTTGAACAGGGCTTATTTAACAATGGTGATTGTAAACGAATCAGATGCTTTATAACGCTCTGCAGTGCTTGTGTAGAATTAAGTGACCGTTCGTTGGTTCTCAGGCTCGAGTTTTCTTCAGTTTTCTTTGGTTTGACAAACCGCTCAGGGACTCTCTAAGGCCTCTTCTTATGTTCAATGGCAAAACGCACCAAAACGAAATCCAGAACAAGCAGAGGACAGGATGCAGGAATTATGGAGGTCTGCTGAGAGACATTGCTGGAAGGAAAACAGCATGTGCAGGGATCAGTTTCAATGCTGAGTCATCACCACCCCACCTCAATGTGTAAAGAGCATTCCCAATTCAACGCTTCTGACCACGTACTTATAGGCGCTTGCTAGCTAGTGCACTGGTTTGATGATTTTACCTTGTGTGTTAAAGAAGTAGATCAACCAAAAATGAAAAAGCATTTCCCACCCTCATGTCGTTATGAATCTATTGTGGAACACAAAAAGAGAAATTTAGCGGAATGTTCATGCTGCTCTTTTCCACACAATGTAAACATACGGTATCTTCAGTATGTAACAGTTATGAGACAAGCAAGGCGTAATATAGTTTGTCGTTGATGATGTCAAAACCTAATATGTGCGAGTATTAATGAGATTTTAATGCTATAGTGGAAGGAGAACATTTTCTGTGAACTTAAATTTGCGTTGGAAGTCACGACAGATTCTTCTTCTGTATCGTGATGTACGTTGGTGTGAAACGGATTATCGAACAATCGATCAAAATATAGGACGGGCATTGTTTCTGTGCACTTAAATGGTGGCAGATATTGAAGTGATTCAAATTTTGTCCAAAATTTGAAGTCGGGATGAAAATTCTTCTTTTTAAATCCGTTATTGTTACTCACTACACTAAAAAATTGGTAACCTACAATTGCTACAAATTTATATATATATATATATATATATATATATATATATACACACACACATGCATGTATATATTTAAGAAAATATGTTTTTATTTATTAAATATATTTATATATAATATAAATTATATGAATATAAACATATACATATAAATACATGTAAATATTTTCAAACTATATATTGTATATGTGTGTATTTATATATATATATATATATATATATATATATATATATATATATATATATTTATATATATACATACATACATACATACATAATAAATATACACAGTACACACACATTATCTAAACAAAAACTTTTATTTTGGACGCGATTAATCGCGATTAATCGTTTGACAGCACTTATATATATATATATATACACTTATATATATATTAGTGCAATTTGTTTACATATGTCTGTGTACTGTGTATATTTGTTTATAAATACACACACATGTATATATTTAAGAAATATATGTAATATATATTTATATTTATGAATATATATACACGTAAATATTTCTTAAAATATATATGTGTATTTATATACATATAAATATACACAGTACATACTCATATATATTATGTAAACAAACTTTTATTTTGGATGCGATTAATCACCATGAATCGATTTGTCAGCACTATATATACATTTTTTTATTAAATAAAACCTTTTTGTTGCTGGATAACCCCAGATTAACATTCTTCAAAATTTCTCCCATTTTCACATGGGTTTTGAACAACATGCGGGTGAGGAAATGACATAAAAATTTGTGTGAACGAATCCTTTAATACAAATTCTTCAGAGTGAGTTCGATCACAGCTTTGAGGTAAAACCCAATTCCCCTGTATGAAGTATTTTCAGCATGATGCCTTGTTGGTACCTTTTGATCTGCATATTACAGAAGTAACGTCCACAAGAGGGCGCTTGCAGTGATTGTGTTTATATCCTGAAATGGGTTCAAATACAAAGGAAACCTGAACTGAACCTGCACTATTTCTGTTGTCCTGGCATGACATCAGTGCGAGAGAAACCCACAGAAACGCTGCTGTGTCGTTTAACTCGGACTTTTATTTCATTTAAAATAATTCATACAAATGCATACAGTCACAAACATTTCTTTTTGGATTCTGTTTAACAAAAAAATATTAATATCTCATAGTATATATAGTATGTATATTGCTAGCCTACCACTTTACCAGGAAGGAAACTATGTAGGCGATGGAGAGCTGCAACTATCCCGGCATCCTTGAAAAACACGGTACAATCAAGTCACACACAAACAGCCAAGCATTACGCCAGCTTTGCACAAGACAAATTGTTTTTTTTTTTTTTCTTTTTGTTCAAAAGCTGAACTTTTCTGTTTTCTTTTTAACCTTTAACACATAAAGTAATACATGCTCCAAAAATTAAAATAAGAACATACTGAGTGTAGTTCTTTAAAGTACTGTACTGAATTTGGACTACAAAAGACAAATGGGTACAAAAAACAATGCACTATGTGGTTTAATTTAAAATGAAGGGAGGGGGAAAATAAATTTTCCTGAGAGGGTGTGCAAATCCTGCCTCTTTCGGGGCTTTTAAAATCAAACGAGCGAAACTAATATGCTTTTTGTTATCGTATCTATAATCAGGTGGTAAGATGCGTCCCTTAATGCTGTTTCAGTTTTTTTTTCTCATCTACAAACCATTGATCTGGTCCTAAAAACTGTACACAAACAGGTTACATTCATGTAATAGCTACTGTTGTTTTAACAATGAAACCCATTAGACAGACAAAATAACAGATAAAAGATCGCCCACTGCACTTGGACAGACTACAATCTAAAACAGCAGGATTTTGCATCAGGGAGAATTTTGAAATCCACAAGATTTTCTCTTTTTTGTTGTTGATTTTTTCCCACTAGATACTTCAAAGAGCGCAGTCCACCACCTTCAGTCAAAGAGTTGGCTACTTCGGAGTCGTGGTTGTTTTTAGTGGCTGGTTCTGAGCCCGGGAGCCTGTTTACGCTCCTCTTCTTTGGGGTAAAGAAGGACCAGGAGAGTTCTATAGTGGTACGGAGAGGGCTACAACTGTTCGTTGGGGTACTGCTCTCTATCGGGTTCAGCTTTGCCGGTTTGGCCGGGTGATGGGGCGTGCGGAGGGTGGGCTGCGGTGGGCAGGCTGTGGGTGATGGGCACGGTGCTTGGCATGATGCCCTCCACTGGCGGAGGCAGACCCCCTGTAGCCAGGCTCACTACACTTGGGGGGTACCTGAGGAAGGGGAAGAATATTAACGGCGGCGTCAGCAACACCTGCAGCACAGCGACGGCCCCTACAGTAAAGCCATCCAAGCCTCTGTTAAAATCTCTATTAAATCGTGGATTGCAATAAGGTTGGATTATAAATGGAGGGTTACTTCCAGCTCTACAATCTGATTGGATGAGCCACGTTTAAATATATCACACATATGATGTGATGCATCATATTCTATAATCTTGGTTTAAAATTTTTGGGGTCAGTACGTTTTTTTTTTTTTTTTTTAATTAATACTTTTATTCAGCAAGGATGCATTAAATTGATCAACAGTGACAGTAAAGACATGTATAATTTTCAAAAATTCCTATTTCACTCATAAATGCTTTTGAAATTTCTATTCAGTAAAGAACCCTAAAAATTAGCTTTGTCATCGCAGGAATAAATTGTATTTTAAAATATATTTAAAAAGACCACAGTCATTCAAAAGTGTCATAATATTTCACAATTTTAATGTTTTTACGGTATTTTGGATTAAATAACTGCAGACTTGGTGAGCATTAGAGACGTCTTTCAAAAACATAAATATTAAAAAACTTTACCGCAAACTTCTGAATGTGTATATTAATACAGCAACTTACACACCAACCGTAAACACCCAACAGTTAAGCTAATGGACCATTTAACTAAACATTATTGTATTACTATAAGAATTTTGTATTATTATTATTATTATTATTATTATTATTGTTTTTCATTATAAATTTTATATATATATATATATATATATGTTTATTTTATTATATTTTATTTGAATATTAACATTATATTATTAAAGTTTTTTTTTGTGTGTGTCTTTTATAAGCCATGTGTCACAGTGATTTTACCGTGGCATGGAAAAAAAAAAGTTTCTATAAAACCACGAAAAAGTAATGAACATTTCAAACATTTCAATCGTGAATATGCATTATTTATACTCTAGACTCTATAGTAGTTATATAGTCATATTGATTCATGAGTAAATTGTTCACTTGAATTGGTTGTTTTCAATTAATCAGTCAAACAGATTTGCATACTGGTCTGAATGATTAATTAGTGAATCAGTCTGAATCAAAACTATTTCAAAAATTCTTATCTAGTAATCATAATTGAATCAAATTTCAAAAAAAGGGGAACCCTTTAAATGTCCTGTGTGTCTGTTTTAAAAATGAATTATTTTGTCAGTAGATATCAATTTCTAGATTATTATTATTCTATTCTATTATTATTTATTATATACAGATAGGGGTGTAACGGTACACAAACATGACGGTTCGGTACGTACCTCGGTTTTGACGTCACTGTTCGGTATGATTTCAGTACAGCAGGGGGAAAAAACTAAACATAAAATTGCTTTTTTTATTAAACAGTGGTTTACTGAACAAATTGCTCTTTCTTTAAATAAATTCAATTATAATTGAAATTTTCCTAGGGATAAAATTCTACCTCAGCTTATGCTCTAAACTATAGGGAGCTCTTTTACATTACTACAAGGGTACAATTAACAACAGAGCCCAAATTTAAATTTAATGACTTTTTTTTTTAATATAACAATCAACACTCGAATTGTATACAAACATAAATTTCACATAATACAATTTTTAAATTAACTTCTAAATTATAAAATTTCTGTTTGCTGTTGAAATATATTCAATTACACAGTGACTGTCGTAACTTGTTTCATAACAGATTTATTTAAACACACAATAGTTAAGACATCACTAACAGGTAAAGTAAAATATAATGAATATAGAGTCTAATATTTCTCAAAATTCTCTTCTCTAGACTTAATTTCTCTAGTAAACTAACAAGCTGTGGACACTGCTGACTTGCCTGAGGTAAATGAAATGCTTGTGCGATTAGATGAGGCGTGAGATGTTCATTCATGTTTATTTCACGTTAAAACTAGTAGTAAAGAGGAAGGGATGATCGCGCTCTGCGCTGCCATTTGAGGCGTAACACAGCGATCTGTCACGCCACAGGAAAGAGCGTCAATTTATTGTTTAAATTTCCTGAAAAATTGGACGTAATGTGAGATTTTGTTTCATTTCAAAAGTAACAATACCAAAAATATGTGTACCGTTACACCCCTAATATACAGTAAATATAATTAATACTGGCTACTGTCCACTCTGCACTTTAGATATCGTAATGGGCAATGAACCCTTATCTGTAAATTAACTAATTATTTTCCCAACACGCATGGCATAGGCATTTCAGAGGCTTTACAAGTTATGACATTTATTGAAGAAAGATTAGAAGAATTTTCTAATGACATGCAATAAGACCAGGAACATGCATTGAGAATTCCAAAGTTTTGATTTTAACCATAGTAAAGGTAATCTTACATGGCCATTTGTGGATTATTCTTTTAGTCCTGGTAAAAAATTTCTTTGCAAATACAAAACAACAGCACCACCTGTATCCTTCATTCAGTTACGAATGTTATGAATGTAGGATACAGTTATGAATATGAATTCAGTTACGATGAATGAATTATTCATTAGTTTGTTGTACCTGTAGGCTCCATTGAGTTCTGGATGAACCACGGTCGGGTCCATGCCGGCCCAGTGCGTGGTCTGTGTGAGGAACTCTTTGTTGACGCAGTTCTTGAGGCTGTCTGGAATGCGACCTGGAGGAGGAAAACAGCTTCATTACAGCAAACCCTGAGTCATTGATCACAGCACATCAAGCCTGCAGAGCTGCAATTAAAGAACAAGGATTTGACTCGGCTGATGAAAGAGGTCAGACACCCAGCGCTCTCGAATCATTTGACAAATGCAGTAGAGTGTTACTGATAGCGTCGTGTGCTGACGTACCGGTGATAGCCCGACGGATCTCCCGCGCCGCCTCCTCGCGCATCTCAATGGAGGCCTGCTCGCTGTACCACGCCGCGTGAGGGGTGCAGATCAGGTTGGGCGCGTCTTTAAGAGGACCTTGGCTGAAACTGACACAAACATACAGCTGTATAAGAGTCTGACGTGCTCATTGGTTGAGAATGACTTCAGTGTAAGGACATTTCACAAGATGACCAATTAATTTTCATGAACTTTCCCGTTCTTCATGTTTACTGGATGAGGAAAAATCATTTTCTAGAGGCAGCACTAGAAAAAAAATAAATAAATAACAAATATTAAAATAAAATAAATAAATATATATCTATATATATATATATATATACACTACCAGTCAAAAGATTTTGAACAGTATGATTTTTAATTTTTTTTTTTAACAGAAGTCTCTAATGCTCACCAAGCCTGCATTTATTTGATCCAAAGTACAGCAAGAACAGTAATATTGTGAAATATTTTTACTATTTAAAATAACTATTTTCTATTTGAATATATTTTAATTTATTGCTGTGATCAAAGTTGAATTTTCAGCATCATTACTCCAGTCTTCAGTGTCACATGATCCTTCAGAAATCATTCTAATATTCTGATTTGCTGTTCAAGGATTTTTTTTTATTATTATTATCAATATTTAAAACAGTTGAGTACATTTTTTGCAGGATTCTTTGATGAATAGAAAGATCCAAAGATCAGCATTTATCTGAAATAAAAAGCTTTTGTAACATTATACACCATTCAACATTATACACATGTGCGTGAGAGAGAGACAGGGTCACATCACAGTAGAGTCACGTGACTCTATTCCCTTTTGGGCTTGAACTGATGGTAAAACTAAGGACATTATTAACTGTCTTTATATTTACTTTGAAATCTGAAGCTTGCGATTATGGAAAGGGGCGTTACATTTCCGACGTGTGCTTGTGGTGTTTGGCCAATCACAACAATACACTGGGTCAGCTGGCCAATCAGAGCAGACTGCACTTGTTGGAAGGAGGGGCTTTGGTTTGAGAGAGGCGGGGTATAGAGGAACTACAATAATGTACAGTATTTGAAAAATAATGTTTTTTGAACATTAAAGCATGTTAACATTCTGTTACACCAAATACACAAAATAATGATCTTTAAAATAGCATCATATGACCCCTTTAATAAAAAATTATAATAGTATATACATACTAAAATAATAAATATATATACATACTACAAGACTAAAACAACGCAACGCAAAAAAAAAACCCGGTAGAGGCAAAGTGTGGAATAATTGCTGTTATTCACCTGAAGGGCTCTGTCTCATGGACGTCCAGGGCTGCTCCCCGTATTCTACCCTCTTTCAGAGCCTGGGCCAGAGCCTTCTCATCCACCAGACCGCCACGCGCCGTGTTCACGAGGAAGGCGCCCTGACGCATCTACGATCAACACACAGTAATGAGGACACACAGTTGTGGCTCCAGCACATGTGTGCTCTTGTGCTTGTGAGTGGCTGCAGCCGGCACCTGTTTGATGGTGAAGTCATTGATGAGATGGTGGTTGTGCTCGTTGAGGCTGCAGTGTAAGCTGACGCAGTCACTGTGGAAGAGCAGGTCCTGTAGGGTGTTGACTCTCTGCAGCCCCAGGGCTCGCTCCATCCCGTCAGACAGGTACGGGTCGTAGAAGATCACGTTGAAGCCAAATGCTTTGGCCCTCAGGGCCACCGCCTGTCCAACACGTCCTGAGAGCAGACATATCACTTCAGCCATGAATGAAAGGACTTTGATTTTTGTATTACATTAGTTCAGTACAATGCCTGTCACTGTCATGGCATGACAATATGACAACTCTACAAAAAAACAGGTTTCATTAAAACATGTATAGTTGTGTTACTTTTCCTACAGCCTTGAGGGAAAAAAATGTATTCAAAAGATCCCAATATTTCACTGAGTCCTTACAAGCCTCTGTGAGCTTTGTTTTATTGTTTTGTTTTGAATTTCAAGCACAAGGGTGTTTAGGAATTAATTGAGTTATATTATAGCTGTATTATTTATACAGCTTTTTTATGTATTAGATAATAAATAAAAATAAATAAATTAAATTTCAGTGGCTGCAGAAGTCCACAGACCAGCAGAAAAAAAAATCCTTATTGCTGAGCGATGAATTCTGTAATGATTACAGAAATGCAGATCACATAGTCTACACACATTACCAATAGTTTCCTCTCTGTTATCTTCATAGCCACTGGTGGCTCCATAAATAGAATTTCAAATGTTCTGTTTTTTTTTCTCTGTCTGAACCAGTGTATTCAGATTTACTCACCCCTAAACAGCACATAAAAACAAAACAAACACCAGCTTGTTACTTTATATCTCATTCAGAGGATCTCTTTCTGTCTAAGTGGGCGGTTCTTGGCCAGAATATGGATCAGACTTCATGTTGAGTCAAACGTCTGGCTATGTGAGACAACACACCTAGGCCAATGATCCCCAGCGTCTCTCCTCTGATCCGGGCCGCCCCAGACGCGACCTCCCGGATCTGTTCCACGCTCTGGACCCGTGTGCCCTCCCGGAGAGCCTGGTGCAGCCAGGTGGTGCGTCGGTACAGGTTTAGGATGTGACACATGGTGGAGTCTGCGGTCTCCTCTACTGAAGCTGCTGGCATGTTGCAGACTGCTATTCCTGCGGATGAGGACGGGTTACGGTCAGACTCTTCATACAGCAAACACACACACACACACACACACACTGTTGTGCAAGGTGTGGGATGTAACAGAAAACCTTCTTAACCATTACCTAAGTCTCCAGCAGACTTTAAGTCGATATTATCAAAGCCGCTCCCAATGCGGACAATTATACGAAGTGCTTTGAACTTTTCCAGGTCCTCCCTCATCAGGGTGATGGTGTGGTACATGAGAGCACCCACTGCTTCATTTAATACCTGAGAGAGTGGACACAAAGTACAGTCAGTCTGTGCAAAGAAGACAGACACAAGTAGAACAGCTCTCAAACTGAGAGAAAGCACAGCGAATCAAACTCTCTGGAGCCTCGCACATGACATGAGGACAAAAATATATTTATCACGGCCTTGAATTAAGAATTTGTTCCCCCAACATAGTAATTAGTTCCCTCATTTTAGTAAATCATGAACATGTTGTACTAATCCATTCCCTGGTTTTGATTTAACTAAAATGAGAGAACAAAGTAGTACAATATGCCCACAATTTACTAAAACAAGGGAATGGATTCTTAATTTGGGGCAACAATTTAACTAAAATGAGGGAACATGACTCATGGTAATGAATTCCTAATTCATGGCCACAACATAAATATATGTCATGTATAATGCTCCTTAAAATTAATTTTTTCTCTATTATATATTTATTAAAATATTCAAATGCTCACAGTGTGCGTTATTTCATTATTATTATTTCATAATATAGTTTTAATATGCAAAGCATCACAGGCTTGAGCCAATTTCACCCTGGTCAAGAAGCTGCAATGAAATTAATTTCAGGATTCCAGGTTCTACTACACTTTCATATAAGTAGACATTAAGCCAGTTGAGTTGAGATCATTAAAAAGATTTCAAAAGAATTCATTTCAAAAACTGGCTGCATTGATATGGGCTCAATCCCAGTCCTACAGAATCATACTCAGACATATAGATTATTCAGCTGCCACATTTAAAGATCTGATCACACATTTAATGGGCGACTCTCACCCCGTCAAACATGCCCAGGCTATATTTGACCCCAAAATTAAAAGGTAAAAAAAAAAATGATTATATTATATTATATTATATTATATTATTGTTTGCATTATATGTTTGTTTGCATTTTTATTTGCACACATTGGAAAGTTCAGAAACAATTTATGATTTAATTAATTTTATTTATAAAAATTTTATATTTTTATATTAATTTTCCTTTTTTATTAGTTTTTATTTGTTTTTGTTTTTTATAACATGTCTATATATATTTATTAATATTAACTTTTTAGTTTTAGTAATTTTACTTCTATGGAGGACGAGAAATGACTTAAGTATAAATAAATAAATAAATAAATACATAAATAAATAAATACATAAATGCAGAAATAAATAAATGTAGAAATACATAAATAAATACATGAATAAATAAATAAATGAAGAAATAAATATAGAAATACATAAATAAATGAAGAAATAAATAATTATATGCTGAAATAAATAAATAAATGTAGAAATAAATAAATTAATGAATAAATAGATGAATAAATAAATAATTAATTAATTAAATGCTGAAATAAATAAATAAATAAATGCAGATATGCATAAATTAATTAATAAATTATTTTGTCAAAAGTGTCATTTTTAATTGTACTATTTTTGTACCATTTGTGTTATACTACATTTATTTCCAAATTTATTTATTTTTACATTTATTTATTTCTGTATTTCTGTGTCCGTATGTTAATAAGGTAGGCGGTCCTAACCTCTCTCAAAGCAGGATTGGTTAAACAGGATCGTCATTATTACGGCTGTACTACTGTGGATACTACCATTGCTAATGATTTGCTTTTAAAGGGTTAGTTCACCCCAAAATGAAAATTCTGTCATTAATTACTCACCCTCATGTCGTTCATACTAAACATAGTAAATACTTCGGTAAAACAGACCATGTGACATCAGTGGCTCAGCTTCAGTTTTGCGACGCTACGAGAATACTTTTTTTTTTGCGCAAAGAAAACAAAAATAACATAATTTACTCAACAATTCTTCTCCCCCGAGTTACGTCTTCCGCCATTTTGGAGAGTACCCAAGAACTTATTTGACGTAATCAGCGTTGTTTACGTTCGGGGGGAAAGCGCGCATGAACGTATAATCTGCGTAATAAGCGTTGTTTACGCTTAGGGGAAAGCATGCGTATGTATTGTGATACTCTATAAAATGGCGGAAGATGTAATTTGGGGGAGAAGATTGTTTGAGTAAATTGTTATTTTTGTTTTCTTTGCGCAAAAAAAAAGTATTCTCGTAGCGTCGCAAAACTGAAGTTGAGCCACTGATGTCACATGGACCTGTTTTACTGATGTATTTACTATGTTTCTGGACCTGGGAACATTTCAGTTGCGTTGCTGTCTATGGAGGGTCAGATAGCTCTCAGATTTAATCAAAAATATCTTAATTTGTGTTTCGAAGATGAACGAAGGTCTTACGGGTTTGGAACGACATGAGGGTGAGTAATTAATGACATAATTTTCATTTTGGGGTGAACCCTTTAATAGCAAGTGATGTAGATCATGCACCAAGCAACTACCTTCTGTCTGCAAGACGCATCAGGCCAGCTTCACATGCGCTCGAAACACTGCGGTCAGCCGCATCTTGAAAATACACAGTCAAGCCAGCCGCACCTTTTTTTTTTTTTTCGCATCTAATCGTGCACTTACGGTATGGGTGCTGGGAGTGGTCAAAATGGATGTGAAGACGCTGTCATAACAGCGTCTTAACACCAACCCTACACCTAAACCTACCCCTTACAGGAAACTTTCTGCTATTTCAGATTTTGATACCTTGATTTTCGTACTGAATTTGCGCATGTGCTGTGAGGGGGAAACAGGGGAACTGAATTCACCGGAACACCGGACTTGTGTCCTCCCGTCTTCGGGAGTTCACTCTCCCAAGTCGAACTTGCGAAGTCGGAACTACCAAGGACGCAAATCCGAACTTTGCATACTTGGTATTGAGAAATGGCTTGTGTATTTTCAAGACGCGGCTGGCTTGACCGCAGTTAATAAAGTTGGCAGGCTAACTAGGCTAATTGCTATCTCTCGTTTCTAACAGAAACGGTTGTTCTGACTGGTTTGCCTAATTGACCAATCCTGCATTGAGAGAGGTTAGGACCGCCTACCTTATTAACATACGGACACAGAAATACAGAAAAAAATAAATGTAGAAATGCATAAATAAATGTAAAAATAAATAAATAAATGCAGAAATAAATAGTATAACACAAATGGTACAAAAATAGTACAATTAAAAATTACACTTTTGACACAATAATTTATTCATTCATTTATGCATATCTGCATTTATTTATTTCAGCATTTAATTAATGAATTATTTATTTTTTCATTTATTTATGTATTTCTACATTTATTTATTTGTTTCAGCATTTAACTATTTATTCATTTATTTATTTATATATTTCTATATTTATTTATTTATTTCTGCATTTATGTATTTATTAATTAATTTATTTATTTTTACTTAAGTCATTTCTCATCCTCCATATACTTCAAATGTAAGCTAACTGAGAAATGTTACTTTGGCAACTAGCTGAAATGACGATAATAAAAACGATAATAACCCAGGCAATGAGAATGTGGGGATGTGTTTTATTGTCATGAGCTAATTATGCACTCCAGGATCATGTTTTTACATTGTTAATCTGATTAGAAAATCCTGAGGTAGAGGAAAAATCTTTAGAGGAAAGTATTATGACAAACACTAAAAGTCTTCAGCATGATTTGCTGTTATTATGACTCAACATATTTAGTTTTCCACTGATGACCAAAAACAATAACTTCACTGTACAACTTCACTAACAAAGGGTTCATGATGATTAATCCATTTACTTAAAATCACTTGACATAATCTAATAAACCATCAAGATCTGGAGTAACACACAACATAAACAGATTTATCACATTATAACTGTGGTTGATGATAAAAAACTTCATTTGGTTTGACACCCATCAAGAAAAATCACCGCATTAAGCAATCAGTGTTGTTTATGAGCTGCAACAGAATGAAACAGAGATTTTTACAGCCATTTTTTAGTAGACAGTTTTCACGTCACTTTATCATCCGCTAATAATTTCTCTCCCAGACAGACGATTGATTTTCTATCTTATCAGAAGCTCTTTTCTCTGTATCGTTTCTGTCCATTGAACAGCGGCCGGTTAAAGCAGTCAAATAAGGAGGCTCTTTGTAGGTTTGTGGGAAGGGGCAGAAAGGGAGTGCCATCTGTCTGTGCAGGCCTGGGGAGTGTTCTTTGAGAATCAACCTGGCAGCCACCCAGAACCACACAAAACATGCCAACAGCAATCGACAAATCAGCAGAAAAAATGTGCAGGCCTCGGCCATGGTCTGAATGAGCACGAACGCATCGAGAGGGAGCAAATGTTTATTTGACATGGAATTAAGCGAATTGTGTTGAGACTGAATGATTTATGGTGGCCTGCAACGGCTGGTCTTTCGTGTGTAGCCAGTTGAATGAATGGAGCAAATGGGTTTAATTTAGGTTCATGGGTAGAGTGCAAAACAAAACAGTTACTCTTGATAATACTGACAGCAGAAAATCTACTTTCCTCTGTGTATGAACACACTATCAAACTGTGCACTTGCTCTTTTTCCAGCCAATTCTATTTGATCCACATACACTTGTATGGGTCAATAGTGCTTTTTTCCCACTACTAGCCAAAATTAGCATTTTATTTATTTTTTATTTTTTTATTGTATCCTTCCGATTTGACGTATTGCAAGCAAATAATACCGGATGTTTTTCTTCTAACTGAAATTGTAATTGTCTATGCTTGATTACAAAGTATTAAACTGTTAACTACATTATATATTACATATAATTAGTATATAGAAATTTCTATTTTTATAAATTTACAATGAGGTTCTATACATTACCATTTCTTGATGCAACAGCGAACATGAAATAACAATGAACAACATTTTACAGCATTTATTAATCTAGGTTAATGTTCATTTCTACATAAACTAATACATTTTAACATCCGAAGTTGTATAAATTAACATTACCTTATGTCTTATGAACAAACATGAATTAACAATGAACAATCGTATAATTCTAAATATGAAATATATTCTAAATATAAACAAAAAGTTACTAGCATCCACTACTGTTTAAAAGTTTGGAGTTGATAAAATTTGTAAATGTTTTTGAAAGTCTCTTATTCTCACCAAGCTGCATTTACTTAATCAAATAAACAAAATAAATAAACATATAAAACATCTGTGAAATACTAGTAAAATTAAAAGAGCTTTTCTATCTGAATATATTTCATATGTGTGTGTGTGTGTGTGTGTGTGTGCACGTGTGTGAAATATGAAATCTGTCTATCTATCTATCTATCTATCTATCTATCTATCTATCAATCTATCTATCTAAAAAAACAGCAATTTTTGTGAAATACTATTAAAATTAAAAGAACATTTCTATCTGAATATATTAGATTAAATAGTTTATAAATGTCATTATAAATTACATTCTAAAAGTCTTTAGTTTATGGTTTATTTTTGACCATATGACACTAGAGCCAGATAAAGTTAATTGCTGAGAAACGTCACACATTATTCTTAACGACTGACAAAGAGAAATTACTTTTTTCACAATGAAACCTCAGAACATGACAGATCTGATTCCGCCCATCTAGCTTTAACAAATGCTAAAGAAAATGATTGATCAATGGCTGCGAGCAAGTGAGATTGAGAATGAAATAAATAAATCACATGAAGTACAGTGGGAAGGATGGCTGTGAGATTTCATCACGCTACCCAGTGAATTCATCTAATGAATCATTCTACTCATTTCTGGCAAAAACGCTCACAGCCTCATAAATATTACCCCATTGTTCAAGCTACTTTTTTAGCCTGTGAGATGAAGTGCTTTTTCCATGTAACAAAGCCAAAGAGGCTCCATCACGTCGAGCCAGTGGGATCTATGATGTATTGAAGAATCATACTATATTACATGATACATTAATCTGTATGAACCAGTGGTGAAAAAACACCACTCCACACAGTCGTAATAAATCTTAAACACATGAACAGCACTAAGGCTGCAACAAATGATTATTTTGATAATCGATTAATCTAACGATTATTAGAACGATTAATCGACTAACCGTCGATTATTTCACTGAATAAATCAGTAGACGCTGACTGATTATTCAGCTTTTGCAATTATTTAAAATGTTGAGTTATGCATATTCTACAAATATATAACGGTAATCACTTCAGCTTTTGAAAGTCATATTATGTAATTACAATTATTATACAATTAATTTATGCAAATATACATATTTGGCACACAAAATAGATGACAGAGAAACTCTCTCATTCACCATGTAATTAGCTATATGAAAAAGTAACTGAATGACACATCATTCTGCCTAACATCTCCTTTTGTAAGTCATATGGATAAGAAACAAACTAAAGGTGATAAGACGTTTTTTGGATAAACTATTTTATTCACAAAATAATCTCTCTTAAAATACTTTATGGGGTTATGATAATCAAAACAGTCCTGAGCTAGATCAAGCTTTGATCTTTGCAAACCAAACTATCACTTTAATGAAATAATATTTTTTTCCCACTAATAAAAATATTTTATCACTAGCTAGGTCCACACTGGAGAGCTGCTTTATAACAGAAAATCAAGCTGTAATTCTAACTGAAATCGACACTGACTCTGGTTCTTCATGTTTAATACTGTAAAGCTGCTTGATTTAAGGCTATCTATTGCATAAAGTACTATATAAATAAACATGACTGGACTTTACTGCAGAGCTCGTGCAAACATCCACATCGCTGTAATCAGATGCGTTTTTAACTGCTGCTTTCACTCTGCTGTCAGTTTTTGTTGTGTTTATTTCATTATTGAGAGGAAAGCGCGCAGCATATATTTACATATTCATCCAAACGCCACTTGGCTTCGTTTTGAACTGTGAAATTTACATTTATTTAGCCGATGCTTTATCCAAAGCAATTTAAAACAAGAATAACACAACAACGAAAATGAAAAGTGCTACTGTACCAAAACAGCAAGTGACATTAAAGGGTTACTCCACCCCAAAATGAAAATTTTGTTATTAATCACTGGACATGGGGGTAAGTGATTAATGACAAAATTTTCATTTTGGGGTGGAGTAACCCTTTAGGTGCTAGATACCTTCTCGTGGATCTCCTGGGTGGACTGGGCATCACAGAAGGCCACGGTGGCCACGTCCTTCAGGATGGGCATCTCCACCGTACAGTCCCGGCCATCCAGCAGCGCCACCAGAGGACGAGGGTGCATAGGGCCATTCATTATGGGAGGCCTGATGCCTGCAGAGAGACAGAAATCACGTTACACATCTTGTGAGCGCTGACTCTAAACGTCATTTTGTCGGTATAGGTAAAGGGAATTCACTTTTATTGTAAGACTACTTCCAAATGATGAAATCCAATACTAGATTTGGCTCAAGGACACACACAGACATTGAATGCCAAGGTAAGTTATTATGGAACGACCCTTGAAATAAAGTGACTCATAAACACAGAAAAAGACAACAGTGTGTATTAGCAGTTACTTGATTCTTGGATTTATTGCTCAATATTAAAAATGTTTTTGCAACTGCTGTTACAGTAAAACAAAAAACAGTTGTGGGTTTTATAACCACTCATAAAAGACACATCACACGGACTAATGCTGTTATTTTAAATGATAACAAGAACTTTCTTACAAATAAATGTTCATTGAGTGTTGAACACTGACGATGTCAACTTGTCAATTACTGGTCAGCAACATATCGCCAAATGGTTATATGATAACACAACTGTGATAACTTATATGATAACTAGACTGCATGTAAATATATAATCAGTCAGACTCTTGATTTCCATCCCTTTGTAAGAGGACTGATGGCGTCATGATAAAATACACAGAGAATAAGTTTAAAGGAGAAAACAATGAATGAATGATCTTAACGTAACCGCAGCTGATGTAACAGAGATGATATGTGATAATAAAGTCATGAACACCTGTGGGGCTTCTTTCTGCAGATCTGATTTTCTGTCAGTACCTCAAACTGTGCTGTTTAAGCTCCTCGACATTTACTGATCTAAGACTACCAACATTTTCAGACTTAAATGATCAATTCATAGTAATAACCCAATATATGCTGGTCAAGCTAATCAACTTCAAGCCAAATTCCCACCGAAGACCAAAATATGTTGATGCTACCATATAAAAACCACTTCAAAAGGGCTTATCAGCGGCAGCCCGCAAATAAATTGGGTTTTTTTTCCCCCAAATTACAGCATTTTCAGTGTTTCATGAGACTGCAGTTCATTCACTTACAAAAATGTTCAGTACACAGTCTTGCCTTTGTCTCTGGTTTTCACATATTTTTTGCTTTCAGTCAGTGTTTGTAATGTTGATTCATCTCAGAGCTGGTTGGTTTAAGTCCCTATGGAGAGAATGAATGGGAAAAATACTTCCGGAACCAGAAAAGGTGGGCAGTGACTGTTGTGCTGTGTTGACATTGGCGATAAGTGCACTGCTTGGCTGAGTAGCAGAAGTTGGCATTCTGCCTAGTGTCAGTTAAAAAAAAAACATCTACCAACGGACTTGTCAATGGAAAGTCCAAGTATATGTGTAAACTACCGTTCAAAAGTTCAGTACAATTTTTGTAATGTATCTGAAAGAAGTGTCTTATGTTCACTGGAGCTACACTTACTTGATCAAAAATACAGTAAAAACAGTAATATTGTGAAATATTATTACAATGTAAAATAATGTTTTCTATTTTGATATTTTAAATGTAATTTATTCCTGTGATGCAAATTACTCCAGTCTTCAGTTTCACATGATTCTTCAGAAATCAGAAATAGGGTGATTTGTGCTGCTTTTTATTTTTATGAAAACCGTGATACATTTTTTCAGAATTCATTGATGAATAGAAAGTTCAAAAGAACAGCATTTTTAACATTATATTATAACATTGTCCTTACAGTGACTTTGATCAATTTAATGCGAAAATTTAATAAGAAAAGTATTAAATTCTTTCAAAAATCTTATTAACCCCAATACTTTGAACAGTAGTGTGTGTGTGTGTGTGTATCTACTGTATATCTATCTATATGTATGTATGTATGTGTATATATATATATATATATATATACATATATGTACATACAGATAGATAGATATAGATGTGTGTGTGTGTGTGTGTGTGTGTACAGTAGTCAACATTTGAAGTGGATCAAAAAAATATTTGATAAATAAAATAAAAGACCAAATAAAATAAAATAATAATAAACAAACAGTATAAAATACATCTAAACACCCCTAAGATAATTCAAACTAAATCAGTATCTTTATATAAATATGTTAGTGATGTGATATAAATATTTAGGTATAATACTTAGCTATTTGTTAATGATATAATAACAAAAGTACAATATATGCACCTGTGACCTCTCCTAATTTTACCCTATACAGCCTGGCAAGTGCAGACATGGTGTAATCATGCCCATAAGACACAGACACACCCACCTCTATCAGCACCTCCTACCCTGCTCTCAGGATAGTCTTTCACATTCTTACACACACACACACACACAAAATACACACGTTCATGCACAAACAAGAGCTCTATACCTCTGTGAAGAGATCCCTGGCTTTCACGCATCCGTTCCCACACAGAACCAGCTGTTTTCTCCATTTGTAATGAAGGTGAACTTTTACAACCGTAAATTATGTGTTAGTGACATCTAAACCATCCCAGCAGGATCCAGTTATCTTGTACCACAGCCACTGTTATCTCTATATTTCTGATTAAGACAAACTGCCAACAACATGTAATAGATGCATCCAAGCATGCAGCTCAGGGATCAAATGCTACAATCAAGAAAAAGCACTGTTTTGCTCCGTCTTTGCATGTAAGACCACAGCTAGGTAAATCAAGATGCCTACGCTGGAAAAAAACACATGGTAGTTTCTCGCACCACACTGTTCTGTCAAAATCCCTCGGCGCTCTGTTCATATTGCCCTGCCCCGAGGGTGAGCTGGATCTGTTTGAATTACCTAGTTCATAGCAACAAGAACCAACAGGGTCAGTCGCACACGGCGTCTAAAGACCTCGACTGCCCACGGGCGATAATTCAAGCTGACATCCCCCCTTTGTTGTCTTCTGGCGAAAATGAAAGCCAATTTCAAATCCCAGCCTGACGTTCACCGTGCGACAAGAACAAAACCTGTTTTTTATGACACGCTTTTGCTCGTCACAGAGTGGGGCGAATCTTGTTTTTTGTGATTCGTGGAAAGCCAATGCATTGTTCTCAACCCAGATTTCCAGGAAATGTGCACTTGGGATTTTTCAAAAAAGGTGGAAAGGGAGACACTTGAATGCTGTAATGACATTCATAAGGATTTTAACTTTAACTAGTCGATCTCCTCCAAAAAATATGACAATAAAAACGTACTTTTTGGTCCATCTGATCAGAAATATCTTACGAATACATGTTTATTTTAAGATATTAAATAGTCGCCCATTAGCAGAATGCAAAAGAATGCCGTAACTATTTCCACGAAATCCTGAAACACCCTGTTCTTCCTACGGCTAAGTATTCCTGCTTTTGGACTCTTCTAGAATGAGAATTTCCTTCGAAGAGACTTGAAATTAGGAAGTAAGTCAAGGCCGGAACTGGAAGCCACATTTCCACTGCACAATGTGAGGGAGGGCCATAGGAGAGAGAGAGTCATGTCCTTGCCAACCCCTCAAATTTTCCAGAGTGGATAGTATGTGTTTTTTTTATCTTTGGAGCTCTGAAAGATTAATGCAGTTAATAAAGAAAGCCATCAGAGGTCCGTAGCCCCGGCTCTCTTCACACGGGAAAGAGAAAGCAGAAAGCAAGCAATTGTGCGTGGATGAATGGTTCAGATGAAAGATAATAGGAAAGAGAGAAAAGCGGAGCAGAGAGGAGGGGAGGAGGAAAGGAAGAGGGGGAGGGGAAGCCAGAATACTGTACGACAGCCGAGCCAACGCTCAAATAACCGCAGATAGCCGTACAACACTTTCACGTGTGGCCCCATGCAGAAGGAAAGGTAAACGTTTACCTAATGGCAAGCTTTTGTTCAGCAAATGTGAGCTTCCCATCTCTTAGGATCCGCCGGAAAAACGAGCGTGTCTCCTCAGCAAGGCATTCACCAAAATCCTCAGCATACGGCGACTACTTCAATTTTCTTATTCCTTCTTTTCTGTGAGTAGCTAGCTTAAGCACACACACGCGCGTGCTCACGCTGGATCCCACCCCTCCTTGTCTTTCTCTTTCTCTCTAACTCCCTCTCTCCCCCCCAAGCTCCCTCACTTTCTATTTCGACTCTCTCACTCGGACAAACACGCATGCACACACAAAATGCAAGTGTCACTGCATTTATGGGAGTGGGAGAGCGAGAGCGAACGAGCTAGAGTGCGAGGTGGCTACAAGAAAGACTGAAGAGGAATGGGGTGGAGCCTGTGCTCGCACAAAATTGATCTTTTGTTTCCTGAGAGGGGGCAAAAAGAAAACAGATAATGGAAAATTGCGAAAGAAAAAGGAGATCGGGGGAAGGAAATCTGGCTGTGCGTTTCCTGTTATTAAAAATTCATGATAGTCTTTTCGAATGGAAAGACAAAAATACAAAGACTGCAAATTATTAAGCAACAAACTGGGTGTTTTTTGGTCACTTCCCACTGTAGATGAATGCTCATGCTGAGGGAGAGTTAATTAAACGCCTCTGACAGTGATGGTTCTGGGTTATTTAGCTCTCAGAAAACCAATTACTGAATCCTACAGTCCTGACGGGCAGCTCAGAGACGTCTCCAAAAATAAGTAGGTACAAAATAAGTACGAACAGGGTCGGGGGCCGCACACACAGGCCACTCTCTGTTAAAACAGACAAAAAGTTCATTCAAAATCAGCACAAATGTGTGAACATTTCAATTCGAAACCATTTTTCTCACATTTTCAAAAGTCATTTTGGCCTTTGCTTAATGAGTCATTTGCTTCCAGTGGTAGAAAAGAAACTGTTTAGTGTATTTTATGCTGCTGCAGTATCATCAGTAACTGGCAAATTCAGCTGATTTATCTAGATAAACGCACAATCAAAAGCATCCGTTGGCACAGGCCATGTAAACCGTGATCCAATCTTGTGCAAACGTGCTCAAATACAATTTGTCAAAGGATGTTAATACAGCTTAAGAGCTATTCACACCATCTACATGCTGCTGATTACCACATGCCGCAGTATGTAAAACAAACAAAAACTAGGCTACATTTACTATAGTGAACTTGCCATGGAGGCTTAAAAGCAGAAATGAGGTGCTTGAATTTTTTTTAATGGCACTTACTGTTCAAAAATTTGTTTTTTTGTTTTTGTTTTTTTGTTTTTTTAAAGAAATTAATACTTTCATTCAACAAGGACACATTAATTGTTCAAACATGACAGTATTACAATTTAATTTGGCACGAAAGATTTCCATTTCAAATAAACTTTCTATTTATCAAAGAATCATGAAAAAAAAAATTATCACATTTTCCACAAATATTAAGCTGCACAATTGTGTTCAACACTGATGATAATAAGAAATTATTCTTGAGTTGCAAATCAGTATATTAGAATGATTTCTGAATTAACATTAGTCTCATTTTACAAGTAACAAGCTTAAGTCTTTAGGAGTGGGCGCAATGACTGTATCACGATAGCTTTTTACTGGAAATTCAATCCCAAAATTTACAGTATGCATGTAGAATTACCATGTAGTAATAACTATATTAAAAATATTCATATTTCAGATACTATTATTCATAACAACTCAAGGATAATTCTGGCATTGTGCAAAAAAAAAGAAGGGAAAAAAAACAGCTTTACATTATGAAACACTTTAGTCAACCCCAAAACAGTAACACATTATGACTAAATGAGTGGTGTTGGAGGCTGTTGTAAATATATGCACTCATATTCATCTGCTGAATTCTGAACTAATACAACAAGTCAAGGAGCTGCTCGGCAACTGTAACCAACCATTACATCATCATTACTCTGGAAATGTGTGGCACAGCTCCTCAAAAGTACACCACTCCCATTAAAATCAACAAAGCTGTCTACACTGGAAATAGCCGCCTATTTTGCAGAATAGTTTTCTGCTCAGTGTGGGAATTAATTATTAATTACACCACACATAAATAGCAGTATAAACGTTACAGCTGAATTTCTACCGGTTGTCACAGTATATACAACCACATATTAGATATGTTTTCAAACAATTTTTATTTTAACATTTTATCCTAGAATAAGATCTTGCCCCAAAGACTTTGACTGCAAGAGATTTTCTACATGAAAATGTTTGAATTTGATTTTAAAAATAAGTCAAAATTATTTTCTGTGGCAATTAGAGATGCTGCCGATCAACTTGATCAATTACTTTATATTTGCTATGTTCTGAAGCTATATTTAATTATTCAATAATACTCAAAGGGATAATTCACCCTAAATAAATGAATTCATTCATTCATTTAAATATTTAAATATTATGGAAAAATGCTATGGAGGTAGTGCTGTCAAACGATTAATCGCGATTAACTGCATCTAAATTAAAAGTTTTTGTTTACATAATATATGTATGTTTACTGTGTATATTTATTATGTATATATAAAAGCATACACATACAGTATATATTTTGAAAATATTTACATGTATTTACATGTATATATTTATATTCATATAATTTATATTATATATATAATATATTTAATATATAAACATTACATATTTTTCTTAAACATATACATGCATGTGTTTGTATTTATAAATGTATAACTAAATATACACAGTACACACACATATATTATGTAAACAAATCTTTTATTTTGGATGCGATTAATCGCGATTAATCGTTTGACAGCACTATATGAAGGTCCATCAACTTTTCTTCAAAATATCTTCGTTTTTGTTCAACAGAAGAAAGAAATGCATACAGGTTTGGAACGACATGTAAATGATGACAGAATTTACATATTTGGGTGAACTATCCCTTTAACATACAATTGTTTCGATTTATTATTAATTTGTACTTATTTTAAAATGGACTCAAAGTCAGTAAACTCATTAATTAGTAAGAAAAAAAAATCTGAAATAGATCAAGAATCAGATCTTGAGGTGCCTAAAGATACTCATCACTAACATAAACTGTTAAAACATACTATTTAAATCCTGTTCTCATATATTTAATGAATCGCTGAGTTTTCACAAAGCATGTAGGTTAACTCACACTACATCTAAAGGCTGAAGGCTACGTACTGTATGTCGAGTGACGTACTGTACTACATTTCAGCTATCTGCCAGGCCCTCTACTACAGTATGTGAATAACAAGCCAGGCTGGGAACACAGACATACTGTATCTTGCGTGTGTGCGCTCCAGTGGAGAAGTCAGATGGATTGGCACTCAAGCAGAAGAGCCCCATTCTTTGTGAATTCATTAGCGCTGGTCAGGACCTCAGGGGAGCGCTGGTTTTGGCAAGTGAAGCACACAGTATGCGTCACGTATGTGATCCGAGCGCTTCGGCCACATTGAATAAGCTGGCTAATCACGCCTGTGCCATAAAAGTGCCGCTCATGCATTGATCCAAAAGGAAGATTAATGGAAAATCCATGATTTGTTCAGGAAAAGTCAGGTTTGACTAGCTTGTCCCTAATCATTAAACCTAAAGTAACTAGTTTTATTACTCAATATAACATTCCAGACACCAGATGACCGAAAATGCTATCTAACGAGTTATAACACACCCTCAAATCTGTAATATCAATAATTGCCACACCACACAAACTTGTGGTACAACTTGTTCTCTAAAGCATTCTTTCATGTGATTAAGCAAGTCAAAATCGTCTTGAACTAACGTTCATAAAGAGCTGCTCAATTTTGCTACTGCAAAATCCTAAAAGGAATATATCTTAAAACCAACCAGGCATACTTCCTCCTTGTAAAACAGCGCAAGGACATAACAAGGTGAAAACCATCTCAACACCAGACCGCACATCCACCACAGTCAAATCAATTCTGAGCCACGGTAAGAGGACAGCTGGGAAAAGAGGCTGTCAGTGGACACAATCTATGATGAATGAGGAATATCGCAACTGGCATCGGTGAAAACCTCAAAAACCCATTGAAAAAGACAATGAAAGAGGGAAAAATAGAAGTGGCGAGAGGCAAAGAGCATAAGAAAGATGCCCCTGAGAAAGATTACGCTGCCTCAGACACACACTGCTGCTGCCGCCTCCCTGCCAGCACACACACACACTGCAGCGTGGCGAATGGGTAAACTCCCTCACATCGCCTATCTTGAAGGGAAGAGGGTGCACGGATAACATTTCCCTAAATAAATTCAGTGTGACTGAACGCATCCTATTAAACTTGGCTGCAAACAGGGAGTGTAGAAGCAAGGAAATTTCATTAAAACACCCGCTGAGACCTAACAGTCCATCATTAGATCAAAGTCCATTAACGATTGTATCTAAGGAATATCTAGATGGTGGATGCCAGAGAACAGGCAGTGATTCGATCAAGATTGTGCTCTGTCTGAGAGTCTTGGCGCAGGTCGCGCTGTGATTCCAGTCGACCATGTTCTCAACAACAGACAACATTCTACAGGATCCTAAGAAAGCACTCAACGTTCTGCACAACTACATGCCAAACAGACACTAAAAATATGACCAAAGTAAACTGCACAGAGTAAATAAACATGAATATAAGACAGCTGACTAGCAACAAAGGTAGACTAGAGTAACTAGACACCTACTCTGTTAGGTGACAATACTTTGAGGAAGTTGACGTGTTGTAACATGACAGATTTCCTCTAAAACTATTGTGTTTTTTAACTCATTATACAACATGGACTATTTGAAATTTAAAAATAATAATAATAATCATTTGTCACACCACAGGACTTAATAGAATATAGTGCTGTCAAACGATTAATCGCGATTAATCGCATCCAAAATAAAAGTTTTCGTTTACATATGTGTGTATACTGTGTATATTTATTAGGTATATATAAATACAAACACATGCATGTATATATTTAAGAAAAATATGTTATGTTTATATATTAAATATATTTATATATAATATAAGAATATAAATATATAAATGTATATACATGTACACTGTAAAAAATAAACTGTTGAGAAAACTTAAAAAAATAAGGCAACTTGATGCAGTAAGACTTTTGAGTTTTCTCAACAATAGTTTTTAAGTTCTGCTCAGTAAAGATACTTTGTTGAGCCAATGTGTATTTGTTTGTTCATGCGATGCTGATCGTCATATTTTGCTAATAGAAAAATTATTGTCACAACAACAATTACTGTCATTGATGTAATTCATTTTTTTCTGTTTCTTGGTAGAAAAAAAGAATGTTTAAAAAGTCACCACATTATCAAATTTATGTTTGTTTACAAAGGACAAACATTAATGAATAAGTTAATCTAATAAGCAGACAACATTGTCTTTGTTTGTAAGACAACTTACAAGACTTAAGAAATCCAGAAAAAGAACACAAGTGGTTGAACATACTCTAGGCCTCAAAACTAGACACACTAACCTCAAGAACGGTGACAATTAACAAATGTTAAAAAGATGAGTTCTTTACATCACAGTACAACAAATAACTAACAATAATGATAAAACAACAACAAAAAAACTTTAAAATTAAATCAGCAAACAGCAAAACAATAATCCTATAACAGTAACTGCATAATTTATTCATGCTGCAATGCATGCTGGGAATTCGCAAAGCCTTAACCTTTCAACAATATGAAATTCTTTGTTCAGACAACTGTGTTTGACTAGTTCGGACAACATTTGGGGTAATTTTGTTGGTCTGACAAGGGTTTTTACGTAGTTTCAAGAAAATAGCATTTTTTAGTATTTGAGACTCAAAATGTTTTGTAAACTGGAATATCAAAATATATACTGTATGTGTGTGTATTTATATATACATAATATACACAGTGCACATACTATGTAAACAAAAGCTTTTATTTTGGATGCGATTAATCGCGATTAATCGTTTGACAACACTAGAATAGAATGGTATATATATGATAAACAGAATGATTAAAAACAGTGAAAGCACTTTTATTCGCACACTTCCTACTATACACAGATATTTCGTATAATTTTGACCTAAATTCTTGATGATAAATTAAAAGTTTACAAACGTTATTTGTACTCCACTTTTTTCATAGGATTTTTTTCATAACCAAATATTTATGAGAAATAATGTAATTATGAATTTATTAATATATATAAGGTGTAACTTTGTAGGTATAAAATACAGGTAATATATAATAAATAAGCTGCAGTTTGACATTCACTGATGTAAATCGCAAGCTCACTAATTCCCTAAAAAAAAAATTTAAAAAAATCCCTAAACTTTTAAAGCTATTGTCAGGATATTATTTAAGTTACAATAACGCATTCCAGCTATTATCTCACCGCTAATTAAGGAATACTGATGAATTTATAACATCAAGTGACTGTGACTTACTCATAGTAACCCGAATTCTGCCACAGTGTTGACAACTAAGTGCCCTTAAATGCAAGTGTTAGCTAAGAAAGCCAGCCCCTCCAAACCCGCTCCACAGGCGCCTTCAGAAATAAAAAGAGCAAGTGAAAACAGGGCTCTATCAGCGCGGTTTGGCCTCTACTGACAAACACACACCAAGCTCAAAGAGAAAAACATAACAATCACAAACCTTGCATCACCCGCTTTGAAGGCTAAAGTCCCTGAATGTGCCCGGGATTCGGGTGAAACATGCAACGAAAATGTGACCAATCAGAGCCGTGTGAGCGGTGAGGCAGCCAATCAGCGCAGGCTACGCTTGGACGAGAGCCAATCATATGAAGGCTCATTGCTCCTGCGGACGCAGAGGGGTGGGGGAGGGTCCAGGAAACAGAAATGTGAGCGCGATGTGGGGTGAGAGTGAGGGGGGATGGTTAGGGAGGGAAAATAACTTTTGATAGCCTAAAATAGCGAATCGTGCTGAAATCCATGATTTTTGAGACAGGCAAAACACGACCCACACCCTCCATTAGTTTATAAAATAGCAATATTTCTATTCTGAAATAATTTATTGAAAATCACTGTAATATTCTATTGATAAAGACATTATTAATGGGATAGTGCACTCAAGAAGATATCTTTCAGAAATGGGTAACCAAACAGTTGCTGGTCCCCATTGACTTCTACAGTCTGTAAAAACGACACAAAAAACCCTTAGATATCAATAGAGACCAGAAACTATTTGATTACATTCTACACATTTTTCATATATATTATTTTGTGTTCAGCAGAAGAAAAAACTACAGGTTTGGGGACGAGTAGGCCTAAATGAATTTCCATTTTGGGCGAACTATGAATTTACATTACATTTAGTCATTTAGCAGACGCTTTTATTCAAAGCAATTTACAAATGAGGACAATGGAAGCAATTAAAATCAACAAAGGAGCAATAATATGCAAGTATGAGTTAGCCTGATGCAGTACACGTAACAAGGATTTTTTTCTAATTATATAATAAATAAAAAGAAAACAAATAGAATATAAAAATATAAGAGAAAGCTAGTGTTAGAGGCCTTTTTAAAGAAAATTTAATTTAGAGTTAATACTTCATATGTAAAAAATATTAAACTTATAAATATGTTTATAATACTACTTGTGCTTCTTGTCAGCACTGTCAAATGTTTCAAAAATCTGAAAAATCAAAGCCATGCTTTATCTTGAAATGCTTTATGTCTTGAAAGTTGCAGGCTCACACACACTCCTGGTGAGTTTTTAATAATTCTGAATGTATGTATTTGCACATATACATGCTAATATTTTCCATCAGAAAAATGTTCTTATGTATATTCTTATGTGACATGTTTTGTCGTTTGTTTTGAATTTAGGAATAGAATCAGTGAGGTGTTTCAGCTTGATATGTTTGTTCTCACACCAACATAACATTCAAATATTTAGCTGACTATTTAAAAGATGTAAACTTCAAAGTGAATTTGCAGTTTGGTTGTGCTACAACCCATAATATTTTATATAATTGGAATACAGAGCCCATGGTAATCATTTGCTGCCATCATATTTGCTCATATGAGACCACAATCTTACACTATAAGAAATATTTAAAGCGATACCGCACCCAAAAAGTGCTAAAAATGGATATTTAAAGGGATAGAGCACAGATGAACACAAATGTTTTTAGAAAAATGCAAGTGAACAGTAACCTAAAGCACATTAGTATTTGTTTCAAACACATCTAGTTTTGCTTCAGAAGACCTTGATTCATCCACTAGGGGTCAAATGGATTACTGTCCTGATCACTTTGCCACTTGAAAATGCTATGGAGAAAGTCGAACATTATCTAAAAAACGCACAAACTAAAAAGACTGATGAAAAAAGGAGAAAACAATCATGCACAAGCACTGACACGTAGTAAAATCTTTTTAAACCACTCGACCACCTTTACTAGAATATATCCCGTTTTACTGTAGGCTTATTTATTGAGCTTATAAATTGTGTCTAACTTGTAGATTTTATAACAGATAAGCTGTAAAAGGAATAGATTTTTCCGTATTGTTTCTAAATATGCAGGCTGTTGTTTTTCATAATGCTATATAGATTAATAAAAAAGTCATTATTGGCCTGGTAATGATCAATAGGCTAGATTATTATAACATGCTACAGTTAAGAACTATGGTACATTTTTATGGTACACAGCAAGAACAAGTCAGAATGGAGAGCCATGTGTAAAATGGGTTCTAATGATGAGTGATGGAAAAACCTTCAAATATTCTAAGAGATGGCATCTATTAAATCATTAAGAGCCTGATGAACTGTTAAGGAGTAAGAAATAAACAATATAAGAAATATGTTGAATTAGACCATTCTGTCAAACTATAGCCTATAAGTGCCTAATCTAAAGTACATTATATGTCCTATGTAAACTAGGCTGTTACTTTATTGCATTTATGTTCAGCTTTGCATGTGGATGATAGCACAAAATACCATTTTACAAAAATAAATATATAAGCAAGCAAACAAACAAAGCTTAACGGGAGCATGACCCGAGACTCCCCTAAAACCCCGCCAATATTCAAACTAGTAAATATGCAAAAAAAAAATATCTTAGCCATTTGAAATGAAAGGGATCACGAAAATGCTTCACACATATTGCACCACCAGTTGTTTTTAATTTAAAGACTGTATATTTTCAAGCAATAACAAACTAGACTAGCTCTGTGGAGATTGTGAACCTGTCACACTAGGGGGCAGTGTTGAGCAGCCCAGCCTCACTGCCGCATGAAGACCAGAGCCGAGAAGAAGACGAACAAACGCTCCACAGCTTCCCCAAAGCAAGATGGCGGTGCAGGAGATAGCAGCTCAACTCTCTATGGCCCTAAAGGTGCAAGAATACCCAACTTTAAAGGTCTGTCAAGCCTTTCTTCTCCATACTCTAAACGTACAGTCGAACAGACTCACTCTGCGTTATATAACCGTCACAACAAACCGTCTAACGGAAATCAGATGGGAACTGCATTAGACAGTTAACTGGTTAGCGCTAGCGCTAGATAACTTAGCATAACAAGTCTCACACAAACAGATCTTTCCGAGCTTATCGCAAACTCTCGAGGAGTAACATCGGCTGTATAGTTATATCCATCGACGGATTTGTTAATGAGAGCAATAAGTCGAATAATATGAGTTTGTTTGCTGTCACCATCGCGTTCCGATAGTCTTGTTGTTATTAGGCGCTGTTTTATCCATCACAGGTTTGTCCACTAGTTTAACCAGCGAGCAATGCAGTCGACGAGGCGGATAGTAACACGAATCATATCTGATTTATAGCTACTTTATTATAATCGAGTACTTTTCAGTCTCCGTTTGATTTGGATTTGAACGCTGTCGTCTGAGGCTATGATTTTCACGTGTTTATATAAATGCTGGAGGAACACACGCATGTCAATGGTGACCAGAGCTCGGTATGCATGCGATTTATGCACCGCATTAGGATCATATTGCATCGATGCAGCTGTTAGCACGTTTATAGCTCAGGTGTGGGTTCCCGATGAGGGGTTTATTATTTAATGGTTGGCATACAGCACCTTTGTTCTCTGCGTCACAGGTTTTTCCGGATTGATAGCGTCGATTTGGATGAATACTCACGTGAATCGATGGCTTTGAGTGTTTGATGATGAGTTGAATGCTTTGTAACCCGATTAGCTCACGGATCTCCTGTAAAATGACGCCTGTTTATGTACACGCACACTGATTGTCAATAATATATGGTCTTCACTGCTGGCAAGGGCATGTTGCATCTGAGCTTGTTTTGCAGCATTGGGAATGATTTCCAGTACCTTCTTGATCATTGCATCATGGTCTAAACATGTGAACTAGTCACTATATTCTTTTTGTGCAAAAGGGATTAAGGAATTATAAATAAAATGTAGGTAAATGTATGAGCCAGTTGTTTTTTTTTTTTTGGAAGGCACTGATTCTTGTAATATTTTATAGAGTCATTAAATCATTAAAATTGGCTTTTATTTTAGTGTACAGCTGTAAAGCAATACATTTTTCTTTTTGACAGTCAGGTTTTGACATGTAGGCATGGATGAACAGTAGTTTATCTTCTATTGTTTGATAATGAAAGAAATCAATATCTTAAAATTGTAAAGAAATATTTGATACGGTATGATTTTGTTTGGCTTAGTTGTCTTCTCGTTTATGCATCAGTGCTTTTTTCAGTCGTTTGCATATATTCTGGCTCACTTCTCGCTGCCAAATTAGGTTGCACCTTGTAATCCAACAAAGGTTAAAGCTGCAATAATAGCATTGACTGATATAGGGTGTTTATCTACTCTAAAACATCTGTACATGAATAGAGCATTGCAAATGTTGATACTACTTATCTGCCCTGGTTGCAAGGTGACAGATGGCCTGATCAAAATAAACTGGCGGATGCTGAGAGATAAGATTGAAGGTTTATGCATCTCTGCCTCTTCCACAGCTGTGGTACAGCCACTCATCCTGGCCTAATGATCATGTCCACCTTTATGACCTTTTCTCTCAAATGGACAGCTGAAAGAACACAGTGCACCATTGTTAGACATCTAGAACTAACTACTTACTGTACTAATGTCATACTGTATTTACTAGTGCCATGTAGAAAATAAAAACTAATTGGGGAATCTTCAAAATTTAGCTTTTTTTTGTCAAGAATATTTGCTTATTGCTTACTGAGGGTCCACTGGACATTTGAATGTTTGTATCACAGGACATTTATGAGGACAATATGCCAAATAGAGGATAATCACAAAAGTGATTAATAATTGTAAGAAATACATCAATAGTCAATACACAATTGAATAGAAAGCAACAATACAGCAGCATATCAGCACAATGGCATAGCAGTAAATTGATGGAGTGTTAGAATGATATTGAAATAGTGACTCTTAAATTACTTTTTCATTTATACTGAACACTTAAAGGCATAGTAGATGGAAAAAATTAAATTCTGCTGTTATTTACTAACCATCTTGTCATTCCTTGTCAACTTTCTGTTCATCTTCGAAACACAAAAGATATATTTTTTAATATTCTTACATCATTTTTGTCCATCCACTGAAAGTCAACACAATGAAAACTTTCATGCATTAAAAATTACCAAAAGATATTGTAAAAGTAATCCTTAGGAATCAAGCTGTTTAATCCAAGTCTTCTGAAGAGTCATAATCACTTAATATGATTAACAGATTTAATCTAGGCTTGTACATATAAACATTGATTAATGCACTTAAATGGAGCAAATCAAATATGATCATTGGAGGCTCAGCTGTACTTGCTTGACACACAAGAACAAACCTCATTGGTTCTCATGCATTAAGCAAGTATATTTCCATGTTTACCATATTTGATGAGCTCTATGTATTGCCTTGATCACTGTTTATACATGAATAATCTGTTTATCATTTAACATGATCATGTCTCTTCAGAAACCTTGAATGAAACTGCTCAATTCACTTTTTGAAAGTTGGATGAATGCACTTTTTTGTGAAGGGACGGAAATCTCTGGTTTCATTAAAAACATTTTCATTCATGTTTCGAAGATGAACAGAAGTCTTAGGAGTTTGGAACGACATGAGAGGGAGTAAATGACAGAATTTTTATTTTTGGGTGAACTGTCAGTAATGATTCCCTCACGAGAGAACGTAATGATGGATGAAGTGCTTTGTGAACCCACACCATGAAGAACGATATTACTGAGCTTACCGAATCTGTGCCTGGTAATGAAATGCAGCTGTTTATCTCAACAGGTTCCTTATGAAACCTTGAACAAGCGCTTCCGAGCAGCTCAAAAGAATATAGACCGGGAGACCAGTCACGTGACGATGGTGGTGGCGGAGCTTGAGAAAACGCTCAGTAGCTTTCCAGTGGTGGATACCGTGGTCTCTCTCCTGGATGGAGTGGTTGAGAAGCTCAGCGCCCTCAAGAGAAAGGTATGCTGAGTAGGACTGCATGATAAATTGCATACGATTTTCATACGCATCTTGTCAGAAAAGCCGGTTCTGTGATTAGTAGTATGTCGCTCCATCTGAAAGCACGTGATGGAGATTTACTACTAATCACAGAACCGGCTTTACTGACAAGATGCGCATGCAAATTGTATGTGATTTATCGTTCAGCTGAGGCATCATGCTGAATAGATTCAATTTTACTACATTTGTACCATTTACGCTAAAGAGTGAAATGGTTTCGTATCTGATAGGCAGCTGAGTCTATCCAAGCAGAAGATGAGAGCGCCAAGTTATGTAAGCGGCGCATAGAGCACCTGAAGGAACATAGCAGTGATCAGCCAGCCAGTGTTAATGTATGGAAGAAGAAGCGCATGGACCGCATGATGGTGGAGCACTTACTACGCTGTGGCTACTACAACACCGCAGTCAAGCTAGCCAGACAAAGCGGGATTGAGGTGCGTCTCCACTTTTTCCGTGCAGCAAGTAAGATGCTTGCGCTGTTTCTGATAAGATGTTTTGTCTTTGTAGGATTTGGTCAACATAGAAATGTTTCTTACCGCAAAAGAAGTTGAAGAATCTCTCGAGCGTCAGGAAACGGCTACCTGTCTGGCTTGGTGCCATGATAACAAGTCTCGCTTACGGAAAATGAAAGTAAGACGCTGAGTTCAACTGGATTTGTTTTTCTCTCACTTGCTGTTTTCAAATATGTACTTGTGTTTTAACTGTCATTATGGAGCCACATTGTGGTTATATTTCTTGCAGTCTGGGTTTTCATTGGCTTACATTTCATTTTTGTCATTGCCTGAAAACGATGCAATTTAAAAGGTAAAGTTTATTCAGTTTTGTTGAAATATGTCCGTTTCCAGAGCTGTTTGGAGTTCAGTTTAAGGATCCAGGAATTTATTGAACTCATTCGACAAAACAAACGGATGGACGCAGTAAGGTATGAGATGTTTTTTTTTTAATGCATGACATGACTGCCCATATCAAGTTTCTCTGAATTACTTGAATTTATTGTTAAACAATTCATAGTTGGTGTTATTAAATCAAAATGAATGTGCTTTAGACATGCACGCAAACACTTCAGCCAAGCAGAAGGAGGGCAGTTGGACGAGGTACGGCAAGTGATGGGCATGCTGGCGTTTCCCTCAGACACGCACATTTCACCGTATAAGGTAAATTGCATTTCTGTTTCTATATTATCTGAAATGTGTCTACCACTCCAAGGAACTGTTTTGATATTGATCATTAATTGTTTCTGAATATGCTTTCGTAGCAGGTACGTGTTCAGTGGTCCATAACATTTCTTGTCTTTCCTCTCAGGATCTTTTGGATCCAGCTCGCTGGAAAATGCTGATCCAGCAGTTCAGATATGACAACTACAGATTACACCAGCTGGGGAACAACTCCGTGTTTACCATTACCCTGCAGGCAGGGCTGTCTGCCATCAAAACCCCGTATCCTATCTGCAGAAGAACATTCACCATCCTTAGGGTTTTCAGTTTGCATGCCCAGCAGATCATTTACGAAACTCAGGATTTTGAGTAATATTGGGCGATTTCAACATACAGTGACAACAGAAACAAGGGTCATTATTTTAAATGACTGTTAATGGTTCTTAAATCAAGTTGTTGAGTAGTTGTTACCCTTAATTCCAAGTTTACAGGCAGTGTTACAAAGAAGATGGCACTTCCAAAAACCCAGACTGCCCTGTCTGCAGTAAGTCGCTGAACAAATTGGCTCAACCTCTTCCCATGGCCCACTGTGCAAACTCAAGGCTGGTGTGCAAAATCTCTGGCGAGGTCATGAATGAGAACAACCCACCCATGATGCTGCCTAATGGCTATGTTTATGGATACAATGTGAGTTTTGTAGCTAGTTTTGTGTTCTGCTCTTCAGTACTCTGTATATATACTACCAGTGTATGCCATTTGAAATTCTATATATTTCTTGTGTATATATAGTGATTAACATTCCCTTGCCTCTGGTTTTCAGTCTCTCTTGTCCATTCGTCAAGATGACAAGGTGGTATGCCCCAGGACCAAAGAGGTTTTCAACTTTTCCCAGGCTGAGAAGGTTTACATAATGTGATGGGAGCGCCACATAAGTTTTGGGACATTAAGTTGCGGCACCATTGTAGGCTGGGCGAATTTCACATTGACACCATTTGTCAAAGGGCGTCAATCCTTCAGTCCTTGTTCCATGCAAGTGAATCTCATTGACAGTATGTCCTCGCCCTCAACCGGCCTGCAAGACCTTCACTGAACTGATTGTTCAAACACTGATTGTGTCGCTAAACGGACTATTGTGACGAGGGATATCTTTTTTGTTGATGTTTTTAAAAGGGTTGATAGTTTGGCATTTATTTAACTGGTTTCTTTTTAGTAGTGTAAAACAAACCAACACGACTCCATATCAATCTCAAAGGAGCTTCTGCCTTGTAGTGTGTTAACAAAATGAATTATTCATTGTTGGTTTTTTGAACAAGGGCACCCATTTAGGTCGTTATTTTTAGATAGATTGTGTGTAGGTAGTTGTAGAGAACACTCTCCGATGCCTTGCTTTTGCACCTGTGAAATCTGTGACAACTTGCATTTATGTTAGTGATATTTTTTGACTGACATCCTCAATTCGAGGCAACATGTTAAAAAAAAGTTGTAGCATTTATAGCAATACTGCTCTTTATCCGAAGTCTGTGGATGTACAGACTTAGAAAGACATGGTGGTGTTCTTTGGTGTCAGGCTGGTGTTAAAAAATCACATTAGTTTACACTTCAACAGTAAATATTATACTGACTTACTACGGACTTCTTATATCAACATCATTCATCAAATAAAACATTCTGTGTATGACCAACGTCCTTTTAGGACAAGTATGCAAGATTGAATTTTGATGGATATGCCTAAATTTGGAGCAATTTTTTTTTTTTTTTTACTAATAGTATGTTGTGTTATATAAACAATATCAGAAATTGTAATTAATAAGGTCATGCTGCATTTAGTACTGTTTTGTGACTAAAGGTTAAATAGCAAACTTAAAGCAGTTTTTATTTTGGATCTCAGGGTAGATTCAAATCTCACACAGTTTTATTACATGGACTGGAGGTTGTTGTTTTTTTCTGTCCTCCATTGTTAAAATGTGTAATTATCCAGCCTTGATACCCTCATTTTGTGATGTAAATGTATTCTGTGAGTTTTCTTCTGCTGCAAAATGGATTAATATAGATCTTTCATATATATAGACTAGTTTTACATTAGGCTTACATTATTAGAATTTCCAAATTCATTGTAAGTAATCTGTAGAGTCGATTTGAGCACAATTTTCAAAGCAGGAAATTGTTAAAAGTAAGTTTTGTTAATGTTCCCCATACACACATCCCTAGAAAGTCTCAGGTTTCACAGGATCAACAGCAGGTAACCAATGAGTGGGATCTTTGAAAGGCCCTCTGGTCTTTTAGTTTCACTTTAAAGTACACCAACATCCGTTCCTGTTGGAAATGATTCTCCAAATATGTGTTTAATTGTAATTGTGGAAAGACTTGCTTAGAAACTACGCATGCATGTGTATTTTGGTAGGGTAGATGGGTTGTTCATGTCCAATTGCCAATAAAGGCTGATTTGATTATTGTCATTGTCTGCCTGAAACACACAGGTGAACTTACACTGGAGAAAAACGAATTATTTACAAATTAACATTTAAGTTAAACAATACTATTATTACATATGAGAAATAGTAACGAGTATAGCAGTAGTGTGCAACGTACATTTTTTACCTCCTAGGGTTGGGAGCTTTGTGGTTTTGCAGGCATATTGTTAGATAACTTGTCTGACAATTAAAATAATTTATTCGAAAAAATTACTATAATTTATGCAACGTTTTTTTTTTTATATTTTTCCTCATGACGTGACTGCTAGGCGCATGCGCAATAAACGCGCGCGTCAGGAGCGGGACCTTTGAGGTAATTTTAACGGTCATTACACTTCAGCACTGCTTTACAGGATAAAAATATCTTCAAAATGTACTGTAAGTAAAAAAATGTTTTTTTTTAATCACAATTCAACATATATGACCTATAAAATAGCCTGTAATTATAATCTATTTAAAAGTAATGATGGCGTTGTATTCAAGTCATGTATTTTTACATCTTAAACTTACCTTGACATATAACTCTACGTTCACAGATGAGACAAAAGAGAAACGAGAGGAACCATACGATCCGTTGTTTCTCCCATTAACGAAACTGGGCGCTAAAACACGAGACCAGCAGTTCCTCTGCATCGTGGGCGAGGTGCTCAGTCTCGGCTGGCTCAAATACAAGACCTTTGAAGTGAGCTTACAAGTTTGGCATCCTCTATTTTCTTTTTTATTATTATTTTATTGAGTTGATTTAAGTGATGTAACGTCAAATGGTAAAATGTGACTTTTTTTTACACAGGATGTCAATGCAATTGTGGCCCTGTTGCTGCCCTCATTCGCCTGCAGATGCATAGACAACAACGACTTGCTGTCTTTGCAAGAGATTCTTGTCACAGTATGAATGATCGATATAAGATGTAGAATGCTTTTGACTATTTTTCTACTCTTTCATGTGGCTGGTTATATAATGCCTAATCCATGCTTTAAATACCTCATCTTTTCTTCAGATGGATATAAATGCTGGAGATTATGATGGCAATACTGTCATGCATAGAGCTTGTGAAAAGGGTAGAACTGATATGGTTAAATATTTGCTGTCTATTGGAGCAGCATGCCAGTTGATAAACCGCTTTGGTTGCACACCTCTGCATCTTGCCATAAGAAACAAGTAAGTGATTTTGATCAGATTTAATTATTGGAATATATATATAATTTATTTTTTACACCATTGCCTTACATATGCCAGGCACTTTGACGTGATCAAGATTTTGATAGTGGAAGGAGCCACAGTGAGTCTAAATCCTGTGCGAGTTGGCATGGAACTCATCAAGTCAGTGTTTCAAACTAAAAATGAACTGGTCAGTCTGTTGTAGACATTTGCATTCAGCTGTCTTCTCTCATTTAGGGCGGTTCTGACTAAAGACTGTCAGCTTTTGCAAGCATGGTACTTAGCTGGTGCAAACATGAACCAGAGTGATTATAATGGACAGACCGCTTTACATGCAGCAGTGGAGAAGAGGGACAAGAACATGGTGTCCAAACTTCTTGAATATGGCGCCACCCCAGAGGTATAATAAAAGCAGATTTTTGTCATCATATTGTTCATTATGAAAACACATTCTGCTTTTTATAGTTCTGATTGATTGTATTAACAAGTTGAATGTTTAATAACGTGTAACATGTATGGTTTGTCTTTTCCCTATCAGAATAGGAATATGTGGGGAAGGACAGCAGAAGATGAAGCAAGACAGAAAAATCTTCATGACATTTTGGTGCTCTTCAATCAACTTTACTCTCTGTAACTCACCCTTTAGCACCTTGCTGTGTAGGACTTAGTCAAGCGAACCAGCTGATATCAGATACAAAATCATATCACTTTAAAGTTTTATACCTTGACAACCAAGTTAATTCTTAGTAAAGAATTCTAAGTGCTAGTCTAAGCGCTGTAAATGGCTGACAAATCTCAACTCTCCTCCTAATGTTTACACAAGAAATCGACTCAAAGCAGGCATTTTATCATTTATTTCAAAATGAAAAGCATAAGCTGGTGCATATGCATGAAAAGTTAAACTAATCCAGAGTTTAGTTGAGTCATTCTTGGTAGAACTGCATGAACATATTTAATTTGTACAATTAAGACGTGTACACATGTTGTCATGTCATCTTGAATATCCTTTGCATGTAAATTTTGTACTGTCCAGCACAAGTTGCTGTCGTTTGTTGTTGAGTTTAGTAGACATAGCTGGCAGTAAAGAGGGACTGTGTAGATGCTTGGTCAGCCTGACCTGAGGGTTTGTATTCACCTTTTGATGCAAGACTATTGATCTGAAGGGGAAAAAACAAAAATCCTCAATATATGCGGCTTCAGCTGATAAAGTATGCCTATAAACTGACAACACAAAGCACAATATAATGTAGAAGTTTTGAAAACTTGCACTATAGTGACTTGATTGCCCACATGCAGTATTTTTAGCTTGAATCATAACGTCATTGATTACCTTGGCACGTGTGAGGAAAGCGTCCTGTGCAGCCTTCTTGTTTGCTGCTTGTCCCTTCCATGCAGCAAGAGCCGAGGCCTGGAGAGCACGGCCATAAGAGAAGCTCAGCTTCCAGGGTCTGTGCAGAGGAAGCTGGTTCATGGCGTTCAGATTCAGAGAGGCCTCCTCCTCACTTTGACCACCAGAGAGGAAGCAGATGCCTGAGAACCAGAAGAGGGATGTTGAAGGTTTGAATAGCACTCAAATGGACACCATCCTCTGAGGACCAATGGAGGACTGTCTTACCCGGTACAGCAGCTGGCACGGTGCGTCTGAGAGCAGTAACTGTTGCCATGGCAACCTCCTGAGGGGTGTATTTCTTGGTACAGGAGTGTCCAGCGGTGACCATGTTTGGTTTGAGCAGAGTTCCCTCCAGATACACATGGTGGTCAGAGAGAGCCTTGTACACAGCTGCCAGGACCTTTGGATGCAATTTGTTGGCAGTTATTTTTGATGGATAATTTGGCTTTGCTCTGCATTTATTGGTTATTCTGGGAAGAAGCTTACCTTCTCAGTGGCATACTGGCACCGTTGCAGATCATGATCTCCGTCTGGGAGGATCTCAGGCTCTACAATAGGTACCAGGCCATTCTATAGGAAGACGGAAGAGTTCATGAGAAAAAAGGATCTTGTGGACAGTTTGTGAAGAAGAATAAACCAATTACTGGCATGCTATCAATTGTTTAGAGTCATATAAAAGACTGTTTATGGACAATAAATAGGATCCCATAAACCAAGCACATTCTGATAGACATACCTGTTGGCAAATGCTGGCATATCTGGCAAGAACATTAGCGTTTTCAGCAATTGCAAGAGCAGAGGGGCAGCTGTCAGAGATCTTAAGCACACAACGCCACTTGACGAAGTCACAACCATCCTTCTTGTATTGGGCACAGCGTTCAGACAGACCGTCCAATCCTGAGTGAAACGGATCAAGCAAAAATAGCTTCCTTTAAAATGGATACAAGTCAGGACAGATTACTGTCATGTTAGGATGCATTTAAAGGGATAGTTCACCCCAAATTGAAAATTCTGTCATCAGTTACTCACCCTCATGTCGTTCAAAACCCGTAAGACCTCTGTTCATCTTCAGAACACAAATTAAGATATTTTTGATAAAATATGAGAGCTCTCTGTGCTTTTTCCTGAACGTAAACAACGCTGATTACGTTCAGGGGAAAGCGTGCGCAAGCATCGTAGTACTCTCCAAAATGGTGGAAGATGGTAACTCGTGGGAGAAGAATTGTTGAATAAATTATTTTTTTGTTTTCTTTGCGCACAAAAAGTATTTTCGTAGCTTTGCAAAATTGAAGTTGAGCCACTGATGTCACATGGACAGTTTTACCGATGTCTTTGCTACGTTTCTGGGTCTGGGAACATTTTGGTTACAGTGCTGTCTATGGAGGGTCAGAGAGCTCTCAGATTTCATAAAAAATACCTTAATTTGTGTTCCGAAGATGAACAAAGGTCTTGCGGGTTTGGAACGACATGAGGGTGAGTAATTAATGACAGAATTTTCATTTTTAGAAGAACTAACCCTTTAAGTAAAAATTTACCCTGTGTGGTTGTTTCTCCATCTGTACCACCCAGTCCTGCTGTGCCTTTGTCCACCTTCAGCCACAAAGCACAATTAATACTTTTAATTATAACATTACATGGCAAAACTAGTGAAAGGACCATGTGTTTGTATGCAGAAAGAAAGAAGGCTTCTATAGTATTCAAGCAGTGCTTTGGTTATCTATAGGGCAATATCGAGCATTTACATTAAGTTATAGAAATAATCTTCAAGAGTGCACCTAAACCTCACCTTGATACCAACTACGATGCCCTTGTCCTTGATGACTTTTGGAAACGGAACTCCCTGGGCTGATTTCTGGTACAGTGTTTCATGGAAAAAGATGACACCACCAATATATTCAGAGACTGAATTGTCTACAGAGAAGAGGATGTCGCGAAAGCTGCGACGGTTTTCTTCAGTGTTCTCCACGTTTATCTTCTGAAAACGCTTTGCCATGGTGCCTAAAACATGAAACACACATCTAAGAACATCTGGAATGCAAGCTTACCATGACGTCTTCAAAAATACAATATAATACAATACAATCATAAAGCTGTTAGAGGCCATAAAATAAGACAACACTGTTAAAAACAATAGTACCTATTATAGTACCTATTCAGCAACATTTTAAGTATTTTTATTGCTTACTGTTGATCAATTAATATATGCATATAGTTGGTACTCTATTCCAAGCAAAACACCACACATTCTTACCTGTGGACTCATCTGCAGCCAAAATGCCTTTTCCAGTAGCCACAATGCGCTGGGCAATGGTGGCAAGCTCCTTCTTCTGCTCCGTAGAGAGAGCTGGAAACTGATGTGTCATGCTGGGAAAAGAGCAGAAGAAAAATTATTTGCAAAATATACCAAAATCTGTCATTTACAGAACTCTTATTATTCGCATCACTGGGTTATTCACTATCTGTAAATATTTTCCCTGACTGTTGAACTTTAGTCCAGAGAAACACACTGGCTCCTCCCACTGAACAAACAAGTCCAGGGTTCAGTCATCTGCTAAACTTGACGATTTTGCAGTTTTCCTTGCAAATATGTGCAAAACGTTTCACACATTTGTGCAATATCGTTAAGAACTGTACAAAAGTGTCTTTTATGCACTCTGTATTAAAGAAGGTTGCCTCCTTATTTCGCAGTAAACGAAAATGCTTTACTTATATAAAAACTGCAAAATGCAGTGCCTGCATTCATCCCGTAGATATTTTGCAAAATGCACTATCAAACCAACATACAACCAAGACAGTTCTGAAATTTTAAAGAAATCTTTGGAATATTCTTACAGTGATTTATAACTTGCATTAAAGAGCAGAACCTGAATATGTATTGAAATCATTGCATTGACACATCTGCAGTTTGTAAATTCAGTTCTACGTGTTCACGTTTTCAAACAGGTAGGTTTTGTTTTACTCCGCCCTTCTAAATAAATATTAATACTAATGTGATAGATGCGATGATAATGATAACAAACAACAACAACAACAAAAAAAAGATTTAAAACTTTAAAAACCATACTTACTTGACTGGTCTGAAGGCGAGTAGCACTATAAACTACAGATGAAGTGGCCTCTCCTCAATGACGCCGTTGGGTTTTAGTGAATCGAGACCGAGCGATTCGACTGAGTCTGTATTTATCCGAGCGCAGAGGCTGGACTAAAGTGATGCGAACGGGCGTGCTCTGCCTCCAGGAACGCCATTGGCTGGGATATTGGACGGCTGTTAGAGAACATCTGCGTATGTGGACTTTGGAAGAAGGGTTTTAACTCCAAAAGTTCCATAATACAGCCATCCCTGGCCTTAATGTTACACATATTTAAAATTAGTAATCAAGATCTTTGGAAAGCAATGAATCCTCTGCTAAAAAAACAACAAAAAAAAAAACAATAGAAGCCCAATAGAAACCATCACAGAAATTACAATGGTTTCCATTAAAATAACATTATGAACATTAGCTTTTTCCAGTAAAACCATTACAAAATTCCTTTTTGTAGTGTGTTTTGAGCATTTTTCCAATAGGATTTAACATCCCACCAATAGAATCCATCACATACCAGTAGACACCATTATAGTTTCCATTAAAACCAATACAGTTCCCAATATAACCATTAAATACATTACATTTTCTATTGTGTTTTGGAATTCTATTGTTTTTTTCAGTTGGTTCAAGTGTGAAGCACAGGGCTGGAAACGTGAGATCTGAGATAAGAGTTGATTTTCAGGTTTCTTCAGTTTCCGCATTATCATACACAAGTATGTTCAGTTTGCAGCCTTTCTGTGAAAGCCACACTTCAGAGAAAGTGTAATGTCCCACTGATATTACATAAGCTACAATACATAGACTAGTGAATGTGTAAGAAAACACAGTGACAATAATTCTCTTTATGAAAAGAAAAAAACTATGCTATCATAGATCCTGACCACAGAGATATGACATCACACAAGGCCAACAGATGTGTAAGGTTGACACAGGGTGTACTATTAACTGTGTTTGGATGTGCAGAGGTAGTGGGGAATCTATCATTCAACTGATGCTTTTGAACTATAAAATGCATGCTGTGTTTTTTAAACTCAGACACATACCCTCAAAACATTTTCAGTAGGAGAACACCCTCACACTCTTAAAAAAAAAAAGGTTCTTAAATGGTTCTTTGGCGGGGTGTATGGTTCCATGAAGAACCTTTAATATCCAAAGAACCTTTCCATTGCACAAAAGGTTCTTTGTAGCACAGAAAGGTTATTTATAGCACATAAAGGTTCTTTGTAGCACAGAAAGGTTCTTTATAGCACATAAAGGTTATTTATAGCACATAAAGGTTCTTTGTAGCACAGAAAGGTTATTTATAGCACAGAAAGGTTCCAGAGACTATTTAATGCTTCTTCACACTCATGTTGTAAATATTTTTATTTCTGGAAAGTGAGATCAAGTGAGTTAAATTGTCCTGTCTGGTCCAGAACTCATTCCAGACTCATTTTCTGTTAGTTGCATTAAATTATAGTGTAATAAAAAGTATTAATTTTGAGTGATATAAATAGTGTTGTGGTGTTTATTAATTAAAAAAGACCAGTAGATCCTTTTATATCTATTATTAAAGCTGTTTTGCATGACAAAAAAATTATTAGGCTAGTTATTTAAGTTTAGTATAAAAAATACTGCAGTCATGTTTTAAAATGAAATAAAAAGGCTGAGTGATACAAAATCTTAAAATATAAAAGTGCCACTTTGTCCCACTATCCATTTTGCACCTATGAATTGGTCGTAGAACTACAAAATGAGTTTCAAATTTGCGATTTAATGTGATTTTATGTTTATGTAGTGTTCTAATTCTAGAGGTTTATTTATGCAAATACTGCGTGACTTTGAGTGTTTTAATGGGCGCGCGCGCTGAATACTGGAGTCTCATTCAAACACTGCAGCGGAGGGAGTTGCCATGGAAACGGGGCGCCAACACCAACTGACAAACCGTGAATTTCCATCTCTCGCTGCTGTTTTCACTGTTTTCAGGTGAGTTTAGTCCCTAAAATCACACAAATATCAAATACAACTGTTCCAGACACTTTCTTACATGTTTCTGTTGAATATTTACTTGACAGAAAAGCATCTCAACTGTTTTCAGGCGAGGTAAGCAAACTCTTACCTCTTAACTCTAACTGGACATTCACTCACCCCACCTACAATCCCTGCCGGACCTGAGACTCGAACCTGCAACCTTGGGGTTATAAGTCCAACTCTCTAACCATTAGGCCACGACTGCCCGATATATATATTGCAAGCTAGAGCAGAAGTGAAATGCAGGGGGGAAGAAGAAGAAGAAGAAGAAAAAAAAAAATTCTGCATTTCACTTCTCCTCTAGCTTGCTTCCTTTAAATAAACCTGCCTGTATATTAAATATTGTTGGCTCTGTGATAAATGGCATGTTATGTTTCTAGATTCTTCTATGCTGATGGCTGTGCAGCAGAGTTGGAGCAGACCTCCTGTTGGACAACATCTCTAAGGCGCTATGAACCATATGACTAGTAAGTAAATCCTCAAACATACAATACTGTTCAAAAGTTAGAGATTAGTATGATTTTTTTTTTATGTTTTTTTGAATGTAAGTCTTCTGCTCACTGCATTTATTTGATTAAAAATACGGTAAAAACAGAAATATTGTTAAATATTATTACAATTTAAAATATCTCTTTTCTATGTCAATATATTTTAAAATGTAATTGATTGCTGTGATCAAAGCTGAATTTTTAGCATCATTACTCCAGTCTTCAGTGTCACATGATCCTTCAGAAATCATTCTAATATGCTGATTTGCAGCTCAAGAAACATTTCGGATTATTACCAATGTTGAAAACTGTTTTTGCTGTTTAACATGTTTATGGAAACAATACTATGGTAACAATACCAATACCATCACACATTTGTGGTAAGAAAAGAGAGAAATTAATACATTTGTGATATAAAAAGAAGAGAGAAATTAATACTTTTATTAATCAAGGATGCATTACATTTATCAGAAGTAACAGTGAAGACATTTATAATGTTGGAAAAAATTTCTGTTTACTAAATTGTTTAATAAATTTAATAAATGCTGTTCATTGTTCTTTCTATTCATCAATGGATCCTGAAAAAGGTATCACCATTTCCACAAAAAATGTTAAAAAGCAAAAACTTTTTTCAAAAAGCAGTTTTCAACTGTTTTAAAAGTAAGAAATGTAAAATTATTTTAATAAAAAAAAAAACAGCAAATTAGCATATTAAAATGATTTCTGAAGGATCATGTGACACTGATGCTGAAAATTCAGCTTTTTATCACAGGAATAAATTACAATTTACAGTATAATAAAATAGACAACTTTTATTTTAATTTGTAATGATATTTTACAATTTTCAATTACTATTTTCTCTGTATTCTTGATTAAATAAATGCGGACTTAGTGAGCAGAGGAGATTTTTGTTTGTTTTTTTTTTTTTTTCAAAAACATTGTAATGTTTCCAAAGTTTGACAGGTACTGTATAACATTGTTACCTAGTGCTTATATTGCTTAAATACCATTAATTGGATGCATTTGTGGCCAAAGATGCTGGGATAGGCTTCAGCCCCCACGACCCTAGAGAGGATACGTGGTTTGGAGAGTGAACAGATGGATGGATGAACTTCCAAAATTCTTTGACTTGTTTTGATTTTGTTTCTATTCTTACTGCTGTTCAGCTTAAAAATACCTTTCCATTATCTTTGTTTGTCATTTTGCATCATTGTACCTGTGCTAAACCTATGAAAATTAAGAAACTAATGAAAGTGTCTCTTTTTTTTTTGGTTTGTTACAGGATGCTATGTACCCAGCCTCAACCATTTATCAAAAGGACTTTGAAAGTGGGAACTCTTTGACCCACCAGTGGCAGTTTCCACAGGATGAAAAAGGGCATACCAGTGGATGATGGGGGTACTGACATTAACCTGCTGTATTCACTGTATTACACACTAGGGATGGACATTTTTGTAAATTTTTCATTTCAAGTACTGGTGGTTTTGATTTTGTCTGGATAGCATGCTGTCCTAACACTAACTAGTCAGAGCTCAGGTACCATCCAAAATGCAGCCATAACCAATCAGAAAAAGAGAAATATATAAATTCAGGTGATCATCGAGTACTCAGACTTGATAGCGATGATTGATCATGAAAATGATGATTGCAGTGACTTTAAAAAATGATTAATCATTGTCAAGTCTGAGTACTCTAGTACTTGTGCACATCCCTATAAAACACATATACACAGTATTGAGGTATGATGTATAATGTTGTTACGGTCACTGTGCAGTGCACACACTATAGCCACACGAAGACAAAGGTTTAAAGAGAAGGAGGTATTTAATATAATTCAATGATCAAGAAGTCCAACACACACAGGGTAACATAAGCAATAACCGACCAACACTAACTGAAAGGACTGGGGCTTATAAACACAGGACAATCAAAGAACTAAGGAGACACACCTGGAGCAGATTAACACAATTAGACTGGGGAGAAACTGGGTCACAGGGAACACATGGGGAGCAAAAACCACAACAAAACAGTCCAGGGGCGTGACATTACTCCCCCCTCCCGGAAGGTGCGTCCTCGCACCGTGGAACAACAGAGGGGGGGGAAAACGGGTGGGAGCAATGGCGGAGGCTCAGGAGGAGGACGGACAACCGGGAGGGGGCCGGCAGACAGAGACCAGGGAGGTGACGAAGGAGGGAGGAGCCAGGGAGGAGACAGGAGGGACTCGGAGCAGGAGAAGCCTGGCAGGACCCAGGCCACAGCCATGATGATGGCCCACGGTGGAGCCGACGGAGGGAGGAGCCATGGAGGAGGAATGGCCGCCGACTCCAGGGGGCCGACCAACGGAGGCGGAGCAGGTGGAGGAGGAGCCCGAGGTGGAGACAGAGAGCCGAAGAGCCGGGGTGACGCCGAGGATCCGGAGGGCCAAGGTGGAGCCAGAGGCTTCGGCGACCGAGGTGTAGGCAGAGATCCAGAAGGCCGCGGCGGAGCCGGAGCGACAGAGGACTGAGGTGAAGCTGGAGGGAAGGAGGAGCCCAACTGAGCCTGAGGGATGAAGGGACGTGGCGTAGCCAGAGGAGTGTAGTCCCGAGGTGGAGGTAGGGGGACGACTGACCAAGGCGGAGCCGGAGGGACGAGGGAGCCCGGTGGAGCTGGTGGACTGACGGGCTCTGGTGGAGACGAGGGAGCTGGAAGCCGAGGTGGAGCCGCTGGGTCACAGGACCGAGGCGGAGTCTGGGCCTCGGAGGCTGAAGGCGGAGTCGAGGGATCCTCCAGACTCAACGCCAATGGAGCTGGAGATGGGCAGACCAGCGGCGAGCCCACACCACAGATGGTGGGCTGAGGGTGAGCAGAGGGGCTGACAGGATCCAGTGAAGATTGCGTTGAGAACAGGAACAGATCGATGAGAGGCGGTGGGAGAGGGAGGTTGGGTGGGATATTTTGCCAATCCGGCAGTTCTGATGGAGGTTGAGTGAAGAGTATTTCTGTATCAAAGTCAATTAATAGTCCAGAGTCCAGTGTGAGCTCACCCTCAGAAGTGGTGCCGTGGGCGGGGCTTTCCATAGCCCCCACGATCTCCACAGCTGTATCCACCGTCACTTGTGCTGTCGGCTCTCGCACCTGGTCAGACACTTGGGGCTCATGCTCCGGGACGATCGTCAGCTCCGTCGCTCCTGATGGCGATGGCTCAACGACCGTGGCAGGCTCTGGCTCTCCGTCTGCGGTGGGCTCTGGCAGCTCCGTGGCGTAGGGTGGAGGTTGACTGGGCTCTGGGTCCAGAGTGGGGCTGGTGTCATCATCCGCGATATCCACAGTCATGTGCGACTTGCAGGACACCAGTACCCACTCTATGAAGGCAGCGAGGCTCTCTCGAGGACCATCCCCGGACAACTGCTCACGTGTGATGTTGTTAAGTCCAGCTCGGTAGAACGTGCTGAGGCAGCTGTCCGGGTAGTGCGTGTAATTCGCCAGGAACACAAAATCCTTAGTGTGGTCCTCGAGAGAGCGGTTCCCCTGCTCCAGCAGGAGGACGAGGACTGCAGGATCATCCATAAATAAAAACAGACAAAAACGGGAAACAAAACGAGGGGAAACACGCTGCTATACTTTACTTCTTTTTTGGTCGGTTATTCTGTTACGGTCACTGTGCAGTGCACACACTATAGCCACACGAAGACAAAGGTTTAAAGAGAAGGAGGTATTTAATATAATTCAATGATCAAGAAGTCCAACACACACACAGGGTAACATAAGCAATAACCGACCAACACTAACTGAAAGGACTGGGGCTTATAAACACAGGACAATCAAAGAACTAAGGAGACACACCTGGAGCAGATTAACACAATTAGACTGGGGAGAAACTGGGTCACAGGGAACACATGGGGAGCAAAAACCACAACAAAACAGTCCAGGGGCGTGACAAATGTAAATGCAATAAACAATTTAATCATACGTCTTGTCAAGTCTTGTTACTTCTGGATTTTCTTTTTTTTTTCAAAATTATTTTATGAGCAATCCTATTAAAGAAAATTTATAGTATGATAAATGTAAGGATATTGATATTGAAGAAATGGGGCCATAAAGAACCTATTCAACAGCGGTTCTTTGAAGAACCTTTAAAAAGGGTTCTTTGTAGTACCAGAAAAGGTGCTTTATGGCACCAAGTAAAACACCGGTTCTTTAAAGAACCTTTCACACAATGGTTCTTCAGGGAACTAAAAATGGTTCCTCTATGGCATCTCCGCGAAACCCCCTTTTTGGTTCTTCCTGGCACCTTTTTTTAAGAGTGCAGATGTGGCACTTTATGAAAATTATGCACTAAAGGTAAAACACCATACCCAAATAATTCCACTCTCTACATTTATGCATTTAGCAGACGCTTTTATCCAAAGCAACTTACATTGCATTCAAGTTACAGTTTCTACATTTTATCAGCTCTTGCTTTCCCTGGGAATCAAACCCATGACCTTGGCGTTGCTAGCGCCATGCTCTACAATTTGAACTACAGGAAAGCTACACTTGTGTGTGTGTGTGTGTGTGTGTGTGTGGGATGAGTGTGTTTAACAAACTTGTCTGATTGCCACTGACATCAGTCACAAACACAGAAAGTGAGTGCTGGTGGGGGAGAATTACATCACCAGCAGTTAATGAAATCATTTTGGCAGACAGACAAGATGTGGTCTGATGAAAGGGTTTGAGCAGTAAGGCCATTGATAAAATTTCTGCATGATGAAGACAAAGACGTGCACTGATGCACAGACGCTCTGAACCAAGAGAACAAAAATCAGGGGATTTCACAACATGAACTCTGTATTCAAAGGAAAGAGTATCAAATGCATGCTCAAGGACAGAGTCCAAATAGTAGTTTGTGCACAGAGCGTGACACATAATAATAACTGCAATGAAGTGAGTCTTTGAGTCAAAATACACACACACACACACACACACAAATGATAATACCCACACATTACCAGGAGTTTCCATTAACTTTATGGTTTTTATACTGAGCTAATAATACTGTCTATCCTCCTGTCCTCACAGAAACCTTTCTGCTTTACATTTAGCCATTTGAATTACAGGGACAGTCTCAATGTAGGTGAAGTCAGATTTTCTTACATTGTGAAGCCATTTTTGGTTTCATAATGTAGGTCAAACCAGCACAAATGAACACATAAAGAAAAGGCTGCCGTAGTAAACACACCCAACAGGCACACAACGTCATAAGACGTTGATATTTGGTTAAATTTTGGTTGCAACGTCGGGTGACCAAAATTCAACGTAAATTCAACGTCTAATGTCAATGTTAAATTGATGTCCAATACCGACGTCAGCTGACGTTGAGATTTAGTTGTTTTTAGGTTGTGCAACCAAAATCCAACGTTAAGTCAACGTCAAATTGACGTCAAATATTGACGTCAACCCGATTTTCATTTTCAACCAAAATGCAACGTCTGTCCGACGTCATGTCCAACGTCAACCTGACGTTACATAGACGTCTGGTGCCTGCTGGGACAGCAACACATTTAATCTGGAAACAGCACTACTTCTTTCAGTAATTTACAATAACAAATACATTTGTCGATTTATTTATAATTTTTTAGAAATGATATGCTTTAACTAGTGTTACATTTTAAACTTACTTACGTTTATCTATTCCATAATATATATAGGCCTACATTTTCAGCATGATTACTCCAGTTTTCAGAAATCATTCTGATATGTTGTTTTGATGTTGAACATACTTAATGCTTAATATGTTATTGTGGAGACTGTGATTAGATTCAGATTATTTGATGGGCAGAAAGGTGATGAATATAATACAGAAAATACAGCATTTATTTAGGCTACAAAAATAATTGATATTCTTGTATATCTCATGCTAAATTAATCAAAACCACGTCTCATCTAAATTAGCGCAATAAAAAAGACCGTATAGGGTTAAGTTGTGTTGTAATTTGCAAAGTTTGTCCGAGTTGTAGAGCTGGGTTCAGTCCTCCGGCCGCGGGGCGGCGCTGCAGTTCTGGGCTCAGCATCAGCAGCAGCAGCAGCAGCATCAGCAGCAGAAGAGAAGCAGCGCTGTGTTTCCGGGAGAGGCTCGGCCGCTGGATGAAGCGCTACAGCTACATCCTCAAAACCATTTCACTGTCAATACAAATCAAAATTAGGTAAGAAATTAACACAAGTGCAGAACCTACTTAGTTAGAGCGTTATTAAACAATGCAGAGCGAGTTTTGAGCGCGGAGAGGCGTCAGATCTCAGTGTTTTCGTAGATCGGTGTTGAGCTCGCCGCAGTTTAACTAACGTTACAAATAACATATTTTCTTACATTTGCGTAACTGTATAATGTATTAATGACAGCTACGTCTGTGTGTGTGTTTATGTGTCCCTTAAAAATAAAATAAGTTACCTTTCTATTCTCAGAAATAATATGTATACCATTCAGTACCATGGTATTTATTAATTTACCATGATATGATCATTTTACCGTGCTACTAATACTTCTGTACTAATCAGTTTAAGTTTAGTGTGATGTTTATTTCTATTTTAATATTAGTACCGCTACTAATGAAAATGTTGTTATATTACTATTATAATTAATAATACATAAAGAAAACAACTAAACTAGAACTAAAATCTGAAATGTGTAGATCTCTTGGTCAGGTATATTTAAATATTAGTATAAAGTAAGGGTTTAAAATATTACAATAATAATGATAAACTACCATTGTGTTTGTTACAACAATAATAATAATAACAACAATTATTATTTCATTTTATTATTGTTTTATTCGCCAGCATATTGTATATTCAAGAAATGGCTAAAAACACATCTCTTCCATCTTTAGTTGACCCTCTATCTCTAGCACTCTCTATTCTAATTCTATTTTATCTATTTTCTTTTTTATTTAAAAAAAAAAAAACACTTTACCCTTTAAGACTAGCACTCTGTTTGTTTTCTATCTGCTTGTTTTCTCTAAAAAAAAAAGCCTCAAACACTAGCTTTCTCTATTCTTTTTCTGTTCTATCTATTTGTTTTCTTTTTATTTATTATATAATTCACACACACACACAAAAAAAAAAAAAAAAACAACAACCTTGCTACGTGTACTGCGTTGGGATGACTGAGACTTGTTTTAGCACTTGCTGAGCAAGTGTTGATTTTGATTGCTACTATTGTCCTCATTTGTAAGTCGCTTTGGATAAAAGCATCTGCTAAATGACTAAATGTAAACTTAGACCTGTTTTAACTTCTCCAAGGAATTTTCCCTGATTTCTTGATTCTCATAATCGTCAGGGAGTGTCTCTGCTCTACATCGACTGTGTAAAGGTGATTTATTGTAACACAATTCAGTAACAATACAGATGCTCGGCACTTTATAATCATTAAGTACCTTTGTGATGATTTCTGATTGTGTGTTGACTGTGATGGTGTCTGTCTCTCTTCCACAGTGAGGTCCTGTCGCCGGCGCGTGATGTCAGGTCAGAAGCGCCCCAGTGACCCCGGCAGCTCTGCCCCCCTCGGCGCTCCTCCGGAGAAGAAGAAGGGCGGTGAGGATGGAGAGGGAATGAGCACTGGATCTGGAGGAAGCACTGCTGTAGAAACGGTCATCAAACTGGGAGGCGGGTCCAACCAGGTGAGATGCTTTCTGGGGTCTTCATGTTTGATTTGAGCATTCCGTTGCCCCGATGTTTTTTGTCTGTCCGTGTCACTCATTTGAATTCCTCTGTTATATGAATGTGTGGCATTGTTATGGAAAAATGAATTCTAAATCTTTTCATTTATGAATTGTGGATCTTAAAACTGATTTCTGAATCTGGTCTCTTATCATTTGGTTCCCATTGACACTATTTCTTTCTTGCAGGAAGAGCAAGATATTAAAGCTCTGCAGATCAAAAACAGGAAGTTGGGAGAGGCCCTTGACCAAAGACAGGTAGATATAGACATATTTATGTTTAGTGTTACAAAAGATTTCTATTTTAAATAAATGCTTTTGAATCTTTTGAAATTTCTATTAATCAAAGAATCCTTAACCATTTTTTTTTTAACATTGATAAAAATAAGAAATCTTTCTTTAGCAGCAAATCAGCATATTAGAATGATTTCTGAAGGATCATGTGATATTGAAGACTGGAGTAATGATGCAGAAAATTCAGCTTTAGCATTACAGAAATTTTAAAATATATTCAAAAAGTTATTTTTAAATGTAATAGTATTTCATAGGATTACTGTTTTACTGTATTTTGATCAAATAAATATAGCCTTCATGAGTATAAGAGACTTCTTTTCAAAAATCTGATCAACCCCAAATTTTTGAATGGACCGTATAATGATTTAAACTCTTATTGTTATACATTGTGATTTGTCACTGAAAAATGTTGCAGGAATCAGTGATACGGACACATAAATACATGTATACATGCAGACGTAGACTGTTGTTGTTGTAGGTGATTGAGGATGAACTGAGAGAGAGAGTTGAGAGGCTGGAGACTCGTCAGGCGACAGATGATGCGAGTTTGTTGATTCTAAACAGATACTGGAACCAGGTAATATTTTATTTTTTATTTACTGTCTATATAATTTGAAGTTTCATTTCTCTCAAATGCAACCATTTTTAATCTTGATTTTTATTCCACCTTTCTCTTCCAGTTCGATGAAAATGTGCGGTTAATTGTGCGTCGCTATGACCAATCAGGGAGCGAGCCTGTGGAAAGCCAACCTCCTGAAGGACGGAGCTTAAAACCTGGAACACCAGAACCGGATGGAGACTCAAACCAGGAGAGAGCAAAAGACAGAGGTACCAAGAACTGTTGTAGATGGAAATCAACGGATTGCACAAATCTGTTAAATGCTTCTTACTATTTTTGGAAAAAAAATGACTTGTCTCAAACTTAATGTCTTGATCTGGATCTAAGTCTTGGCATGGGGCCTCAGACAAACAGCAGTCCATTTAAATAATATTAAAGGTCATAATTACCTCAATCACAGATCAGTACAGTGTCTGCTTATAACAGAAGTGTTACCATTACCATTTTAAGAGGTCTTACATTTTGGGATGTAAAAACATTAATCATGATACAGATTAATGTGTTAAATTTTACAAGGCTGGGATTTAATAAAATAAATGTCAGGGCTGCATTTATGGTTTCAGAGCTGTTCGCAATCACTAAATACTGCACATTTATGACAAGTGATTGCGTATGAACTATTAGCTGTGTTTCCATCACCCTGTTTTTACAGCATCACATCAGAAACAAGTAATGGAAATGCTAAATTTCGACAAAAAAAATCCCTTAATGTGCAAAAAAGTTTTTACGGTCGTTTGAGGTGGTTTTTGAATTGTGCGAAAAAGAGTTAATGTGAATAATAGGAGATGGAAACGCATTTGCAGAATAAATTCCTACATGCGCATCAAAAAAGTCATGCGACTTTGCGCCATGGGACGCCACGGCATAACTTGACTGACCAGCGGTCTGATCTTGTTGCACAGCATCTGAAATGTTGTGGTTTAATTTCAGAATGACTCTTTAGGTCATTCTGAAATGGCTGAGCAAAGTCTGTCATCAAAGTATTTCTGTATAATGCCTACCAGAACTGTCTTACACAACTGTGTTCACAAACATCAGGCATCCACGAAAGCAATGACCGCATTTATTTTGTTTCGTCTGCTCGTTCTGAGGCGCAAGTAATTTATTATATATGAACATTATTATATTCATTGGCTTCTCCTACTTTTCTTAGTGATATTTAATGCCTCTTTGAGTCGTTGGATGAACACAGAGCTTATCTACAAATGTTTTATGCAATATTCCAATTTTGTTAAGTTAAATTTGCAACTTTTGATGGAAACAGTGAAATGTGAAGTGTTTTAAGTTGTAATGTGTTATAGATGAATGTAACAGTACTTAAGAGTCGCAGAGTATTTATTTTTTTTTTTTTATGATTAACAGTTCTGCATTATGGATAAAATTATTATAACGTAAGCAAAATCCAATATCAGTTGACTTCTAATTTGTATGTATTGATATATTAGTGCATATCGCAGTTAAAATACATATGTATATAATAACTAAAACATGTCTTGTGTATTTCAAGCTGTTTTGCAGTTGAATGTGTGTCCCAGAGAGACAAAATATATTTTGAAACGTATTATCGGTTTGTTCTCTTTAGATATAAGGTATTAATTTTATTTGTGCAAAAAGTCTTAAATTTGATTTTAGAAACTGCAGATACTCAGTAAAGACTCACAGAGTTTGAATACTTTAATGAATTCAGAATTCTCTCTGTTCCTCTTCATTCAAATGGACAGCCTTTTTTTCCCCCCAAAGCCAGATCTATTTTTTTTTTATTTTTGTGAATCTATACCATGCCTTGGATAGAAATATGTTTTTGTTGTTATTCAAGATTCAAAGTGTTTATTGTCATGTGCACAATGAGGAAAACAGGTTTCCCTGTACAATGCAATTCTTTGCTGTCCACAGTGAATGCCAAGACAAGTGCAAAAACTTTGTAAAAAAAATAAAATAAAAATACACACACATACATATATATATATATATACACACAAACATTATAAAATGAAAAATAAAACTATGCAGCAGAAGTATAAATATAAACTATGTATAGATATAGAAAGTTTAGACTATGTACATCTGTATGTGCAAGTGTACAATAGTAACGTGCAAAATAACAGTACAGTGACATGTGCAAATGCAACTATATAATAATAATAGCAGCTGCAGCAGTAACATTAACAATGTGCAAATTGAGATGCAGCTACTTGATAATAATAGTAATGTTTCATACAGGTCAACAGGGGGAGGGAGTAAGCTCTTTTCTGGCCATGTTGGCCAGCAGCAGCAGTGAGGAGATAGACGCAGAGCTGCAAGAGCGATTGGAGTCCAGCTGCAAACAGGCCAGACGTGTGGTAGAAATCTACCAGAACCTGAAGAACACGGTAGACCAACTAAAGAAAGATGTGGAGTCTGGAACAGGTGAGACTAACAATCCATCAAATAAACTAAAAAACGAATCACGTTTTAACTTGCTGTTCATTCAGCGTTTTAACTTGCTCTTCCTCCAGATGGCAGTCTTTGGGATGTCGCCGTCGGCCTCAACACCCTCCTGACCAATGAGAATGAACGTCTCCGCCAGCTGACCGACAGCCTTCAGCAGAAGCATAGTCACATGACCAGTGAGGTTGGTGGTTGATTTGTTGACATGTTTATCTGGTAACTGTGTCATATTGAGTGCTCACAATGTATGTGTGTGTTTAGTCTCGTCCTCTGGGCCGTGCTGCGAATCGTGCTGATAACAGGATCAGTGAGCTGCAGGTTCTCATTGAGGAGCTGCAGTGGGACATGGAGAAAATCAGACGGAGAGAGAATCGGCTCAATGCACACCTTGTAGAGGTGCTGGAAAGGGTAAGTGGTTTTTGCCCTATAAAGTCAATCATAATAGACCCTGTTTAGCATCTTAAAGTGGTCATGAACTGCCTTTGCTTTTTTATTTTGTACCGTTCTCTGAGGTCCACTTATAATGTTATCAAAATATTTACATCCAAAAAACATCATAATTTAATATTTTCTGTCCTGCTTTTATCCCCCCTCATCAGAACGCTCTGTTTTAATTGGTGTGGCGCATTGTAGACTCAGAAGTAAACATCCACTGCTATGATTGGCTAACCGCGTACATTCATTCCTCATAGATGGACGCCGCTGTGATTTAGGTTTAAAACGCATAAATAACTCTGTACATCTCAAACGATCCGTAAGAAGAGAAAAGGCAATAGTGACCACGTAATGAAAATAGTTACTCACACTTTTGTTGCGGCATCACTGTCGGATCCAATATAGTCGACACGGCATCATTTAGTTTCAATCTTTTTGAAAATCCCGCATCGAATTGTCTCTCCGGTTACTGATGTAACCTCGGTTCCCTGAGATAAAGGAACGAGCGTTGCGTCATTAACGCTATGGGTAATGACGCAACGCTCACATGCAACTGAGTTCTTACTGACGCAGTCTGGAAGTTCATTAAAAATAAAGTTCATCGACTCTTTCCTAACGTTGGGATCAGAAGGAAGGCAACGCAAACACTGTTTTTCCTACAAACTGGCACTGCAGAGCGTCCTGTTGTTTTCAGAGCCATCTTTATCATTTAGTTTCTGCGTAGACCTGCACGTTCGCCTCTCTGGTAAACACTATGCGCGAATCGGTGGGCGGGGCTAAACAGGCAGTGATGTTGATCATCTTCTGCGGAGGCGGTGTTTATCCACACTATTACATCATAGATAAGAATATTACAAAAGCTGTTGTTTTGGCAGACTGCCTTCAATATAAGCTGTTTTTAGACTAATGACAAAGTTTTGAGTTCTGAAACTTACAGGATGTTTTTAATAGTACAATGACCTTCAAAAGATCAAGGGAATTTTGGTTTCTCAGTTCATGATTTTTTTAAAATAAGTGTTAAAGTGCCCCTATTATGGGTTATGAAAGGTTCTATTTTTGGTTTTGGGAGTCCCCAACAGCAGGTTGACATGCATGCAAGATCAAAAAACACTTTCATTTTCTTATAATATGGATTTATTTTTTACCTTATTTGCTCAACGACTCCCAGACGATTCGTTCAACGATTCATTTTTCCAAACCCCTCCTTTGCGTGACGCTAATCTGCGGTGATTGGTCCGATTGGTTGATTTCATTTAAAGCAGTGTTTGTGATTGTGAGCAGTGCTGATTTGTGTACAGCCGTTACCGGGGAAATGGCTATTTTTTGCCCCCAAAAGCCGCACCTAGTGGCAACAAGTGGGCGGGCAATATGCTAATGTTTCATTTTGACGTCAACATGAAACGGCTTAAGATTCGTTTTAAAAATGACTCGTTTCAATGATTCAGAGTCGACTCTTTCTTTTGAGAGGCAATAACTTTATACACGGTGCTCTTTCAGATTTAAAACTTTGCAGGATGTTTTCATTCACTTAGAGCTGTGTTACACACTGCATGAAAGGTAATTTTCAAAAATCCATAATAGGGGCACTTTAAATGGAATTTCACCCCAAATATTTTGTTAAATGCATGTTATTGATCTTATAGTGAATGATTCATTGATTTATTTTTTTTTGTTTGTTTGTTTTTTTGACCTCATAATATTTACAAAACAATCTCATAACTCAATCATCTGGTGAAAACGCCAGACTTCTCCAATCATTTTGTCCACTTAAACTCTACCCCTCTCGTACAATCGACTGTAATCTTGCATTCAGATCTCCCTCCATCCAATCAACAACCAATGAACTGAACAGAGTTCCCATCCTATATTTTTTTCTTTTCCAAGAATCTGGTTCACTCAGATATACATCACAATACAGAAGAAAAGGCCTACTTCCATTACATCGTGACTTTAATACAATCGCGTGATTGATTTCTGCATGTTATTCCGAAGAACAAAAATCATTGTCATCTTTCATCCCAGGCTTTCCTTTCCTTCTGGCATTATGTGGGACAAAAAGAACCATAAGAAATAGCCAAACAGCTATTTAGTCTACTGTTATGGATAATACAGACTTTAATTGAATGAATTTAATGTCAGTTACCAGTAATCTAGGTTACTGCAATAATAGCAAATGACAATGGATTTTTCAAAAAGCCACTGCAATATATCAAGAACTTATTTGTAATAGTAAACCCAAGATATAGTATATGTATTGTTTTACAATGTGTCATAACTGATATTATGCTGTTCCATCATAACCAGGTAACCAGTAAAGGTTATAAGGTGTATGGCGAAGCAAGCAGTGTATGTGGAACCATCACGATTAACAAAAGAAAGGTAAATGGCCAGTCATATGAACATTTAGTGTTAATATTTGCACTTGGTGTGAATGAATCTCACTGTAAACGTGAAGTAAGCAGCTATTTGCACACTGTAGAATCCTTCAGTTGAACACTGGGGTTGTTTAGTCTTCAAGCAGGTGCATCATATATTTTTTATATATATGTTTTCAGCTCTAGCAAATAAACTCTATCCAAAAGTTTGGGGTCTTTAAGATTTTTAAATATTTTTGAAGGAAGTCTCTTAAGCTCACCAAAGTTTCATTTATTTGATTAAAAACGCAGTAAAAACATTGTGTCTGTCCTGTTTTTTCCAAGCAATTTAGTGCATCCTTCTTGAACAAAAGTGTTAATTTCTGTCAATAAATAGAAACGTTTTCACGATATTCTAATTATTTGAGATGCACCTGTATATTGTTGACATTGGTAGAGCCTTGGCAAATGATTTTGTTATAGAATGTTTTGTTGTTTAAAGTGTTTTGCTTGTCATATAAGGGTACGTGTACAATGTCTTAACATTGATGCATAATACACCATTAAATCCTTTCTCGTCTCTTATTAGTTTGAGGAGATGAACAGTGAGTTGGAGGAGAACAGGGAGCTGGCGGAGAATCGGCTCAGTGAGCTCCAGAAGCTCCAGCAGGACCTGCAGACGGTTTACCAGGAGAACAATAACATGAAGGTAAAGCCCTCGAGACCACATACACCATTAACTTGTTAGATCCATCTTATGTTTATCGTGAGTATTGCCTCCTGTTTAGGCAATACCATATTAAATCTGATGTTCAGAGGCAGTCAACTGTTCAGCTCTTCAGAGTGGAAAATTACAAACCCCACACTTTCATATCTTGTCCTTGAAAGAAAGCTCCTTATGCGCTAACACTTGAAGACTCAGATACTTCTTTAAAACACTTCTTTAGTATCAGTGGAAGTTTCTGCAGCTTCCTGTAATGAAAAATAATTGTTGAATAGTAATAACAAAAGATTATAAAAAATAAATGTGAAATGGAATTGTTTAATGAAATGAATAGGAATGTAAAAATTGTGTGGTAACAGTAATATAATAATGAAATATATCGCAGGTTTCTGTGTTTTATGTTTTTAAGCATTCTTAGACCATAATATTAAAGCCACCAAGTCAAATAAACTGCAAAAAAATTTATGTTTGGTGTCAGTAAGATTTAGGGCTGCCCTCGACCAAGGATTTTTCTGGTCAACTAGTAGTCGTTCATTTTAAGCATTAGTCGACTAATCACACGTTTATTAATAAACCATTTAAATCATAATAATGAGCCTTTAATTGCCTAATAAGCGTTCAGACAAAGTGTTGCTTTGTTTTGGTTTACGAGATGAAGTCGGCGACACTAACTCATCATCTCCGCAGTAGTGTATGTGCCTGTATGCATTACATAATCTCAGAACATTTGTTTTCCATTTGAATTGGTTCATTTGAAAGTAGACATTTCACTCTCTATAGATATATTGTTAATGTCTGTAAGGCAAAGATATACAGGGAATGTCACGCTCAAGTTCACAGAGACCGAGACGGCAGAAAGCGCATCCTGTTTGCTTTCATTATTTTACAAAAGCACCATGTTTTGTTTTTATTGTGAGTGCACACAAATAAACATAGAGTCCTTACAGATTTGAAAGATGTATAACTCTTATCTGTATGACCAAAAATGAGGGAGTATTTTAAGAGTAAGTGACCGTACCGGCACCTGTCCTGCAACGAGCACTACTGTTCAGCTTTCACTCTCCGCACGGACACTTCAATAGCGCACATTTCTCTAGGTTAACATTAGATTGAGCGGCTATGTAAAGTTGCTAATACTTACATATTTCAGATGATAAGCCATATTTGTGGTGGATGAATGGCGAGCGTTTGGATGTCCTGCCCGATGTACTGTATTATCATAGACCAGCCGTTAATGATCTGTCTGTCACAAACTGCGTGACTTTGCCTGTGGATTTTTTTTGTTTGTTTGTTTTTCTTCTGCAGCGAATAAAATTTTTAAAAAGCCTCTTCTGGTTGACTAACGATTAGTCGATTATTAGGGGGCAGCCCTACAGATTATTTATTTATTTAGTTTTTAGAATGAATGCTTTTATTTGAAATAATGCCTTAAATTGATCAAAACTTATAGAAAGCTTTTGTAACATTATAAATGTTTGTACTTTTTCAAATAAATCCTATTCTTTTGAACTTTCATCAATGAATCCTGAAAAAAACTATCATAGTTTCCACAAAGATATTAAGTAGCACAGCTGTTTTCAACATTGATAATAAGAAATGTTTCTTCAAATCAGCATATTAGAATGATTTCTGAAGCATCATGTGACACCGAAGACTGGAGTAATGATGCTGAAAGTATAGCTTTGCATCACAGGAATAAATTACATTTTAAAAATGTATTCAGATAGAAAACAGTTATTTTAAAATGTAATAATATTTCACAATATTACTGTTTTTACTGTATTTTTGCTCAAATAAATGTAGTTGTAAGAGATTTCTTACAACTACATTTATTTGAAAAATCATACTGACTCCAAACATTTGAACGGTAGTGCACTTTATATGAATAATGCTTTTAGAATCATTCAGATTCACTAATAAGACATGCATTGTTGTCTCGGTCAGGTGGAGCTGTTATCCAGGGCTGAGGAGGTGGCCAGAGATAGCGCAGAGTATCGCTGTCTTCAGTCCCAGTTCTCTGTGCTCTATAATGAATCACTGGTGCTGAAATCTCAGCTGGACGAGACCAAAGCTCGACTTAACACGACCAGGACCGCCCGCCTGCGCCAGCTGGACCACATGGAGGTACATGGAGTGATAATGTGAATAAACAGTGATTTCAATGATGTTAGATGATGCAGGCTCATATACAGATGTTGGTTGGTTGTACACTTCATTGATGGGTCATAATTTGTGGATGTTATTGTCATTAAAGCATGAGTCAGATGATAATTTATGTGTTTATATCAGAATGACGAGGTGTCCTTGCAGCGTAAGGTTCGTACTGAAGTGATTCAGTTGGAAGACACGTTAGCACAGGTGCGCAAGGAGTACGAGATGCTCAGGATCGAATTTGAGCAGACATTAGCTGCTAATGAACAAGCAGGTAAACTTCCTCTGCTCTCTTTATAATGGTTTTGGTCTCTTTTTGCTCAGATCAGCTTTTGGAATGACTCTATAGTGCTCTCTGGTTCTTTCTCAGGCCCAATAAACCGTGAGATGAGACATTTGATCAGTACACTGCAGAATCATAACCAGCAGCTGAAGGGAGAGGTGGTTAAATATAAACTCAGACTGAGAGAGGCTCAGCAAGAGCTCAACCAGGTTAGAGCACAAACTTACTGACTCTAATATGTTTTGTTAAAAAATAAGTAGTTGCTGAAGTTTCTGTCCTTTCTTGTAGCTGCGTGCTGCCAAAGGTAATGCTGCTATCCAATCACAGTCCAGCACAGAGATGGATGTGAAGGAAGAGACCGCCTCCCCACACACACCTGCCCCGACGGGTGACGTTACCATGAAGACTGAGCCAGATAGTGGCTCCGCCACATCCAGCACCACTGGTACACACTCTTATCTTTACCTGATGGTGTTTGCCAAGGTATTAGCATTGTTAATTTTGTACTGCACCATTTGTGTGACGGATATGGGTAATTCAAATAGTGCAGCTTGGTCAGAAGAGGTTTGTTACTTTTCACATGGCGGACAATTGTAATCACGTTGGGTTGGACGATGTATCAAAATATAATCTAAATCTTGAAATGGCTTAATGCAGTGGTCAGATAGCAGAGGCTTTAATTTAGTGGGTAAATGGGCTGCCAGTTTTACAATTTAGTGTGGCACTGTGTTCATTTGCACGCTTGTAAATACAGTGTTGCGCTTCACTCTGAAACCAGCAGCTTTTATATTTGCAGACAAACTGCCAAAATAAAAGACTGATGGTTTTAATGTTTGAAAATAAAGAAATTAAGATGGAAATATTAGTATTGTAATTTTACAGTGTAAAATCAGACAAAATTTGTTACTTTCTATTAAATATAATTCTATTGCAATATATTCCTTATTTACTGGAGTGTCTAATTACATTAAGTGCAATTAGCCTGCCTTGTTGGCAGAGGCTATTTACACTAACTCTGCCCACCAACGTGTGATTGGGATAGTCAACACTACAAAAGAAGATCGTGTAACAACAGCTCCAGTGGCGTAGATGCTAAAATGCGTGCCGTAGTCATTTTTGACGCGATTGACCCGAGTTCGAAAACACCTTTTGCCAAACTTTTTCCTCCCTTTTCAAATTTCATATCACATCAGAAAGGCATTTATTTTCGATAGAAATGAAGGGAATAATCGAAAAGGTGAAAATAAAGTATTGGGTAGTGTTAGGGTAGGTGTAGGAAGGGATTTATTGTTCCAATAAGGTGGCATCCATTTAAAAATTAAAATTAAAATTATAATTTTCACTCAATACATTGTTATTGCATTGTATTTTTTAATGTACTACAATACAGAGGTGCAGATAATTGCCACTATTTGCATTAAGTAGTATAAATAGCAGAAAATCCTGCTATTTCAACATGGTGTAAAAAGAATCTATAGCTATTTGCACTGTGTAAATAGCATATCGCTAAGAAAGTACTGCTATTTTCACTGTGTAAATAGAATCCATTGCTTTCCACTGATCCATTGATTTTTCTTTTGTTAATGAAAGAGACTGAGTTGATTTTTGTAAAGAGTAAATCCCAAATCGTTCAACCCCAAAAGGATTGTTCACTCTCAAAAAAGACTTGAGACATTTTTAATTTTTTTTAATGATTTTTATTTTCTGTGCAAATGCACTTCTTAACAAAATTGCCCTAATCATTCTTAACAGCATCTTTAGAAAATTGCTGAATATTTTCATATCTGTAAAAATATCCTCCTGTATGTTTAAAAAAACAAAAAAACAAGCAATGTCTTTTTTTCCCGGGTGGTGCAGCTTTAATTACATGCGCTATATTGTTTTATATTGTAGAGATGTTATGGTTGGATTTATCTTTTTCTTCTATTTTAAGAATTTACATATTTTCTCTTCAGGTGTAACAGTAAAGACTGAACCAGGTACAGACACAGAGACCGTAGTGAAAGAGGAGGAAAAAGAGAAAGAAAAGGAGAAGGACAAGGAGAAAGAGAAGGAGCAGAGAGAAAGAGAGAGGGTGACTCGTGGGAGTACTGGAGGCGTAGCGGTGAAAGAAGAGAGAGAGAAAGCCAGCACCAGCAGCAGCCAATCAGAAGACCTAGCAGCTGAACGCTGCACTGTGATTGGAGGACCCAAACGCAAGGAGATGGATCAGCTGAAAATAGTGCGGGTGGACCTAAAGTAAGTCATTCTGCTTGATATGTTGATTATAATGGTGAAAATGACTGTGGGAAGTGCTAATAATGATAATAAGGAAGCTGATAGTAATGATGTGATTATGATACAGGAAAGCCCAAGAGTCCCAGAGGGAGATGAAGCTGTTGTTGGATATGTACCGCTCAGCACCGAAAGAACAGAGAGATAAAGTTCAACTGATGGCAGCGGAGAAGAAAGCAAAGTCAGAGGTGGAAACCATATAGAGCTCAATTTGTACACTGTTGGAAGCACAACATTTTAGAATATCAGATTAATTGAAGAAATCATCAACAGATTAATCACTTATCGAAGTAGTGCAGCCATAAACTGTTTATTCTCATATTGTGTGTGTTTGTGCAGGCCGAGGAGCTCCGTCAGCGGGTGCGAGAGCTGGAGGAGAGGGAGAGGAGGGAAGGAAAGAAGATGGCCGACGAAGAGGCCCTGAGAAAGATCCGCTCGGTGGAGGAGCAGATCGATATACTCAATAAGAAAGTCTCTCTTGCTAAGCAGGTAGAGCTGTGATTTACTGAGTAATGAATGATAAACATTCTGCTGGAAAATTCTCAATCGGTCACTCTCTCTCTGTCTCTCAGGAGGAAGATGCTTTGCTGAGTGAGATGGATGTTACTGGCCAGGCGTTTGAGGACATGCAGGAGCAGAACATTCGTCTGATGCAGCAGCTCAGAGAGAAAGATGACGCCAACTTCAAACTCATGAGCGAACGCATCAAATCCAACCAGATCCATAAACTCCTCAAGGAAGAGAAAGAGGAGCTCGCTGACCAGTTGCTCACACTCAAAACACAGGTGGGTGCGCTTGGAGTTTTGTGGTGTTTTCATCTTTGAGTGAATTGTTTGGATTACGGTGATTTGTTTTTATGATCTTCAGATTGCACAATTGTTCTGGGAAGTTGCATAGGTGTTTTTTTTTTTTTTACCTTTAATGGTAAGGTTTTTTTTACATTATTAAATTTGTATATGGACATTTCTTTAGGGAATATACATTTCTCAAAGAGATTTAATTTATTGTAAATTACCCCTCATGAGTGTAATTACCATTTCCTCCATATAGTTTCCATCATCACTAATGAATATCAATGTCTGATTTTCATCCAGGAGGGAAATGTGACGTTTACATCCACGGTTATCTTTTTGCTATATGACATTGCAGGTCCGAATTTACCAAACTTAAACTTTAGTATACTGCATAAGACTGAAATCCTCCACAAATGCTTTGGTTCCTGTTCTCCACATTTGCAACTGAACAGTACATAAGATGTGATTTTCCTCTTTCTCTTAGGTGGACGCGCAGCTGCAGGTGGTTCGGAAGCTAGAGGAGAAAGAGCGCCTCCTGCAGGGCACCATCAGCGCTGCAGAGAGGGAGCTGGGGCTCCGCACACAGGCTTTAGAGATGAATAAACGCAAGGTACAACCACATACCAGTTGCAGATGAACTCACATATATGCGATTTGTCTACTTGCAATATCATAAATACTATGTGGGGGGAAAGTAGCAATTAAAAAAACTTTTAATTCTGTTGTAGGCGCAGGAGTCTGTGCTGCTCTCGGAGGAGGTGCGCACTCAGCTGGAGGGGGTGCAGCAGAGGTTGAGTGCGGTCAGAGAGGAGGTGATTGAGAACAGCATTTCTCGAGAAAAGGAGTCTTTCAATGCCCGACGTGCACAGGTGCGCATATGATGATGAACCGTTGATCAACTCAATGCCAGCTTAACATGTCATGTGTAACAGCCCAGCATTTGAAAAAATAAGATGCTGATTTGACCTAATATTGCATAATTTGAGGATACTAGGTTCAAAGATATTAATAAATATCTAATATCTATCTATATGAATGTATGTTTGTATCAGCTTTAATGCACTTATCAAAAAAAAGTAGTTGAATGTTTTGGTTTTAATGATAAATAAGTATTCCAATTGTATCATTACATATGCTTACAATATGCAAAGGAATGGGGAAAAAGTCAAAATCAGGATTAGGCATAAATCATGTCTTCAGAATCATTCATACATATTAAAATCATCTGAGAATTGAACAACTACTTGTAACCTGGCTCAAAGGAAAATAGGAATCCTGTCTTTGTGGCAGTTTTCCAGGTGATTAAGGCATAATACAAGACCTTTTCACTTTACAAATGGCAAAAATGCAACAAAATGTATCACATTTTGTAATAAAAGTGACGTGCTGGAGCAAAACCGTCACTGTTTCCTTAAATCAGCACCCCAAAATTAGTAAGAAGCAAATATTGGATTTGATTCAGCAAATATGAAGGTAGTTTAATCAGGGGTTAAATGATGTTGAACTACATACTGTTGGTCATCTGTCAACAGAAAGTGATGTACTTTGTGAATAGGGGTAAAAATGGTGATTTTGTGCAATTTTGTTTAACCTGATGTTTGCTTTACCTCATAGGAGGACATATCCAAACTACGCAGGAAGATAGAGAAGGCCAAGAAGCCTGCGGAGAACATCCGAAATGGAGATGAGATCCTGAATGAAGAAATAAATGACTACAAGGTCATTTACGTTGTCCAGTTGTACGGAGTTACAGAAAGAGTTTTGTTTTCATGTCTTTGATGGATCTTTTTTTTCTGTTTCACAGGCCCGGTTGACATGTCCATGCTGCAATTCACGTGTAAAGGACGCTGTTTTGACAAAGTGCTTCCACGTTTTCTGTTTTGAGTGCGTGAAGACGCGCTACGACACCCGTCAGAGAAAGTGCCCAAAGTGCAATGCCGCATTTGGTGCCAACGATTTCCATCGCATCTACATCGGATGAGACTTGTGATTCACGGTATCTGCATCTATTTGGTCCAGTTGCTCAACATTGTTCAGAGGGTGGAGTTCGTCCTGTAATGTTGGGTGAACATCAACAGTTTAACATTCCACTTGTTTTCTCTACAAAAACATCCAAAATGTTCCAGCGTCGGTTTTGCAGAGCTAACCTGGTCACATTCCACAGGTTTGTCCTAGCCAACACTTCTCACAACAAATGCTGCTTCTTGCTTCCAGGAGTGTCCTGAATGTTTGCTGATATCTTTTAAGTTAATACTGCCTCGACCAGATCTCCCATTCCACCTCAACCTTACATTTACAACCCAGAGCCAATGTGAACCCACCAACATAAGCAAGACCTGTCATTGAAAACAAACTGCCTAGTCGACTAGGCAATAGCTCATTTGCGTTCAGTTTGCTGAACAGCTGGTATTGTAATTTTTGTACTGTCTACTTTTTTTTGACTGCCTGTAGTGATGGTTGTGCAACTGCTTTATTGAAATTCATTAAAGTATTGAAATGGATTGACATCATTTCTTTATGCTTTATTTAAGTTGTCACTAATATGTGATTTAGCTGATGCTTAAACTATTTTTATAGTATATTCTTCTGGATTTATGTTAGATTAAGCATTTTATGCAATGGTGATAGTTCATAAATCAAACCGTGTGGAGTTTAAATCTGCAACCATGTTTCTTTCCACATTGTTTTTAAATCGAAAATGGTATGATTATAATTGGCAAAAGTGTATGAAGTTTATTACGAAGTTCAAAAAAGGTAAGAAACAGTAGGCTAAATGCAGACGACATTTATCTCCCTCTCAGTAATTTAAAGTAAAAAAAAACAAAGAAAAGAAAGAATTTGACTAGTAAAAACTAATTTAAAAAAATGATTTTAAGTTACACTGTAATTTAAGCTGTCCTTGTTACAGTGTAATTATACCTTAATACAAGTACTGGGTAATAATTAACAAATTTAGGGTTTGGATTAGGGTTAGTTGCATGCAAATTATGCATAGTTTACTGTTATTACCAATGTTGGGTGTAATGCATTATCAAGTAATTACTGTACTGTAATTACTTTTCCCTTGAAAAAGTAAGGGATTACAATTCTTTTTTTTCTTTTTTTTTTTTTTTTGTAATTTAATTAGTTACTTCTGATATAATTGCATTAAATTCTGTATAAACTATAGAACAATTCTATATAAAACAATAGCGTTTAACAAAATCTAACATCTAAATTTTAAATGTATGTTTTTAGTCTAGCCTTTCCCTTTAAATATTTGGTCAGTTCAAAAATAATTTATGCAATTTATATTATTTAAAATGTTATTTATTTGAATGAATTAAAAGACTTCAGTTATATGTCAATCCTTATATTGTTCAAATAGCCGAGGTTGATATAGAATTTAGAAAGTACAGTTACACTTTATTTTAAGGTGCCCTTTTTACAGTAATTATATATTTAAGTACTGAGTAATATTAACTACACGTACTTACTATATGGTTAGGGTTTGGCTTAGGATGCATGTAATTATGCATAATTTATTGTTATTATAATAGTAAGTACATGTGTAATTACTTTTTAGAGTAACTTACCCAATGCAATAAGTAAATGTAACAAGGACACCGTAAAATTAAGTGTTTAATCTAATAATTGTGAGTGTAATGTTATTCAGTATATTTTATTATATGATGAGACGTACGCTCATTTTAACTCAGTGAATTTAAGACTCACTACAGTTAATTTATATCCTCATTTTTTCCTCTTTTCATATTTGGTCTTCAGTGTCTACTAAACGAAGCTCAGTAAAAAGCAGATGTCCCGGCGTGCTGCAGATCCACCCGCGCCTCGATCGGACGCTTATGGAACGCCAAGTGGCTCATAATTCGCCTTTAACCAGACGCCTGGTTATGGTAAGCCCTTAGGCTCAGAATTACGCTATAGATTGATCGCGTTTACAGCCAAACGCCGTCAAATACGGCGTTCTAAACAGTATTTGCGCCGCAAAATACGCCGTTGTGATTACAAACGCCGTAAAAAACGCACGAAAATACATCAATGACGCCGTATTTGACAGCGTTTTAGTGTGCATGAAAAGCGCCGCTTTTTACGCGGTTCGTATTGCCATATGACGGCGTAAAAAACGCCGTTTTGGTTGAACAGAGCACGCGTCATTTACGGCGTTTTCCTTATAGTATAATGAGCCACGCCCGCTGATTTCCACAGCCAGTAATATTGAACTGTTCTCACCCAATCAATGATGAACAGAACCAGACCAGACTAATTCACCATGGATCGTTTTAGCGGAAGAAGTGCCTGTGAACTGATAGGAAATATTTATGTACAAAGTCACTTTATCTCTACTAACACTGAACATAGGCCAATTCCACATCTTTATCATACTTTAATTGTTAATTACATGGACAGCATTTTAGCATACCAACCCCATCTGCATGCTGCTAAGCGATTGCGCTGCTGTCGCCACAGTCCTGACATAAACGAGCATTTGCACGCTGCTGTAGTTATAAAAATACACCGTTTTAAAGGTATTTTAATATTTTTATTGTAGCGTCATGTTTAGGATTAATCTCCAATCTGTCTATAATATGCTATCCAATAACTGCAAAAACTGCCCAGAACACACATGAAACTAGTCACAAAACAGAGTAGTGTTGGGTTTTTCCAGGTAACAGCAACAAGGTAGTCACTTATTGAGATGGCATACATTTTCAGCAGCACAGTGAATGTTTAAGACATGAAAGATTATAATGGTTTGTGTTTTATGCTTAAGCACATTGTGTCTGGCTATACCTGTGACTTTGAAGACCAGATGATGTTTTGTGAACAGTAGAATGCAGAAAACCAACCAAATTCCAAAGGGTTTACATTTTTATTACTATAATTTTTTTTTTTTTTTGCAAACAATCTGAATCTTTACTTTTTTAAAAAAAAAACAAAACAAAACAAAAAATACCAGCTCTGTTAAACAATTTGCTGCAAGATTTAAGTGGATTTCATGGCCAGAGAATAAATAAGTCTTACACTTGTATGGGATCTAGGAGCTTTTTATTTTAACAACATTAAAAGTTCACATTCCCAATGACACTCGTGAACATAAATCAAAATGACAGTATCTTACAATATTTTACATCATAATACAATGGCAATCAAAAGAGTTCAACAGTATAAGTGACAATTATTGAGGTCCAAACATATGGGGGGGAGTAGGGGTGTGGAAATATTTGACTAAAGTTTTGTGGATGATTTGGACAGTTGTTTTGGTATCACAAACATTAAGGTGGAAAACAAAAAGTGTAAAAAAACAAAACAGCTTGTGATTGTACAATGCTCTCTTCCACACTCAATAACCATGGCCGAGGTGTCCTTGAGCAAGGTACTGAACCCCAACTGCTCCCTGGGTGCTGCAGCAAAAATGGCTGCCCACTGCTCCGTGTGCGTGTGTGTGTGTGTGTGTGTGTGTGTGTGTGTGTGTGTGTGTGTGTGTGTACGTGTACGTATGTACTCGGATGGGTTAAATGCAGAGCACAAAGTCAGAGTATGGGACATCATACTAAGCCACACATCACTTCACTTTTTCATCTTCCAACATAGTTGTGTAAGAAATAAAAAGATACATACTGCATCACTTATACCTGGTTTCACAGACAGGGCTTAGACTAAACCAGGATTAGGCCATAGTTCAATTAGGACATTTATGTAGCTTTTATTAACATAAAAAAAACAAAACAAAAAAAAAAAAAAAACACAACACTACTGGTGTGCATCTCGAGACAAAACAATGGCACGGACATAATTTAAGAACAGTCAGTGCAAGTTTCTTTCAATTAAAACAGCTCAAATATGCATTTTAGTCTGGGACTAAGCTGAAGCCTTTTCTGTGAAACCAGGGGTTAGCGTTAAAAAAAACAAAAAACTGTTGCCAAATATATACCATACCAGTATTTACTTCAATCCAAACAGCAAATGTTTTATATAAATGGAACAAATGAAGAGCCCAGAGGTGCATTTGATTGTCTACGTCCAATATACCTTCACTCTCCAGGAAATGGAAGAGTTTGTAGTAAACATTAGTCAGTCCCTGCCACGTCACCCCAGAGCCTCTCAATTCTTCGGTCATGAGTGCTCCTGCCTCTTCCAGATCCCCTGAAAATGTTCATAACACAGAAAGCATTGTCTTCTCCTCCATGATCCGTCCTATCCCTAGAAGGCACTCCACATCTGGCCACGGCGTTTAAGAAGCAATGCATTACAATACTGCTGCGGTTGTTGGTGAAGGCATGGAGGAAGACTATAAGATGGCTGCAGCTGTTGATACCCTCATGAATGACAGTTCTCCATCTAAACCAAAACATAAACGAGAGAGTCATTAGACAAACAAAACAATTGTACAGTACTTATTTTAATGTCTCATGCTTATATATAGCAAAATATATTAATATTGTAGAATTTTACAAAAAATAAATAAATAAATAAAAAACACTATTGCTACGTAACCCATGTATATTTACCTCATTAATTTATGGTTGCCAATTTGCCATCAAGGTGCCACAGGGTGTCCGGTCCAGCGACACTGTAGAGTCTTTGTGGTCTTTGGGATATTGCCCTAGGTTCAATTCAAACTAAACTCCTCTGCACTGTTTCTCTGGACCCAAACACCATCTGCCAGTAACTGTGCCCTCACAGCCTCAGATCCAAGCTGGTCATTCCCCAGCCATGAAGTCAGCAACCATTTCATCGAGCGCAGCATCTCTTATGTCGGAATATGACACGGAACCACTCAAACTGAACTCCCTGGAACAAACATATGCAAACATAACTACTGTTAATTTTCAATATATAATTCATATTAATGCAGAAACAATTATATATTACCACTCATATGGATTAATGAGGTTGAAAATTCTACTTTGAATCACAGGAATAAATTATATTTAATATATTCCAGGAATAGGCAACATCGGTCCTGGAGTGTTGATGTCCTGCAAAGTTCAGCTCAAACCCTAATCAAACACACCTGAACAAGCTAATCAAGGTCTTCATGATCACTAACCCTGCGTCCCAATGTGCATACTATCCACCCTATCTGCCCTAAATAGTATTGAAAATTACTACGATCACACAGAATTTAGGATGGATAGTATGCACATTGGGACACAGGCTTAGGCTACAGGCAGGTGAGGTTTTTTCAGGGTTGGAGCTACTCCAGGACTGACGTTGCCCATCCCTGATATATTTAAATAGAAGTGTTATTTCAAGCTGTAGTACTAAAGAATATTATGGTTTTTACAGCATTTTTACAGTATCAAATAGATGTAGCAACGGTGAGAAGAAAAAACTTCATTACATTTTTTTAAAAAAAAGTACAGTTTACCCAAAAACAAAAATTCCATCATTATTTACTAACCCCCCAGGTCATCCATAATGTATAACAGTGGTTCCCAACCACATTCCCAGAGCCCACACCCTTTTCAGGTTTTGGAGTTGCTTAACAGGCTGAATCAGTTGTGTTTTATTAAAAGAAACATGCAAGATGTGCCGTGTTGGTTTGGTGGGGTGGGATCCAGAAACGTGGTTCAGCGCCACTGATGTAGATGTCCTTTTTAGCAGAACAGAAAATATGATTTCAGAAGAAAACATTTTTCTCCATTTAATGCAAGTGAACAGAACTCAACTTAGACCATGATGTTCCAAAAGTCCTTGTTTAGGTTATTAAGCATTTTCTCTAGCAAAATGAGCAGTTATTTTCAGGAAAAATAATAATGTGTATATGCGCACACTTTTTATATATAATTGCCACCACATCACATGTGACCCTCTCAGCTTGCATACATCACAGTTGTGAACTGAAGTAAACCATCTTGTGAATGGATATCACAGAGCTTTTTGTTTTTAAATAAAAATCTTACTTGCGCTTAAAATATGGATTTTGGGCTGTCAAATGGTCTATATTGAGCCCTGTTCACTTGCATTAATAAAATCCTGGAATATTTACCTCAAAAACAGGGGTTCTCAACTCTGGCCCTTGAGTGGTCAGCTGCTGGTACAGTAATCAGCCGCGCTCTTACCCATTCAAGGTTTCTTTGCAATATCTAAAACCAAAAGACGACGTTAAAAATAAGCAATGGAGGTGCCAAAATATTGATGTCATTTTATACTAGATCCTTTTAAAAACACGAAACACAAATACACAGTTTTAAGATTCAAAATATGATATTTGATGTTACAAAACGCTTATCTAGCACCCCTCAAACCGATCATATGGAGAATATTCGACTATTAAAATTGATATCACAAAAATAGAACATTTCAAATATGAAGTTAACAAGCATAACATTATAATCCTTCGGAATAATAGTAATTTTACGAGATTTTAAAGACAAGGTTTTAAGTCATCACTAATGTCATGTGTTGGATAATAGCAAAGGGTTGGTGAGAGTTAGTGTATTTGTGGGAAGTTCATAAAAATTAACAAAAACGATTCGTGGAGTAAAAACTATCCAAAATTCGTTAGACCATCAGACCTTGCAGAAAGCTAGCTTTATGTATGTTAGCTTTAATGTAACTGTTAAGCATCAGTGGCCGCTCCTAAATGAGCTGATGAGCTGAATGAATGAGCATCGACGGTAATTAAGAAACAGATTGACAGACAGCAATGTTTTAAGAAGTCTGAACAAACAATCCTTACCTTAATAAAGTTGATTGGCGCACATTGGGTCTAAAATCTCCTGTCAGTTGTCGATTGCAATCCTCCAATGTCCGCTTACTAAGCAAAATGAAGTTTAGATTTACCATGATCTTAATTTGATGTGAATTACTAAAATGATCAATTGGTCTGGTCTGGTTCTGTTCATCATTGATTGGGTTCACTTCCTCAGAAGTTTTTCTTAACAAATAAAGTTAAAGAAATATCTTATAAAATAATTCACAGGTTTTATCCTGTTAAACGGTTTTAGCAGAAATTTAAAAGTGACATTGATGCATCTTGTTCTTTTTGTGAATTTTCTTCTGAAACTGTGGCTCATTTGTTTTGGGAGTGTCCTTTTGTTCAGTCTTTCTGGAATAACGTTAATGCTCTGATTGTCGAAAATATTTTTTATGATTTCTCTTTATGTTATAAACACATTCTTTTTGGGTTTTATGTTAAAGATAAGAATCTATTTAATGCAAGTTTTTGTATAAATCTCCTGTTATTTATTGGAAAGTTTTATGTCCATAAATGTAAATATACTAAATGTAAACCCCACTCTAACATCTTCAAACAAGAAATTAAGTTGTATTTAAATACAATTTCAACGTCTGTTAATAAGAAAGCTATAAAAACATCTAGAACTTGTGCCATGTTTAAGATTTTTCCTTAATGTACTTATATCTTTATTTGTATGCCCTCTTTTTCTTTTTTTTGTATGACTCCTTTCTGTCAATTTTAAAGAATTTTCTATATTATATTGCTTTTTCTGTTATCTATTAATCCTTAAGTATTTTTTTTTATTATTGAAAGGTATTTTGTATGTTTTGTACATACTGTTCTTTTCTGTTTGTTTTGTTCGTACTGTAATCTTTATTATTATTGCAATAAAAAAAATCATTGATTGGGTGAGAACAGTTCAGTATTACTGGCTGTGGAAACAAGCAGGCGTGGCTCATTATACTATAAGGAAAACGCGTAAATAACGGCGTCAAAAACGGCGTTTTGTATGTAAACGCGATTTATCTATAGCGTAATTCTGACCCTTTGGGCTTGCCATACTCAGACACCTTTAACATCCACAGATCCTCACAAACTGGATTAATTTCGGATACTTGCTCAATAAACGCAAAAAAATAGACTTTTGCGCGTTTTTATTTTTTTTATTTTTTCTTCATTAAACTGTTTCTAAATTAAACTGTATCTTATTTTATCTTTATCGACGCTGTGTTGTACGATACCATATACAGTCATCTAGGCGCTATTTTTAAGCGCCCTTGGCTCATGCTTGAAGCGACTGTCTTTGAGAACTTAATTTTAGTATTAGCCTTTATATGAGGAGCTCAGCGTATGCCATCTAATTCTGTTTGTTCAGTTGGGTTTTTGTTTGCTTATTGTTTTTTGACAAGCCTGAACTTGTACATTTGTTCACCCATGAACTAGTTTTCTCATTAAAAACCTATTCATATTTTTTTTTTTTCAAGGTTAATGAAACGCAAAGACGACCGCTGGATAAAACCGATCAGCTGTTATAGTTACACATCGATTATTCAGTGTCTTTTTTAAGATCTCTCTTGATCCGGGTTTTTAAGGATGTCTGTTCACAACGTTGCCCCGAGAAGCTCGGAAAAGCTGCTTTTCTTTGTGTTTTTGGTTCTGGTTCGGTCGGTCTTGTGTCATGGGTTTGCTGAAGAGTTCACCTCAGGCTCTTATGATTTTGTTATTCTGGAGCCTCTGGACGGGTTGAGAAAATACCTGGAGTCTATTGTTGGCACCCATGTGATTGAGATGTGCGCTGAGGTAACTTTTTTGGTTATTTGTGAAATTATCATTTTTCACTTCCCACAGGAATATATTGCTCATATTTGTTCCCACTGAATCTGAAACTGTAAAGGAGAAACATGAAATTACACAGGTTTTTTTGCCTCAGGAGAAACATCTGAGAAGCATGAGACTTCATGCAAAACAAAGACATTTAGACAAAACAATTGAGATTTTGAAGAGATCTCGTTTATTTTATATATATATATATATATATATATATATATATATATATATATATATTCTGATACTGGACCTTCTCTTATTCCCTAATGAATGCTTATACTTGTGGTATGTGGTATTCACATTTCTCTCCCCACTTTTATCCCTCTCTCATGTTGCCCCTTGACTTGTTAATCCTCTTTTAACCCTTTCCTCTCCTCCACTCATCCTTTGGCCTAATTTCCTCTGCTTATGTCCCCTCACCCAACCGCCCCTCGCCTCTCTTTGACCCAGAATGCTGTGTTGTACCTTGACTCAGTGTTTGGCCCAGAGAACGTCTATTCTGTTGCAATGGTAAGAACCAGTAAAAGTGTCAGAGCAGTCACACTTGTTTTGACACGTACAAGCTCGTCCTTGTGTGTTACTGTCTATGTGAAAGCGACAGCTGCTCCTGAGGAAAAATGCCAGAACAGGTGTGCAAGTGCTTGGCGGCTCACGCCCAGAATGGCAAACAATGATACTTTGTATAGTGATTATTTTCTTATTGACATCCTTTATGAAGTCATGCACACTGTTTCTGATTGTTTGTGTTCGTCTTTCGTCAAATGAGGTGACCTTGTTCCATAGAGAGTGTCTTTTTGATCACAAGTAATGTATGTGTGATAGCTGTGCATGCTGTGAGTGATAAAGTTAAGCTGGATGCCCAGCTGTCATTCTGGCAGCTTTGCTTGCACACGCACACACACACTTAGCTCTATTTGTGTTGTGATGTGCACAAATACTATTAAAGATTATAGCCTACTTCCTTACCAAACTTGCATGTTTGCCCCCTTTGTTTGAGTGTTTACAAATCAATCTTGATCGCAAATCGTCTGAAGTGTTCTCTTCGCACCCTTTAAAAATAATGTTTCGGGTTCAGTACAAATGTATCTGGCATGCTTTTTTTTCAGAAAGTAATTTCTACTTATCCCTCCATATGTAAAAACATGAAAAACACATGTAAAAATCATGTTTTCTGCACTTACCGTGGAAATATGACATCCTGGAAGGTTTAAAACCAGAAATGCACAGCTCAGACGTCTCTTAAAGCTCTTACATTGATTGTTCCATACAATAATGTGTTATTTGAGCTAAAGTTGTCCACATTGTTGTCTTAAGTTGTTCTAAACTGTTTTGCTTCAGAACCCAGATTTTATATTAAAAATCAAGAGATGAACAATGAAGTAGGCTACCACATTCAAACCGACTATTATTACAAGGAAATGCATATACCCAACAATATTCAAAATTACGGAGCCCCACACATGACATGCAGGAAAAAAACAGTAGGCTAAATCATGTGCACGATTTACTATTTCGTTCCCTCGATTTATAAATTGTGCACACGATTTACTAATTCGTTCCCTCGATTTGCTAAAACATGCACGAGGGAACTAATTAGTAAATCGTGCGCACGATTTATTTATTTTTTGCTTGCATGTCATATGCGGGGCTCCGTACAAAATTATTAATTTGATATTGGCTAAACTGAAGTGTAACTACTTTAAATGTAAAAGTAACAGTGGAAATGTGATTTACCAGCTTAACGTATAATAAACTGTGAGCCAAATATTGTATTAGAGTCAGTAACATGACACTCATTTTGTCCGGACCTATTTAATTATTTCAAAAATACAGGTGCATCTCAATGAATTAGAATGTCGTGGAAAAGTTCATTTATTTCACTAACTCAACTCAAATTGTGAAACTTGTGTATTAAATAAATTCAATGCACACAGACTGAAGTAGTTTAAGTCTTTGGTTCTTTTAATTGTGATGATTTTGGCTCACATTTAACAAAACCCACCACTTCACTATCTCAACAAATTAGAATATGGTGACATGCCAATCAGCTAATCAACTCAAAACACCTGCAAAGGTTTCCTGAACCTTCAAAATGGTAACACAATAGCCTATACAATCATGGGGAAGACTGCTGATCTGACAGTTGTCCAGAAGACAATCATTGACACCCTCCAAAAAGAGGGTAAGTCACAGAAGGTCATTACTGAATGGTTGGCTGTTCACAGAGTGCTGTATCAAAGCATATTAAGTGAAAAGTTGACTGGAAGGAAGAAATGGGGTAGGAAAAGTTGCACGAGGAACAGGGATGACCACAAGGTTGAGAATACTGTCAAACAAAGCTGATTCAAACACTTGGGAGAGCTTCACAAGGAGTGGACTGAAGCTGGAGTCAGTGATCAAGAGTCACCACGCTCAGACGTCTTCAGGAAAAGGGCTACCAAGCCACTTCTGAAACAGAAACAATGTCAGAAGCATCTTACCTGGGCTAAGGAGAAAAAAAACTGGACTGTTGCTCAAAGTCCTCTTTTCAGATAAAAGTAAATTTTGCATTTCATTTGGAAATCAAGGTCCCAGAGTCTGGAGGAAGACTGGAGAGGCACAGAATCCAAGCTGCTTGAAGCCCAGTGTGAAGTTTCCACAGTGACTGTTGAATTGGGCTGCCATTTCATCTGCTGGTGTTGGTCCATTGTGTTTTCTGAAGTCCACAGTCAACACAGCCATCTACCAGGACATTTTAGAGCACTTCATGCTTCCTTCTGCTGACAAGCTTTATGGAGATGCTGATTTCATTTTCCAGCAGGACTTGGCACCTGCCCACACTGCCAAAAACACCAAAAGTTTGTTAAATGACCATGGTGTTGGTGTGCTTGACTGGCCAGCAAACTCACCAGACCTGAACCTCAATAGAGAATCTACGGGGTATTGTCAAGAGGAAGATGAGAGACACCAGACCCAACAATGCAGATGAGCTGAAGGCCACTGTCAAAGAAACCTGGGCTTCCATACCACCTCAGCAGTGCCACAGACTGATCACCTCCATGCCACGCCGAATTGAGGCAGTAATTAAAGCAAAAGGAGCCCCTATCAAGTATTGAGTACATATACAGTAAATGAACATACTTTCCAGAAGGCCAACAATTCACTAAAAATGTTTTTTTTTATTGGTCTTATGAAGTATTCTAATTTGTTGAGATAGTGAATTGGTGGGTTTTTGTTAAATGTGAGCCAAAATCATCACAATTAAAAGAACCAAAGACTTAAACTACTTCAGTCTGTGTGCATTGAATTTATTTAATACACGAGTTTCACAATGTGAGTTGAATTACTGAAATAAATGAAATTTTCCACGACATTCTAATTCATTGAGATGCACCTGTACATTAAATGTGCGATTTGTACACAATGACTTTTATTATATAAATTTTAATTAAATTATTAATTTAATTATTATTATTTTTGGGGAGTATAAAGGGTGGTACAAATGTCCTAATATTAGCAGTTTGCCATAAAAAATTATTTCTCAGAAAAATATTAATTGTGAAGCAGTTTTGTTAAAATATCAGAAATATCTAGAAAAAACGTTTAACTTTTTCAAAAGACAAAGGAAATGTTTATTCCGCCCTTCTAAAAACTGATTTACCTATTTTTATTTATTTATTTATTTATTTTGCTAACTATGTATGATCATATAGTTAATTGCATTTTATAATTTGCAGTGTTTTCCTTGCTGTCTGTGAGTCCACTTACTAAATACCTTACTGTTATGTTACAGTGTTGTGCCCCGTATAGATATACATTGTTAGTGCATTAATGAAAACACGATTTTTGCATCCAACAGCATGCTACATATGCAGTCTATAGAATTTGCATTGACTCCGAAACATTGCTATAATTAAATCAGATGTGCACTGTGTCACTCTGTCAGTCAGTTAATGATCAGCTATGGCCAGTGATCTATGAGTTGAGTTCAGATAAAGACTGCCCTCTGGAAGAAAAACAATGTGCACTACATAGACAGGTTCTGGAATCTAATCACTTTTCTTTTTCTTCATTTTTTTTCTTTAGTTTGTCAAAATGTTGCTGCAGTTTGTTGCTGAAGGAGCTGCCAGTGGACTGAATGTCATTGCTGTGTATGTATCTGAGATTCTCAGAGCTACAGGAGTCAACGGTGAGTAAAGGTCGTCTCTAGATGTCTAGATCTAAATCTAAATCCTTTTAAAAAATGTTTAACGTAAATATACATATATATTCTCAAAGATTAATGCAGCGTAATGAGTTAAAGATAAGCCACATGAAGGGTTCCCATTTTTTGGCAAGCTCAAGCTGTAACTCTGAGTACTAACAGAGAAAGTATGTTACTGCAGCCCGTGGGCCTCGTAATGCTAACATAATTGACTGTGTGGCTTAGCATGTGTGGAATGTCCAAACGACAGTATTAGGAGAAAATGGGGAGAAAGAAAGTAGTATTTCGTCTCAGAAACATATGGGCCCATATACAGAACATGCAGTTGTCCCACTCATCAGTATATTAGTGGATCCTAAATCCCAATTCTAAAGAGCTCTTCACACCAGTGACGATAAATATAATTATAAAGTTTTAATAATCATTTTATTCTATGAGATTAGGGACGTTCACAGCTATAACGGTAACAACACATATATATTATATCGTTGTAGTAACATTTACAAAAATTAGCCATGGTTTTATTATAGTAAAAGTGCAGTAACCTTGTTTTTTTTTTGTTTTTTTTTTTGAATGATTTTTTGGTGGATTGATTACCATTTGTATAACCACAGTTTTACTAGAAATAACATGGTTAAACTATTGTTAGTGTAGCAAAACCATGCTTAATTTGTGGTTAACATGGTTTAACTACAACAACCTTGGTATTTTGTGTAGTAAAACCATGGTTAAATTTCATTAAGGGAATTTTACTGTACTTTTTTTAAAACTGATATTCAACTATCTTGTCTAAATATGTTCACCTTGGTCCATTTATGTACATAATAAATAGCATAAACTATCTATAAAATGGCATCTTAGTAAGAAATGTCAACATTTTAAAGTGTTTTTTTTTTTTTTTGGTAACATCGTTAAATATTCAAGTAAGTTGAAACCCAATACTTACATTTTAAAGTGGAATTTTTTGTCAAAAAAATCCTGCCATCACCAGCTTGCAGTGAATCTTGGGATAGTCTGGGGCGTGAAGGATCCATCAGTTGTAGGATGCATTTCAAGGCTGTATTTGAAGGAGCCTTCGAATTGGGACAGCCCCTGTGACATATCAGGTCTTTGAATCCACCCTTCGAAGGATGCAGCCTCTGAACTGAGACACAGATATTCACAGCAAATCAGAACCCATTTGACTTTGAAGAGCTTGAGCATTTAAAGCTTATCATAAACATAACATTACCTTTTGTTGGTGTGGATGTTGATTTAGTTTGTTATCATTCTGTTCAGATTTTAAAGGGTTAGTTCACCCAAAAATGAAAATTAGCCCATGCTTTACTCACCCTCAAGGCATCCTAGGTGTATATGACTTTATTCTTTCAGACGAATCCAATCGGAGTTATATTATAAAATGAGAAAAGTGTTTAGAACATTTTAAATATGGAAATTTTTCTTACAAAAAAGCATAGATTTGCTACAGGAGGCCTTTATTCACCCCCGCCCCGGAGCCGTGTGAGGCAATGTTTATTATGGATGGATGCGCTTTATTGCACTTCTTTTGGACTGTTGAAAAAAAACAAAAAAACACCCGCCTACTGCCATTATAAAGCTTGAAAGAGCCATGACAATTTTTAATATAACTCCGATTGGATTCGTCTGAAAGAAGAACGTCATATACACCTAGGATGCGTTGAGGGTGAGTAAATCATGGGCTAATTTACATTTTTGGGTGAACTAATTTAAATTTTTACACAGCAGATGATAAAATGGGGCAAAAAATGCAATAGACTTACACCCTAGCCTAGCACCACCCAAAACATCAACCAGCCCCTCCCTTTAGCAACCACTTTAAACACCTTAGAAACTGCTACACCCAGGGCCAGATTTACCTCTTATCGTGACATAGGCAAAACAAATTTTTGGGCCCCCCTTGCCCCTTCCCTATTAGTATATATTAATATATACCACCCCAGCAAACAAAAATATTTCGTAATCAGTGGAAACCATTACAGTGTTTTCTAACGCAATAAGCGCTTATGTTTAGTCAGTAAAGATCAAATGTAATTCTTTCTTTGAGAGCGGAGAACCATTCCATTAATAGGCTCCGGCATCGTGGCCATATTACCACTTCGGGAGTGCATTATTTCTCTAATGGCCTAATTTTAACGGCCTAGAGTCACAACCACCTCAAGACATTGTTCAGATGATTTATTTCTGTCATGTTTCCGTCCTGAAATCTTGTGTGTGTTGAAGTAATTTCTTACGTTCCTCAACCCAAACCTTCCGTTGCAAATTCCAGAACATCATTTTAGAGCTAATAACAGAGACTTGCGCTATTGATGTGCAGGCTAATGCAGTTATTAGAGAGAGAGAGAGAGAGAGCCTGGTACAAAAAGTGGTTTTGGTCTATATAGCTAATTTTGCCCTTCATGACAACTGTGAGGGGGGTGAATTTTTTTATAACTTATCCGTTTAAATTATATTAAGCCTTAAAGTTCTGCATAATTAAGGGCGTGGCCACTTGAGTGATAGGTGGATTGCCGCTGCTTTCACCACTCTCGCGCTAGGCGGACATGGTTTCAGAAACCAGCTCCACCCACATCCCGCCTTTTTGCCCATTTTCGATTATCCGGGAGTGATGCGCTGCCAAGATGGCGACGGCTGTCTCCTCACACTTTGAGCTTCAAAAATGCTCTTCAGAAACCTACGGGTGACGTCACGGACACTACGTCCATTTTTTTTTTTTTTACAGTCTATGGTAAATACCTGCGTCTGTGCGTCTCTCAGCTGTGTTCAGCAGCAGCAGCATCTACTAATAGCGAATCTTTAAGTTGAACTGCTTCAAGAACCTTGCAAAGAAATGTCGTGGCTTTTTAGCTGCAAAACTATTTTGATCAATTTGCAGGGCAACGCTGACAACAAGTTTCTGTCCACGTCTCGTGTGTGCGTCAAATCAAAACCGGAGAAAGAAAGCGCAATTTCTGTACATAAAAAGGTGGAAAACATGGAAATAGTTTGTCATTTTTACCCTATTGGTTGTTATATTTGTCTTCTGGGGTTTTTGTTCTTTACTGTTGTAGATAGCCCATAGTTTAAAAAAATATTATATATCTCTCTTCATTGTGTTTGGGTCCCCCCTGGATGAGCGATCATAGGCACGTGCCTAGAATGCCTATGCATAAATCTGGCCCTGGCTACACCCAATTAACATCTGTTCTTTTTTCTTTCTGTCTGTGTCCTATTCAAAGAGTCGATATCAGTGCCTCATTTCACCGCCGAGGGCGTGTCTGCTGTGACCAAGTGGGCTTTGCTGGCTCTGATTGGATACTGGCTCCTGTCCTTGCTGCTTCGAGTCACCGTGCGGCTTGTAAGGAGAGCGTTTTGGCTGATTAAAGCGGTCATAGTGCTGTGGCTGTTTGTGCGGATCGTCGGTGACCCCTCCGCCCCCACTGAAGTCACTACAATGAGACTGACTCTACTAGTGCTCATCTGTGCTGTGTTTGGAGTCGCTACGAGCAGCAGCGGTGGGACAGGAGGCAGTCTGGAAAGCCGAATCAGCAGACTGGAGGGACAAATCAAAGGCCTAGAAAAGAAGAAAACACAGTAACGAGCAGCTCAAAACAAGGATATGGACTCATGATAACTGGGAGATGAGGACTCAGGGATGACATCTGAAGTGTTTTATGCAACTCACAACAGCCTTAGGAGTATTTATATCTGATTTTGCCAGGTCTTTCTTGTTTTGAATATATTTCATAATTCATTGAGCCACAGAGACTACTCCCATATTGTTTTTACTAAAATGTAAAGCAAGAAGAAAAAACTTCATCTTACAGCTCTGTGAATTTAATGTGCTACCATTAAAGTTTTCCTTGAATGTTTCATGGTGCCGTTTTTTTTTTTTTGTTACTGTCATTGCATGAACACAATTTAAGTTCAGCTGCTCGCACTTGCAACAGTAATAATACTGTTACAATAAATAAAGCAACAGGATGAAGATAAGGAAACACATAGATATGTGTGTATGGCAATATTTAGAAACTTTCTAACTGGACTAGGCATTTTAATGTACTCCAACCTCATCTGTTACAATAGATGTTGTATTAGACGAACTGTATTAGATATAGTTGTGCTCTGTACTGAATGTGCACTTGTGGTTTACAATACTAAAGGTATATTTTAAAATAACTCTACTTAAAGGTAATATATATTTAATGAAATAAAATCTCCCAGCAAGTGTACTTAACACACTTAAGTACAGAAAAGTATGAGTGCACTTAAAGGGTTAGTTCACCCCAAAATGAAAATTTTGTCATTAATTACTCACCCTCATGTCGTTCCAAACCTGTGAGACCTTAGTTCATCTTCGGAACACAAATTAAGATATTTTTTGATTAAATCGGAGAGCTATCTAACCCTCCATAGACAGCAACGCAACTGAAATGTTCCCAGGTCCAGAAACATTGTAAATACATCAGTAAAATAGGTCCATGTGACATCAATGGCTCAGCTTCAGTTTTGCGACACTATGAGAATACTTTTTTTTTTTTTTTTTTTTTCGCAAAAAAAACAAGAGTAGAGGAAAAAAGTAATAAATGTAATGAGATGCTTAACAGGTAGAGAATGGGGTGCAAGTTGCCAATCATTGAAAATAATTTATGTGGCTTTGATTAGATCTGTGATGGACTATGGCAGTATAGTGTATACATCAGCAGCTAGATCTCATCTAAAAAAACTGAATGTAATTCAGGCTCAGGCATTGCGAATGAGTAGTGGAGCTTTTAAGACGTCGCCTGTCTCAGCTATACAGGTAGAGGCAAGTGAAATGCCATTGGAAGTAAGCAGGAAGCACCTGATAGCAAACTACTGGGTTAATTTGCAGAGGCATAATGATTTGCACCCCACAAAAGACGTGCTGAAGGAATGCTGGAGGAAAGGGGGAGTAAAAAGGACAACTTTGGTCATATAGAGAACAAAACAGCAAAAGAACTTGGGGTGAGTGATATGAAAAGGATAGTACATTCAGTCATCCAACATTGTAGGAGATACCAGAGGGAGAGGGAGACAATGGAAAGTAATTTGAAGGAGTTAGGGGTGAAGAAACTCATTTTAAAAACAGCCCTAAGTATGAGTGACAGACAGTGATGGGAATAACGACGTTATAAATAAACGGCGTTAGTAACGGCGTTATTTTTTTCAGTAACGAGTAATCAGACAAATTACTGTTTCCCCGTTACAACGCCGTTACCATTACTGACAATAAAATGCGGCGTTACTATAATTTATTATAATATTATTATAATTGTATTTTTCAGTTAATCTGAATGGATGCGCAGTGTAGCTGTATTTGACGTACCATAAACTCTAGTTTGAAGGCGCATGACTCGCCGTCGCTTTGTCTCACACACACAAAGAAAGATACAGAGCGAGAGAGTCTTTCATAACATGCAGAATTGACGCGCTACATGTAAACGATATTCTTTGTTGTATTTTCCTGTCAAAATAACGGAGTTCCTTTGGAATTCTTCAGCTTTTTAGAACCGCCGGTTTCTCTGGTAGTGGGCGGAGCTAATGCGCAAACCACAATCTTATTGGCTGGCGTTCAGCTATTATCATCCCTGTTTTGATTTCAGCAAATCAATTCGAGCGAACGCAGACTACGTGATTAATATTCATGAACCCAGCAGTTTATTAATCCTTAGCGCTTTTTACATTGTTAATAGTAGTAGAATTCGTAGTTTTATCTTATCAACCCCCCCCCCCCCCTTTTTTTATAGAAACACTAAATTACAAACAATATCTTAAGCACCACCACCAGTCCCAAGTTCAGTCAACATGACAAATATGCATTCATTCATAATTATTCTAATTACTAAAGTTCAATCATCATAAAATGCTAAATTATCATAATATCATTTTATAATGCTTGACTGACTGATGCTAAGTGTCAGTAGATAAATAGTGTAGATTAATGTACAATGTTTTATAATAATAATTTATTCTATTTAGAGTCCATTTCATTAATTTAACATATTTAATATTTGGGGCATCCAAGTTATTTGACATTTGAACTTTTTTTTTTAAAGTAACGCAATAGTTACTTTTCCTGGTAATTAGTTACTTTTATAATGATGTAACTCAGTTACTATTTGTGAGAAGTAACTAGTAACTATAATTAATTACCTTTTTAAAGTAATGTGCCCAACACTGGTGACAGAGCACATTAATAGTCTTTTTAAGGGAAACTGGGCTATATTATAGGATATGATGGTAAGGAAGGAAGGGTAATTTGTAATAAGAATTGTTTAATATAATTAATTTTTATTTTTTTGGTTTGTTTGTTTGTTTAATCCCCCTATTCCTCCTCTATCCCTAATTCATAGTAGAAGTAGATTGTGAATTTACGTACTGATCCACACTCCGGAACAGAAGGTGCAGTAATGCACCAATAAGATGTTAAAGAAGAAGAAGAAGAAAAAGAAAAAGAAGAAGTGTGCTGGGATCTTTGACGCAGCGCGCGAAGGAAAAACTGTGCAAGTTAACAAACAGAAATGGCGAGGAGGTGCGTTTTAGGTTGTGGTTCTCCCGAAACCCTTTTCCCAATCCCTAAAATACCCTGGTTGCGGTCACGATGGCTCGGTTTTTTGCATTTCGAGGAAGGAGGGATATCAGAGAGGTCTCGGTTGTGTTCAAAGCACTTCACACGCGAATGCTTCAAGAATTGGACACAACACGAAATGGGTTTTGTGAAATATCTGTCATTAACAGATACGGCTGTCCCATCACTCTACACAGTTGGTTCCTCACAAAGTTTGAAGGTAAGTGAAAATACCTTGCAACCAAGCTTCTTCAGACGTTGAACATAACACAGGGCTGCCAGTAGAAGTTATTGTCACAGTATGCACAATAAATTAACCCTTTCTTGCATGAATTATTAAATCACAAAGTTATATATGTTTGTTTTTCCTTTAAAACAAGTGAAAATCATGCCACTTTTGTCCATATATTTTATTTTGAGAGAGTTGCATATCTGTCCACTGTAGTGAACACCGTGCATCAAAGGTAGGCTATAAAAAGTGAATCAATAGAACTTAATGTGTGGTCTTAAAAAACATGTTTTTAAAACATTTACTATGAGAAAATGGAATGAATTAAATAACTACAAGCTATGTCAAGACAGGAAAGAAAAGTGAAGTGTAACAAACAAAAGGTAAGTGTGTGTGTTTGGGGCCATTCATACTACAAACACAATCGAACGCAATCATGCACACACACATCTGCACTCATACAGTATACATGTAAACATGCCTACTCTTTTATATGACCTAATAAATAAATATAGACTGTAAGCATTGAAATAAATGATAAAATCTGAAGACTATTTAATATTTCTATTCAACAAAACCATTCAAGTGTAAATTATATCGTAATTTTAATAAAACATACAAAACAAGGCAGAATCTATATATATATAGACCCATAGGCAGAATTATACCTGTTTGGTGCATGACGTCCAGTGCACATATATATTGTCTGTCACAGAAAAAAAATGCACAAGAAAAATATTGTTAAAATCTAGATGAAAGATCGTATTTATCTGAAAAATATTATTTGTACCTGTCTGGTTTTCTGAGAATAAAAGGATTTAACACTTATTCCTGAGGTACTTGGTGCATCTCCTCTTCCCTCCGCCTTTTTGAATGTATTATGCAATATCTCAAAACAAAAAAAAGAGATACAAATACAATAATTAAATGGAATTGTAGAAGACACTTTGGGGGTTCAACAGTTTGTGGTTGAGATATGGTGCTACAACTTAAATGGTTCAAAATGGCTTCCAAATATCTGTCCACTTTAGTGGACACCATGCATGAAAGGGTTAAATGATTTTAGGTGCGCTCACGCCAACATAGAAGCACTAGTTTAGTGCTGAGATTCATCATAAGGATCATCTCTCCGTCTTTATATCATGAAGTACAAATGATTGAACAGAAGGAATGTTGAAGAATACAGTACAGCTTATTGAAATGTATAATCAATCAATCAGTGTTTCAGCTGCAGAAATCTCAAGACAGACAGTCCCCTTAGGAATAATTCTTACTCCGTTTAATTCAAAAGTTGGCAGTCCTGTACAATGATGTATTTTTGCATTGCACCCATATCATACTGTGATCCTGTTATACAGCCCCTAACAAGAGATGTGGCATGTCAGTGTGATGCACCATATTTGAAGAGTGTGTCGATCCAAACAATAACACAAAAGCTGAAAAGACGGAGTAAAGGTAAGGTAATTGGCTACTATCTATGTTTATCTTAAAGGAGTGGTTGACTGCTTTTTTTCTAGGCTTGATTGTGTTTATGGGGTGCAGTCTAACATGTTAATGCTTCGTTTTCAAAAAAAAAACAAAAAACAATTTTTCACATAATTTACCTTTATTCTACACCGCTCTGTCCCTTCTCTTATGAACGCTCTGATGATTTCCTGATTTTATAAAGCCCCTCCCTCAGAAATACGCAATGGGCTCAGATTGGTTAGCTGGCCCAGTGTGTTGCGATTGGCTCAACTGTCTAGTGCAGTCCAGAAACGTCACGCCCCTCACCTCAGTGTCACTCGGTTAAGACTAGAAGGGATACGTATGGCGCTACTGGGCATGTGCACATCAGTACAGCATAATTTTTGTCACCCAGTACAACAATTACTTTTTTTCATTATTGTAAGGGGTAGGGTTGGGGTAGGTGTAGACGTTAATGAAACACAATCTAATAGGTAGAAAATTAATTTCATTGTTCATTAGTCGGAGCTGTATCCCTTCTAGCCACAACCGTGGTGCTCCGGCGTTATATTGTAAACAATGGCGTCGTCAGTGTTGCTTATCAATTTGAGCAGAAAGAGACCCAGAGACCATCACGCAGAACCTGTGCAAAGAACGGCTCTTACAGGATGTTTCAGATGCTATGTTTTTTTTTTGTTTGTTGTTGTCTCATACTTTTAGATACACTGTTATTTGTAAATGCTACTGCTTATGTTAACTTCTAATATACGGTTTTATCCTGATTAAAGCTTTAATACAGCAGAATACATGAATGCGTTGTTGTAACAGTAAGAAGTGTTTGCCAGCAAGTATTGCTTGCTACCATGGCAACCGCGTGCGCGTCCATGTTTAACGCTTCTCGTAGCTATGTGAAAAATATCTCTGTCTATACACACAGTATACGTGTGGAACACCGTTCATTGATAGAGCTGATGATCTGAATCAGGTGCGAGAGAGAGATGCGGAGCAGGGGGACCTGAGGAACAGGATTAAGAAGCACTGATTTAGAACATTGATTTTAAAACTTGTGAATCCATTAGAATCGTTAGAAGACAGAATCACGATTCATGTATGAATATAATTTTTCGTGCACCCCTAGTTTTGATGGCATGGCAGCAACTCTTATCTAAAGCAGCGCAACATGGCCTCGCCCCCTTTGTTGCATGTTCCCGGGGGCGGGGTTTATGTAAATTTCAGGGTTTGTGATGTCACCAACCCGGCAAGAAGCTTGTTGTAGTCCCTACCAGCTGTTTTTGTAGTCATTAAACTGCCATAATTTTAAAAGACAATATCTCCATTTGCATTGAACTTTTAGTGTCGTAAATTTGCAGATATTGTTTATGCTCAAACAGCAACATTACACACTAACTAACATTAAAAAAGTGAAATCACAATCAGCCACCCCTTTAATTAAATTAGCTGGGAATGGTTTTCTTGTGTTGTGTTTCATGGATTTGATTGTGTGTGTTGAAAATTTTAGCGATTCAAGTGAAGCCTTTTGGACACTCTGTTGGCATCTCTTGTTCCGAGAGTGTTGGCACAAGTCTTGAACCTCCATGTTTCACATCAACACCAATTAAAAGGCCACAAATTGAAGACACCACAATCAATGACAGCTCAACATGCACCTCAAAGCAATTGTCAGATGTCACCTATGAGCCTGATATCACTCAAGAAGGCAGTGAAAAGTAAGTCTAGTTTTACATATGTATACACAGGGTAGATGTCAGGGTTTCTAGGGGAGGTCTGAGATGATCAAACAAGATCCCTCATTAGAAAGTATGATATGACTTGGCAAGCTATATCTGTTTGTCCAGGGTTTACCAACCGCTCTACAAAGCCAGGAAATGCATGGTATATGAAGACAATTTGCTACAGCTATTTCAGAAGTGTCCAACATGTTACCATACTTGCACAGTTGACATTTGTAAATGGGACATTTTGTATCTGTCACACAGGTGATGATAAATGTAGCACTGAAAAATTGGTACAATTTTTTATTTTTTTTTTTAATTTCATTATTTATTTGATATTGTCCATATAGATTTTATTGTTTAAATTTTCCGTAGGTCTGTTCACACTGCCTCCACAAAACACAGTGGAACAGCCAGCCATTCATCTGAAATACACCAGCTAGAAATCTGCATTTGTCGGCGGCAGTAGCCTTCAGTGGAGCATCTTACATACAGATCCACAAGGTTTGTCTTTTGTTAAAATGATCTATAAACGGGAATTTTCAATGTTATTTCTGCTGATGTTATGTGATATCTTCCATCTCCTGTCAGCTCTCTGTCTGGAATGTATTTGTCCCAGGACATTTTTTTTTAATCATCAAAAGGTCTTTTTCCAGCCAACAATCTTGTGGCACTGGAGGTCTGAACAAAATACAGTGTTGGAGAGGGCAAAGGCATTCTGGAAATGCTGTTGTCTTGGATGGTGACGAGAGCTGATTCAACAGGTTTGTGAATTTTGCGTGGAAAATAATGACTTTGTTTCATTTAGTCATTCAAACCAAAATGTATGCATTCTGAAATGTCTGCAAACATTGGATAAAAATGTTGTACAATGTGACAAGCTTGCTTAAAGGGATAGTTCAACCAAAAATGAATTCTGTCATTAATTACTAGGGCTGGACCAGAATATTTGAATATTCGTTCGGTGGGTTGGCATTCGATTTTCAGTTTTGAGATTTGAATATGTTTATTTATTTATTTTTTCCGAACACCTGACATCCCCCGCTAAATGGCTCTCATTCGAGCTTGAATGTGAATCGCCCATGAGTGAACGTCATGATTCAGTTCATCTGGAAGAGAAGACAAAAATGCTGAAGACCTCAGCTGTGCGGGAGCACTTTAAATTGAGTGAGGAGACAAAGGCAGTGTGCCAAATATGCGATTTGAATCTGGCATACCACAACAGCACATCATGTTTGAAAAATCACCTGAGTTCTGTAAGTAGTAAGTAGTATACGCCTATAGTATATTGTTGGTGTAAAAAAACGAGCTGCTTTAATCCGCCATGTTAATCAGTAATTTTACACATGATAAAATCATGCACTTAATTTGCTTGGAAAATATTTGCGAATACGGCAGTCATAAAAAATTAATTTTATTTAAACTGTTCGTTAATTAAAATGTGTGATGCTGTTATTGAAAGTATGCTACTGTGTTCTTAATTTATTACAGTTCGTTGAACTTCGTTCATTTATTTTTCGTTCTTCTTTTATTTAGCCTATCCTTTACGGTGTCAGTAATTACTGTGATGCTAATTTCAGATTTTGGAGTGATTTGTTTGTTAGAAAAATGTTAGGCTACCTTATTAAAAGTTTTGTTTTGTATCACTAGTGCAGTGTCTGTTCTCAGAGCATTTAAGACTTGCCCGCGTGAGGTGCGCCGCTTCTGACTCGCGCTGTTCTGTAGTTTAAAAAAAAGGTTTATTAAAAGTTTAAAAGTTTATTAATTCTGAATGTTGCGTGTCCATATTGCACCAAAATGCAAAACTGCACTCCCTTGGATCCGCAGCAACACACCCGCCACGCGTGAAGTCGATTGGATGAACGGTTCTCGACATAATAAAAACGCAAACAGACAGACAGACACACAGAGATTCCTGCCTTTATTAGAGAGAAGAATATGTTCAGCCTGGTAAGTGAAATTGCATGTACTGTAATGTAACAGGCTACTGTTAGCATGCGGCTAACCATATGTCCCTTTAGTGGCACCGTAGATCGTGTTATTCGTTTTCCGTGCCTTACCCAGTACGGATTTAGCACATCTCTAACCCAGTTGGGGATATTTGTGTTCCGCACATAACTCTTATTTGACATCGTTCTTAGTTGCAAGTCTACAGTGTGAGCGTGAGAGAGTGTGTTCTTCTGTTGTCTTTGACAGCTTTTAAGTGCGTTATTGGCAGCCTATCCTCTGCTGACATGAACGTGTCACCACCAGTACCGAAAACATGGGGAATTTTTTAGACAATAATCACACAACCTATTCGATATTCTATGAATAAATCGACTAATTGACTATTCGAAAATCGTGACCCATCCCTACTTCTCCTCCTCATCCTGTCTGCCGCGGCATATTTTACTCTATAGTGTTACTAATTTACTCTAATATAAATGTTATGTAATGTAACACACAGACAGTGTATTTCAAATATTTAAGTTTTAATTATGGTTATGCAGTCATACAGTTTTAACTATCTTCAGTCCTACTCTGTTGCTGCGTCATTTATAGCCTGGTCAATAACATGATACTTAGGCTACGTCCATATGAAGCTAGAGCTTTCCCTATCCAATCTTTTTTTCCCCCTCGTCTCAAGAAATATCTGCGTACATATGAAACCACGAAACCGACACAAAACGATGTAGTATACATGCCAGACCAGTATGTGGTGCTGTAATTCTGCCACAGAGATACACCAAAAATGAAAAAGACGACTTGTACTATGTGCATAAACCTTGCGTGTGATATACAAACGAACATGGAACAATACATTTATTAATCTGTGTTAATGTTAGTTAATAAAAAGAAAATCATTCAGTGTTTGTTCATGTTGTTGTTGCTGTTACGTGTCGTAACGGTGTCTGACTAGGGACGAGACGTGAGGCGATGACGTCATCGTTTCACAAAATATACGGATTGGCTGTACACACGAAAACGCAAAGGTGTCGTTTTCAGATTTATCCACTCTGGGACCCGGTTTCAAAAAATGGCGGTTTCACGCACCCAAAACGTCAGATCCGTCCAGACGAAATGCCAATACGATACTAAATTTTTACGTATACAGCTAAACGCGTCTCCGTGTGGACGGGGCCTTATTCTGCACTTTTGTCACAAACCTGCCTAACCTCCCTACAACACAGTCTTTCAGGACCAGTGTCCATGCTCTGGCAATACCCACAGAAGCACCTGGATGAGAGTCATAGTGATGGGAAGACAGTTTAACTTGATAAATTAAAGTTGCTGATTGATCATGGGAAGCAAGTCATTAGTGGTTGTCACTAAAATAAGTTATCTGCCAGCACAGCTGGGTGGTAACTGATTACATGTAATCTGGATTATGTAATCAGATTCCAAATATTAAGTACTTGTAATTAGATTAAATTACTTTTTAAAATACTCATCATCTGACTACAGTTACTTTTTATGGATTACATGATTACATATTATTTACACCAGTGTTTCTCAGAAATGTCCTGGAGGACCCCTAGACCTGCACATTTTGTATGTCTTCCTTATCTAACACACCTGATTCAACTCATCAGCTTGTTAGTAGAGACTGCAAGACATGAATTGGGTGTGTCTGATAAGGGAGACATGCAAAACGTGCAAGGCTAGGGGTCCTCCAGGACAGGTTTGAGAACCCCTGATTTACATAATAGCAACAAAATATTCATAATTTTATTGATTTTCCCTAATTCTTTTTCATCTTTTAATTTTTCATTTCTAAAAAAGCCTACTGCTTATATAGACTCAGAAAGTCTTCCAGTTTTGTGGACATTCACACAAAGACCAGACATTAGTCAGGTGGCTTACACATTAAAATACACAAATTCACGAATGAATTTTATCCTCTTTCACCTTATATATTTACTTGAAGTACACCTGAGATTTTAAAATAAATATTTGAATAATTAACAGCATGTTCACAGTTGTCTGACATTGGTCATGGTCACATGACATGCAGGTAAACAAATATAACAATTACATTTTTTTTAGTAGGTTTTTTTTTTTTTTTTTTTTACATTTTATGATTTAATTAGCTTTTCATTAAACTCATAAACCCTTGAAGTTCCTTGAAGTGCAGAAGCACTTCATGTTGTTAATAACAAATGGAATATATTTTCTTACTCTTTGTATTTTTATATCAATAATATGGCACAAGATTATCCTATTTAAATCAATGTGATAAACGAGTTAGGACAAAAGTAATCTAAAAGTAATCAGTTTATATTATTTAAAATGTGTAATGTAATGGATTAAGTTACTAACTACAATTTTTGTCATGTAATTTGGAATCAGTGACAGATTACAATTAGTAAGTAATCTACCCAGTTCTGTCTGCCAGATATACAGTATATTTAGACAGTTATAGGCTACTATTCTATTCTAAATCTTGTTGAAATGTAATTAAACACCGGTTAATTCAATATAATATAATATAATATAGTGTTACCATTGGGATACATCCAGATACACTCGAGGGTGAACCTGCTCCATGTTCAGGTGACCGTTGGTACTCTCCGAAGTTAATAGTTCAGACACATAGGGCCTGATTCCTGCAACAGAATGGTCCTCCCTGTACTCCTGCTTCTCATTTTTCTCCTCCGACTGCTCCAAACAAAATTCTTTTCGCTGGAACTGGTGGTGTGTCAGATGGTGAGTAGTTCTCGACAATTGAATGCAAACTTGCGTTCAAATCTGCCTCCATTTCTGAATGAAACGCCTACTTTACTACATCCAATTAGTTCGCAGTAGAAAAAAACAAGCCACGCCCTCTGTTTTTCTTATTCAATATTCAATTTCTCTCGGAAGTACGTCACAATATGGAAGTTGCTCACAACTTCCGGTTCACGCGGACTGGTACTGGTAGGTTTCTGCGGGAAATACGAGCCTGTCGCCGTTCATCTTTGCGTCATTACGTCACGTCTATTTACCTAAAGAAGGAGTTCCGGCTAATAGCCTTTATCGCATATAAGGAAGCTGCAGGTGGCGGATCATTTACAGCCTTTTCTCACAGCATCTGAAATAATTAAACTAAATCATATTGATAGCGGATTGTAATCCAGAAAGGTCCATACAAGAATCATCAGTGACAACTGGAGATTCACCAGTAGTCTACAGCAGTGGTTCCCAACCATGTTCCTGGAGGCCCCCCAACACTGCATGTTTTCCTTGTCTCCTTAAACAAACACACCTGATTCAGATCATCAGCTGATTAGTAGAGACTCCAAGACCTGAAATGGGTGTGTCAGACAAAGGAGAGATGCAAAATGTGCAGTGTTGGGGGGCCTCCAGGAACGTGGTTGGGAACCACTGGTCTACAGGATAACGCTAATGCACACTATATACACGTAGTCAGGCAATGCTGATGTTGTTAACATTAACAATTTGAGATCTAAGTATAACAATAATAATAATTTGTAAAGTTTGATGTGGTATGAGCTAAGTGATTGTTAGATTTAATCACCAGTGGTAGTGTGGAGTATTGCAATGCTCTTTTTTTTTTTGTTGTTGTTTTTTTTGTTGGTCAGAACAAAAGTGTCACTCACTTGTTCAGATGACATTTTCTGGTGAAAATTCTTATTTGGGTCATACTTCCAAGACAAAATCTGTGATTCTGAAGTGCAGTATCTACACATACCTCAAAACATTATAGATTAATCCGCGCTGAGGAGCTGATGCACAACTCACAAAGATGATAATTCCGCAAATAACTGCAATTGCAGGTTTCAAACAGAGGTGGCAATGAAGTGGCAAAACTTACGGACTGCAGCTTTAAATGAATTGCTTCTTTATCATTACACAATAAAAAACATTTTTGTGAATTTTCACAATCTTTTTTTAATGTGGCTCACAGGTGTAATATCTTTATGGAGGAATCACAGCAGTGAAAGGAAACACTGGGGCCGTGAGAGGATCCTCTGATGCAGCTGTGACAGAATCCGCTTGGACCAGAGCGGCTTTAGCAGGATCCTCTGGGAGCAGGGAGGTTGAGAGAGGAGCTCTGGGACTGAAGCAGCCTTGAACACCAGCTCTGGCTGAGGCTACGACCGCAAACACTGGGACTGACTTGACTGGAACTACTTTTCTGTTCTGTCCCATCATGAGAGGAACCTTTGTAGTGAACAGGAAGGGCATCAGTGTGGCCCAGTCAGTCATGTCAGAAACCTCTTCTGGGGGTGCAACAGCAGCAGGAACCTTCAGGCCGGGACAGGAAGCTCTGGAAACAGAGGAGCTCTGGAAAGGTACCCTGTGGAGTGACCTCTGTGGTGCCTGTGACTCTGATCTCAGCAGGTTCTGGAGCAGCAGCATTTAGGGCAGCATTCACATTGTTTTCTGAAGCGGCCCTGATTTTTTTGGGACCCATTTGTCTGTGGCAGGAACCTTTGGATCAGATACAACCAAGACCTGCCAGCCCTGCAAGACGCCAAAGCTGGAGAGATGGAGGGGCCACCTGTGTCAGTCCTCCAGACGCAAGACTGACGCTCTTCACCACGACCTACAGGACCTGAAACACAATTAGAAATTATACAAATTACACAAACATACTTCATAAGGTATAAAAATACATCTTGACATCTGTGTAGTGTATATGGATTGACTGTATAACAGTTGCAGCAGGGATTCTGATCAAATCAAATCAACAAAAAGACAAAAAACAAACAAATCATTTTAGCTTGTCGTAGACTTGCCTTGAACCAGTCATGGGAGAGCATCTCCTCCAGATGAACTCTCTCCTCCGGGTCGCTCTTTAGGCAACTGGGAATGAAACGGCAGCATTCTATGCAGAAAAATTAGAGAAATTTCTGATTATTTCCTTCAACTTCACACCTGCTTTCTAAACTGTGAGAGATTCCTGCATTATCCATAAGACCATTATTTATAAAGCCGTTGTTTTCTCTGTTTTGCATGATTAACATTAAAGGAACACTTTTTGAAAATAGGCTCATTTTACAACTCCCCAAGAGTTAAACAGTTGAGTTTTACCGTTTTTGAATCCATTCAGGGTCTGGCGGTAGCACTTTTAGCTTAGCTTAACTACAGAAGAATCAAGCTTTAAATAGGAAAATTATCAAAACTCTTTGGTCATTTTTGAGCGAGATGCTAATGGTCTAATCCGATTCAATGAACTATGATCCCGGAGATTGGAGATCGGCTGAATGGATTCAAAAACGGTAAAACTCAACTGTTTAACTCTTGGGGAGTTGTAAAATGAGCCTATTTTCAAAAAAAGTGGAGTGTTCCTTTAAGAATGGCAATTGTTGTTCTTTGTTGTAATGACTTTCTTACATCTGAGAAGCCGGGCTTGATCTAGACATCAGTGTCTATCAGTATTATATCGCTGCTGTACGGATAACGGTTGGTTATTATGGTAAACAGCAGCCTTGATTGGCTATGACAGTCAAAGCCACCTCTAGAGGAACTGGACTGGGATGGTCAGGCTAGAAGAAAGAATGCTTTTATGATGGCCAGATGGAAGCAGTTTCTCAAATAAGGATTTAGCTCAGTCTGTTCGTCTATTGAAATATCTGTACTCTGTGTTTTACATGAATCTAAGATCTTATAAATTGCAAACAGTAAATGAAATGAGATGACAGAGAGAGCACAGTCTACTTACAAGGCTGAGGTATGGCTCGTTTTCTGTCTTCGCTGTAAATTTCAGAGTCACCTGAAGGCCGTCCTCACAGCAGGACCCTGCAAAGACAGAGCCGCATCCTGCTTCCCCCAACTTCTTGCCGATGGCATACATCCAGCAAATGAAGTCTATTGCAGGATAAATAATTATAGTTATTTTATTTAAGTTCACACTGCAGGACTAAATTAACTGCAAAAAAAAAAAAAAAAAAAAAGGCAAATGGTAATTTAAAATTGAAAAACCTAAAAGAAATGTTACTGCAGTTAAAGATACATTATTTAAAGCAGGGGTCTTCCAATGTTTTTCAGGTCAAGGACCCCTTAGGCGATAGAGACATGGGGCAGGGACCCCCGATACAAAATGTCAAACATAGCCTCTGATATTAATATAAACCAATCATATTACACTAGTTATGTTAAGATAATTAGAATTATGTTGTTGTTGTTGTACATGCATCGTCTGTATATTTTCAAATCTTTCAAAAAGATTTATGCACCCTAACATTTTGCAATTAAAATCACAATTTATTAAGTTGTTCACAGTTGCCTTAATTATTTACAGTTTCATATATTTTCCTTTTACTGTCAGGTGGACTATCATACAATTGCATGACCTTCAGCTTTAAGTTTAATAGAACTTCACATTAATTTTCCTGTCAGGTGGACAATTATATTTACAGTACCTGACCTTCAGCTTTAAGTTTAAGACGTCTTTAATGAGATGACTGACACTGGTGAATTACACAAAGGCTGTCTCTATATTCTGGGGGATATCGATGTTGTTAGGTAGAGTATCATGTCAGACTCAGGCTGCAGTTTTGCACGATATTTGCTTTTCAGGTAGGAGAGGGAGGAGAATGCACTTTCACAAAGATAGGTTGTGGCAAAAGGCAAAATGCTCATCATGGCCTTTGTTGCCAGTTGAGGAAAGTTTCTGGCAGGATCCAGAACTGGGCGAGAGGGCTTTTCTCTTGTATGTACTGTCAGTGTTTAAATCAATCAGTTAATCTTGCTCTGTCAATTTGATCCATCGGATGCATTGGGCCACATTCATGAAACATTCGTAAATACAGGAGTAAATTCTGAGTAATTTGCGCGTAAAACGGACCTTCCCGAAAACTCCAAATTCCAATCATTCCTAAACAGGGCGCTCGTGCACGCTCGTAGACAATTAGCATAATCCCGCCTATGAATTACAGCTAAGCAAATTGCATGTCCAGCAACGCAGTGGAATATTCTGATCTACTTTCTCAGGTTTGGCTCCAGTATATTGCATAAATGCAAAAAAAAAAAAAAAAAAAAAAAAAACAGTAATGGGCCATATGGCAAACAATTAATATTCAATAACGTGTCCACCAAAGCGTTTTTAGCCACCTGAAAAATGGAGAGTGTCCTGGCTGCAGACGGGTGTGCCTCACATGTCCTGAAAAGTGAAGCTGCGGGCTCTTTGATCGCCCCCTGGTGGCTGGCTGCAGTACAGGTCATAAACCCCGCCCTCTCCATGTAAACCAATGGGACTTGAGTCAAAATACAAAAATAAATTACACTTCCAATACAATTTTCCGAAATATGGTTTTGGTCATTTAAGGTAGTTATCATGCTGATATGTTTTCAATTGTTCATTTTTGTGGTAAGTTTGATTTTAGCTAGTAATTTGATGCTATAAAAATGGGGCGTGTCATTACGGTTGATTGGGTCTGCGGGAGTTTGATTCCGCGGCTCCACCTCACGACTCTACTGCGCAGACTCAGGCTCCAAACGAATCACTACTGCGCAGACTCAGGCTCCAAACGAATCACTACTGCGCAGACTCAGGCTCCAAACGAATCACTACTGCGCAGATTCAGGCTCCAAACGAATCTCTACTGTGCAGACTCGGGCTCCAAACGAATCTCTACTGCGCAGACTCGGGCTCCAAACGAATCTCTACTGCGCAGACTCGGGCTCCAAACGAATCTCTACTGTGCAGACTCGGGCTCCAAACGGATCTCTACTGCGCAGACTCAGGCTCCAAACGAATCACTACTGCACAGACTCGGGCTCCAAACGAATCTCTACTGTGCAGACTCGGGCTCCAAACGAATCTCTACTGCGCAGACTCTGGCTCCAAACGAATCTCTACTGCGCAGACTCTGGCTCCAAACGAATCTCTACTGCGCAGACTCTGGCTCCAAATGGATCTCTACTTTGCAGACTCGGGGTCCAAACGAATCTCTACTGTGCAGACTCGGGCTCCAAACGGATCTCTACTGCGCAGACTCGGGCTCCAAACGGATCTCTACTGCGCAGACTTGGGCTCCAAACGAATCTCTACTGTGCAGACTCGGGGCTCCTCTACTGCGCAGACTCGGGCTCCAAACGAATCTCTACTGCGCAGATTCGGGCTCCAAACGAATCTCTACTGCGCAGACTCTGGCTCCAAATGGATCTCTACTGCGCAGACTCGGGCTCCAAATGGATCTCTACTGCGCAGACTCGGGCTCCAAACGAATCTCTACTGCGCAGACTCGGGCTCCAAACGGATCTCTACTGCGCAGACTCGGGCTCCAAACGAATCTCTACTGCGCAGACTCGGGCTCCAAACGAATCACTACTGCGCAGACTCGGGCTCCAAATGACGTCATTTACTTAAGATGGCAGCAGCCATACTGAAATGCTTTGGCTTCAATTTCCTATAGTGGAAGGAAGTGGATACGCGTCGTCCATCTTTTTTTACAGTCTATGGTTGCAGACTGTAGTGCGGTGACGTCAGGTATATTGACTTCAGGTATGTCTTCATGCGCAAAGTGACGTAACGCATGTCTTAAAATGCATGCGCCATAACTCGCTTTACTACGCATGCGCGTCTTACTCGCGTTATTAGCTATTACTTTTTTTTATAAAATATATTTTATTACTTTAGCTTCCATGATTTTGATAGTTTTCGAATGTCTCAGAGGTAAAATTATATTGGCCTAATTATAAATAATTATAGAGATCACTCTGATTTCTACGCTTAATAGATGCTGCTTTGTGTACAGAGGTTACCGAAAACGGTTCTATTTCTGCTGTTCCATAACTGCTGTCAGACAGTCGATTTATGCTTTTATTCAGTCTGTCTGCTGTTTTGGTTTATACCAATGCAAAAACTGGACCAAATGTTTGTTGTAAGTCAACCTGTAGATGGAAAACAAACTATAAAAAATCTCAACACTTTGGATAATAAGGTAGCCTATGTAGAATTGTTTATGGAGCAGATCAAATACCTTTAATGTATCGTTTTGACTCATCCTTTTCTTAAAAAAATGATTTAAAGGCTGAAATGTGAGGTTTATCATTCTATGAAACTTTTCATTTTCCTCTATCATTTTTATTTATTTTTATGCATTACATTTGTGCATGTTTCTGTAGTTTCTTTGACCATTAAAAAAAAAGTTTAAAGGTTAGTAAAAACAATCATGCCAATAAAATAGTTTGAAATTGAATTTAATACATACAGTACATAGTCTCTATCCCATATTTTGCCCAGCACCTCATTAAAATTATCAGATGATAGCAATAATCTAAAAAAAAAAAAATAATAATAAAGTTATTTGAGTGGCTGTTTATATGATCACTGTTTATATGATTTACAATCAGTGTTTGGTGCTTGCACATCAATGTCATTCATCTATAATTTCCTCTGATTTTAGGGATTACTCATGGTTAAGGTTAGGTTTAGGTGTAGGGAGATGGTCAAGACTAAATTTTTGGATTAAAATGTTGTTCCAGAATAATATGTTGACCTAGGAACACATCTAACTCAGCAAAATCAGGACGTGCTGTATGATATACGTATATACAATACACATTACACAAAGAGGTTGATGGTAGGGCAGTAGCACAGAAATATTCACAGTACACACAGCACATGACACAGCGTAGTCTGATTGATTGTATTGTACATTATCAGTTGCAGTTCAGCAGTCAGATAGCCTGAGGGAAGAAGCTGTCCCACAGCTGCCTGGCGCAGGTCCTGATGCCATGATAGAAAGTTATCAGAACACACAGTGCATCACAGTTTGCATATGGGGCTGCGGAGCCACAGACTGCTTAGAGTGCCCATGATGACCCCTGTCCACCACCAAAAGTGTCTACAATGGGCACATGAGTGTCAGGCCTGGATCATGGAGCAATGGAAGATGTTTGCCTGGTCTGATGAATCACAGGACTCCGCTCCTGCCATCTCCAATGTACTAAGGCATCCGAGACTGCTCCTTGTGTTCTTTGTTGAAGACACTCCAGTTTATGACAACAGATTTAGATAAAATAGAGAACAAACATGTTAAAACATGTTAAAAATAAGGTTTGAAGAAAGAAATTTACGTAGTAGGCTACACTGGTTTAAAGCAAACTCTGAAACAATGTTATGCATTATCTCTTGCTTGTTGTAAGAAATGCTACTTTAAACAGTGCTTGACATTGGAAATTTCAAACAAGGAAAAGCAATATTTGCTCTGTCTGAAAAGTACCTAAGAGACTTATTTTGTTTATAAAGAATATATATAAAAATTGTATGTGAAGTGGAATATAAACAACTGGTAAAATAAATGTTTATGATGTAGAATATGAACATATTATGAAGGTGTAAAAGAAAACAAACCACAATCACACATATGGTACTGAGTTCTTACGGTACTGTATAAATACATTAGCAACACTTTACAGTAAGGTTTCATTTGTCAACATTAGTTAACAATGAAATACTTAAATATTATTAATCTTTGCTATTGTTAACTTCAACATTTACTAATACATTATTTAAATCAAAAGTATCTGTTAATTTTATTTAATGAAACTGAGCTAATAATAACAACGAACAGTTGCATATTAACTAACGTCAATAAAGATTAATATATACTGTAATAAAAATAGGCCTGTTGCTCAGTTAATGTTAGTTAATGCATTAACTAACAGGACGTTACTGTAAAGTGAAGGATGAGTTAAAATAATTTGGCAGTCTGCCATGGTAAGACTTCTGTTTACAGTATCATATGACATACGCTCTCTCTCCTGCTGTTCCTCATAACCATAGGCCTAAATGGTCATCTGCGTCACAGAAAAGACCTAAATAATTACAAGAGGATTCTGGCAATAAAGTGTACACCATTTACACCATTTAGACAGTTTGTTTACTGTACTGAACCAAACGATTTCAGCAGATGTATTTTTAAGCAACACCACTGACAGAAGTGAACTGGAAGTGAACAGCTGCACTCTAAAAAATACTGGGTTGTTTTAACCCAACTTTGGGTCAAATATGGACTAACCCAGCTGTTGGGTTAAATTTTTACCCCAAAAGTTGGGTTAGTCCATATTTGACCCAAAAATGGGTTAAAACAACCCAGCATTTTTTAGAGTGTGGGCACTGGTTTATAAGCTGCCTTCGTTCATGGTTAAGATTTCTGTTTCTTGAAACTATTGCCACTCTGGCAAAGTTCAGGAAACCTGAAAAAAAAAAAAAAAAGTGTTAAAAAAAGATTTTTTTCTTCGTTTGTTTTAACATTTTGCTGTGAATGATAAGTTGAGGCAACCTTGCCCTTGTTTTTCATATTTGGTAATACAGCATCTCCAGACACTGTAAAATCTGTTTCCTCCACTAGATGACAGCATTTCAAAACACAATCAAGCTGGTTTAATAAGATAATGTTGCATGATTATTTCCTAAATAATTAAATGACATGATGATAATAAACACCAAAACCTTGATTCATCTGTCCATCTAATTCGTATTTGTTCAGAGGAAGGAGATAATGACATTTGCATCAATACTAATGAAACTGACCAATAAGTTCATGGTCGATCATCAACTGTAATCATGTTTATAACAGCAGCTAATGTTTTTAAACAAGTTTGTGTTCTCATCCGCACCAGCTATGAGTTGTCTCTGAATAGATTATTTATAAATGTGCCATGTGATATTATTATAACCCTTTTATAATTTAGTGCATTACCTTAGTATGAAGGGAAAATCAACTACACAGTGTAAACCACATATAATCATGCCATTAACGTGGGATATAGATCTAATTATAGAATCTGATTTCAAGTTCAAATGTGTAACAGCACTAGAGAAAACGCTCCTATTTGCCATTCTTCTCTAATTTAATACCACATTGTATGATCAGCATAACAGTGAAATATTTAGCAGTATGAACATGACAAAACCAGATGATTCGCGTTATCCAGCATGATGTTTCAGGTCATTTATTACTACTAATAATGCTAATACTATTTAGGAAAATGATTGTAAAATCCTACCAAAAAAAAACAAAACAAGGATGAGATGATTTAATAGAGAATTTCATTGTTTATTATTAGAAGAAACATAAAATAAAATGCATACACTACCGGTCAAAAGTCTGGAATTATTATGAATTTTAAATGTTCTTATGAGTAGTATTTTGCTCTCATCAAGGATGCATTTATTTAATAAGACAATGAAAGCAGTAATATTGTGAAATATTATAAAATGTCAATTATTCTTGTGACGGAAAAGCTGAATTTTCAGCATCATTACTGAAAACGGTTGTGTTGCTTAATATTTTGGTGGAAAGCATTATAATTAAAAGGTTGGGGTAAATAAGATTAAAAACAAAAGAAAGAAAAGAAATGACTTTAAGCAAGGATGCATTACACTGATAAAAAGTGACAATAGAGACATTTATAATGTTACAATACATTTCTATTTAAAATGAATGTTAGAGAATCAAAAACATTAAGCAGCACAACTGTTTGATATTGATGATAAGAAATGTTTCAGCAAATCAGCATATTAGAATTATTTCTGAAGGATCATGTAACACTAATGATGCTGAAAATATTTGTATCAGGAATACATTTGAAAATATACGCTATTCAAATAAAATAAAATTGTACATAAACACATAAAATTGTAATAATATTTCACAATATTAGTGTTTTTACTGTATTTTTGATCAAATTGCCAAGCATAATTGACCCTTTCAAAAAAATGATTACAAACTCTTGACTGGCAACATCTAAACGGTCCCTTATTTGATAAATGACATATGACAGTTAGTTTTGTGTGATTCCTCACAAGATAATATTGTAAACTGTATGGACATTTTGGACATAATTAGGCCTGTATGAGACAGGAGCTGGGTGTCTTCAAGTGTTACTTTACTACTAATGGACTACTAGTTGACCTCTAGCCAACTACCGCACCATGTGTCAAATCACTCAAACCCAACTCAAAACGGTTGCTATTGTTGTGAGATCAAGAGGAAGGCTTATGTTAATTCATGTAGTTATGTTAAAATCAGTGGTTGGGCAACTGCAAGTCTTCTATTCCACAAATCTATATTGGCAAAATAGTGTGCGATTACGCAAAGATACACTGAGATTACTGCAAATACAGCACCCATAATCAAAGTCTCTATTAACAGAATACGAGCTGTTCTTTTCCAGCGAGGAGAGGAGCCAATGCAGCTCACTGGACGTCCAGCCGGGCGGCTCTCCCACATTCTGCGGCAGTGACTCAGCATTGGCATGAGGTTAAACTCGGCTCTCCGCTTGGACAGCGTCAAAGTGTCTATGCCAGCGGTGTGACTGGCATCACTGATACGCCAGGCAGTTGTGCGGCGTGCACTCTTCCTGCTCCTCCAGCTCGGGGCACGGCATGCCGCTGTTGGCGGGTTTGAGCAGGATGTAACGGGTGCGATGGCGCAGGCCGCCCCGAGAGCACGGCCCCAGACACAGGCCCCAGGACGACCACATCGACACCTCGCAGTCCAGCGGCGTTTCTGCAAGACAAGCAGGAGTCATGAGGATCACTAACCAGAAAAGCTGTCTGGAAGCAATCCGTCAAGAGATTATGTTTATGTGCATGTTTATGCATGGTCAATTAACGAAAAACAGACCACTGGAGTACTTGGGCTGTAGGGCCGAGTGGCTCAGATATCCCGAATAATTGAACAAATGTGTATTTTTTTTAGTAGGTTAGTGGGTCACTTTATAATTTAGGGTATACAGTTTATGTCCATTGATGACAATTATATTTTTTTCTTAAGAAATATAATATTTTATCCATTAAGAGAATTTATACTGCAATCTCACTCATATATTTTACACCCTGTTTTTCAGTTTGGCTTAAATTTCAGTTTTTGCAATGTCTGCTTTTTGAATGGAGTTTAAAATAATAAAAATGTTAAAGCCTATATCTGTGTTAAATTTATTTCTACAATCTAAACCTTAGATAAAAATAGATTGAGTTGAGATTTCATTTTATTTCAAATATTTCAATGTACTCATGTTGAAATATTTAAGGGGAAAGTCCTTTTAATTTTTTTTCTACATTTTATCTCAAATGACCTATTGTCAAGGAATATTTAATTGCCTGTCAACTATACTGGATACATAGTTATGGTTTGCAATATTTTTTATGATTGTAATTTAAATAAATATAAAAATTTGAGGTTAATCTAATCAAGAAAACAATATTTGGTCCTGTCAAACTCAAAACATCTTTTGAATTATCTTTATTAGATAACATTATCTTTATTATTATATTATTCTTTGTAATATCAAAATGATGTTTAATGATAAAGCTTGGCAACTAGCAGATAAGTTACACTTATAAAAAATATCAACTAAAACCAATAGGTGTTTTACAGAGAAAGCATATTGTTTTTATAATTTTTAAAATGTATCTATATTTAATGTACTCTAAATTATAGAATGACTTCTATGCATTCAGTTTGAAAGTCCCAGTTTATGTGTGATACTATAGCAACGTGTCATGGAAATTGTAGTAATAAATGCAAAGAAATGCAAGTTAGTGGAACAACACTTTGTGGAAGCAAATAAAAAGTGTTTACCACATGTGGTGTGCATTAGAGTTCATCAAGTTTCAACTGTTTACTTCCCCAATAAAAACACTGCAACATGTGAAATCGTGCACAATGCTGCGGTAAACCAAAACATCTACAAAAAGCACGTAGCACTTCTTTTTTGGATTTACCAGCCAAAAAAAGAGTCAAGAGACAGAATGCTCTGCGATTGAATGTGTAAAATGTGTATGCAGATCTACCTGAGAATCTGTTGGGTTTGGTTGTGTCAGGTAGGATGTGATTGGACACTCGGTTCTGTTGATGGTCAGGTGTGCGGCCCTGTCGCTTCACCCAAATGGTAGCCAGAGGCGGGAGTTCGGTTAGCCGGGGGTAATAGAAGGAATTTGCCGGGTGGTTTGGCTTCTGAGAGGTGATCTGAATGAGAATAAAACAGAGATTGATGCAGTAGAGTGGTGATTTGCATCAGCCAAAATACTCCCAAAATGTAAAACATTGATTTCTAAATGTAAACTTTTTAAAAATAAAATCAATAAAACAAAATATATGAAATTCATATGTAAACCATTTCCTCAATCAACTTAGAATCAGGACTCCCATGGTCATGGAAAACCTGGAAATGTCTGGGAAATTATAAAATTATGATTTCTAGGCAAAAGCTGATCAAATTCACAGTAGTTCACCGAAAAAAAATGAAAATTCATCATTTACTTTACTTTTGGAAACCCATATTATTACTTAAAACACAAAGTTAGTTCTTTATAGCAGAATGTCCAACCTGCATTTCTCCATTCAATGAAAGTAAACAAGGACTGTGGCTGAATAATGACTTTTCTTCCTCATCACTTTTATGATGTTTATATAATACTTTTTGGTCTATTTTGTGCTTGACAGCTCCTGGTCCCCCATCCACTATCATTATATGGAAGAGAGCAATGTGAACATTCTTCAGAATTTCTCCTTTTGTGTTCCATATTGACTTGAAAGAACATGAGGGTGAGTAAAACATTTATTTTTGGGTGTACTATCCTTTTAAAAGTCATGGAAATATCTATAGTGAATACATTGGTAACACTTTAGATTAGGGAACCTTATCCAGTCACAATGAACAAAAGGTAAAGCCATGAAAATGCATTGGTCAAAATGCCAGAACCTTCTACAATTACTTCTTAAAATCATATCATTTTAAGTGAACAAGCAACATTTGAATGGTTCTCTCACTGTGAATAATGTACTCTCTAATTAAAAGGTTTAGAGTCTGTAAGATTTTTTTTTAATGTTTTTGAAAGGCATTTCTTAGTCTCCTCAAGGCATGTACTCCAAAAATACAGTAAAATATTTTAAATTATTCAACTAACACTTTTCTATTTTAATCTGTTTTAAAATGTAATTTATTCCTGTGAATTTTAAACAATTACTCCAATCTTCAGTGTCACATGATCCTTCAGTAATCATTATCATATGCTAAACACAAAAAATGTCTTTACTATCACTTGTGATCAATTTAATGTGTCCTTGCTGAATAAAAGCATTTAAAAAAAAAAAAAAAATCTTACAGACTTCAAATTTTAAACGGTAGTGTATAGCTGAATCATGGGAAGTGTATCTTACCATGGTGATATTTTCTGGGGGTGTTGTTGGAAAGTTTGGTGAGGAGAAAGTGAAGCCGCTATCTGTGCCAGCATCAAATGGGTGCAAGTCAAAGGTCACTTCCTGTTTCCATTGCCCACCCTCACACAGGTTCAGACTGTCCACCCCCACAAACCAGTCAGGACTAGGGATCACTTTCACTATCAGAGACAGCTGTGAGAGAAAACACAACATGATCAGTCACTCTCGTGCTGAAAACATACACACAGACCTTATCAACGCTGATTTACCCAATGGCAATGTACTTGCATTTTCCAGCATGCTCTGCTAACATAACTGGCTTCATAAGTCACATCTGTAACTTTTCTTTGTTGCCATTTCCAGTATTTTCCACTCCTTCCTGTGTATGTAAGGTTAGACCATCTGGGTTTTTTTTTCTCTAAATGGTGATGAATGTTTCCTTTTTGACTATGACTTCATTCAGGAAGAGACCTAGGGTCAGAGCAGGATGAGGGAACAGCCACACCACGCAGTCGCAGAGAGAAACGAGCCATAGAGCGACATCGCCTGTTTTAGGACCAGCACAAGCCTGATATTCAGCCAAAGATGATTCATCAGACATACAATAAATCCTAACAGATCCTGTCTGCTTGAGTTCACATAAGGTATATCAGTCAAACCTCCCTACAAAAAAAGAAATCACATTGTATATGTTCAAATTTTTTGAACAAAATGTAAGTGCAAACTCAGTTAGTGTGTTCTGGGTAGTTGTTCACTAGCCAAGTCAAAAGGGAACATTAGGGATTTTCACACTTGATTGATTGATCGATTAAATGAATGAATCTTTTATATACCATATTGGGTTATTCCCTCTCTTAATTAGTTAACCCTGGGTTATTCTAAATGGTTTTAAACTGGTTATAATTTAACAAGGTTTTAAATTTATCCTGGGTATTTATAAACTGATGTTTCACAATATATATTCCTAAACCCAGGCTTAACATTCATATTTGCGGTGTCAGTGAGATTGATTAGACTAACGCATGCAGTGCTGGACCTGTTTAAATAAAGACTCCAGTGTTGTATATCCTTGTATTATATCTTTCAGACTGTACTATCAAGTTTTTCCTGAATGGATAAAGGTAAGAATAAAACAGTCTCTTCATTTCATTTCACACATTGAAATTTTTTCCTCAAATGCTGAAATAACTGTTCGTTGTTTCTGTCACTGTCCAAAGCATGTGAATATGAGACATGTTTGGCTGTCAGTTATTAAGCATCTAACAGTAACATTCTAACACTGCAGGGCTTTATACTGTACACATGTGGCACCGCAATGTGGGATTAACGCTGTAAACTGCTGCTAACCCTGCTCTGGAGGAGGATAACCCTGGGTAAAAAGCAGCGTTAACCCCGTTTCTAAATTACAATTGTGAAACTTACCTTTACCTGGGTTTAAAAGCAGAGTTTACAGCAATAATAACCCTGGGTTAAATAGTGTCAAAAGCCCTTTAAAATCTCTTTAATACCTAAACTGTTTTTCTCAGAGAGCATTCAGATTAAATGTAGAGAAAATTAGATTTCATGAAATGTCCTGCTAATTAGTTTTGTCTCTCTCCAGTTTCAGAAGAAATTTTAAAAATGTCTCAAAAGAAGAATTGCAATCCAAATATCTGTAATAAAAAATTAACAAACACATCCACAATTTTATTGTTCTATAATCTGTATTTTAATATCTCATTGGAAATTATAAGAGAATCATTTGAGGCAAAGTTGACACTTAAAGCATAATTTAATTTAACTAATACATCAAGTCTGTGATTCTAAACCAGGAGGTCAAAAATGTTTAAGGGGGCCGCAATTAATAAAATATTTTATATAACAAATCAATTAAAATGTTAAAACTTCCCAAAATCAATTTCTTCAACTAGGAAACTTTTTCTCATTTTAATTTGTCCTCTCAACAACTGTTGTTTTTCCTTAAGAACACCTTGAAACTTCTGGAATCACAATTAATTATTTTATACTATGAGGGCTCTGGAGTCAGCATGTTTGAGCACCATTATATTAAGCCTCTTGAGCTATGGAAGAGCAGACAGAGTCATTAAGCAATACTGAATCACTCTCTTAAAATAAAGGTCCCTTTGGTTCCTCAAAGAACCTTTCATTGAACAGTTCTTAAAAGAGCCATTTTTTTTCTTAGTGTGAAGAACATTTTAATAATCTAAAGAACATTTTTCCACAATTAAGAACCTTTTGTCCAATGGAAAGTTTCAATGGATGTTAAAGGTTCTTCATGGGACCATCAATGCCAATAAAGAACCTTTATTTTTAGGACTGCAGATCCCATATTTTAATGTGAATTACTCACAATATGTCATTCCTAAAACAAACATTAAAAGCCGAACAGATATATTTGTAGTCTGCACTTTGCCTCCATATTTGGGCCACAATTTTGGTACCTTATGACAACATCCAGTCTATAGCTGACTTTTCTCCAGACTGGATTTACTCTTGTCTCTCCCTCACATCTCTCCTACGTCTCTTCTCATTCTGTGGCTTTTCCAGGAATACCTCCTGCTATATCAATTTCTCTGGCGAGCGGTGCCTCATCCCTCTGCTGTCTGTTCCGGCCCTGCGCTAATAGAGCTCAATTTCTCTTCAGGGCACGAAGTCACACTAACACATAATTGCCAAACCAATGCCCTGATTTGCCAGAATAGTGTGTCAGGAAAAATAATACACAACTCATCTATTCCTCTGTCTGTCTGCATGCACAGCTGGAACATGCTGTGGTTTCTTGCATGGCTCACTCTTTGTAGAAATCCACATTGCTGCTGTTGTCTGGATCTTATTAAATGCAAAAGAACCTTGATTTTGGGCAGCGTTTTGCTGTTTCTGATTTACTTATTTTCCTGTTGATTTGAGGGTGTTGGTCATGCATTTGCGGGAATCTGAAATTTGACACCATGTCTGTTTTTTAGAGATCTTAATTAAACACACTGCAATGTCAGCTGTAGCCCAACAGTATATTTAGGTAGTTTCTTGGAAAATGACACAGAAAGATGATAAATGCTGCTTTCACAGGCAGTATACAGAGGTAAGAAGGCATCAAGGCACGTTTAATCCAGTGTTTGTGTAACATCTTGTCTACTGAAAATGTTTAGTAGATAAACAAGAAATAGACAAAGTTTTACATTTTCTAAAGAACAGACGAGTTGTGCAGTTCTGAGTGTTTTTATTGCATTGCTAATGCAGTTTCTATGGTTTTCTGATTTTAAACTGCATGTCAAAAAAGCATTTTCAGTTGATTTTGGTATGTCTTGGGTCCCTCACTGTAAAAAATGATTGCTGTGATTAGTTATCAAAACTTAAAATTCAGCATTAAAATAAGTAATGATGCATTGTTTCAGGTTAAAAAGTAAGTGTTAATGCTTTACTTAAAATTATAAGTTTAGTTAACTTAGTTAAGTTGGATATTTAAGTTAGCTCATCAAGTTTTATGTTGTTATAACCAGTGTTGTGGGTAACGCATTACAAGTAATGGGAGTTACGTAATCAAATTACTTTGAGTAACTAGTAAAGTAACGCATTACTTCTTAATTTAGAAGAAAATATCGGAGTTACTTTTTCAAATAAGTAACACCAGTTACTTTGTTTCCCATGTATTGACTGACAGCTCTCGTGTTGCCATGTTGAGAGAAATCAGGAGTAAGTGCAGAGGCATTGTGTGCGCTGTGAGAACATGATGCTTACTAAAGTTCTAGACTAAATATGAACATGTATTAACTCATCTCACCTGCACAAAAACAAATTCAGTATTCATCAAAACCAATAAAAACAAATGCAAACTCAGAATATTATACCAACCTGCAATTATCAAATATGATAAATAAGACAAATATCATTTATGTACAACCGAATTCCGGAAATGTTGGGACATTTTTTAAATTTGAATAAAATGAAAACTAAAAGACTTTCAAATCACATGAGCCAATATTTTATTCACAATAGAACATAGATAACATAAATGTTTAAACTGAGAAATTTTACAATTTTATGCACAAAATTAGCCTGCTAATTGATGCCTGCTACAGGTCTCAAAATAGTTGGGATGGGGGCATGTTTACCATGGTGTAGCATCTCCTCTTCTTTTCAAAACAATTTGAAGACATCTGAGCATCGAGGTTATGAGTTTCTGGAGTTTTGGTGTTGGAATTTGTTCCCATTCTTGCCTGATATAGGTTTCCAGCTGCTGAAGAGTTTGTGGTCGTCTTTGACGTATGTTTTGTTTAACGATGCACCAAATGTTCTCTATAGGTGAAAGATCTGGACTGCAGGCAGGCCAATTCAGCACCCGGACTCTTCTACTACGAAACCATTCTGTTGTAATAGCTGCAGTATGTGGTTTTGCATTGTGCTGCTGAAATACACGTCATCTGGAGGGCAGCATATGTTGCTCTAAAACCTTTATATACCTTTCAGTATTCATAGTGCCTTCCAAAACATGCAAGCTGCCCATACCGTATGCACTTATGCACCCCCATACCATCAGAGATGCTGGCTTTCGAACTAAACGCTGATGACACGCTGGAAGGTCTCCCTCCTCTTTAGCCCGGAGGACACGGCGTCTGTGATTTCCAACAAGAAAGTCAAATTTGGACTCGTCTGACCACAGAACACTTTTCCACTTTGAAACAGTCCATTTTAAATGAGCCTTGTCCCACAGGACACGACGGCGCTTCTGGACCATGTTCACATATGGCTTCCTTTTTGCATGATAGAGCTTTAGTTGGCATCTGCAGATGGCACAGCAGATTGTGTTCACCAACAGTGGTTTCTGGAAGTATTCCTGGGCCCATTTAGTAATGTCAATGACAGAATCATGCCGATGAGTGATGCAGTGTCGTCTGAGGGCCCGAAGACCACGGGCATCCAACAAAGGTCTTTGGCCTTGTCCCTTACGCACAGAGATTTCTCATCAAAAGTTTCTCTGAAACTTTTGATGATGTTATGCACTGTAGATGATGAGATTTGCAAAGCCTTCGCAATTTGACGTTGAGGAACGTTGTTTTTAAAGTATTCCTCAATTTTTTTACGCACTCTTTCACAGATTGGAGAGCCTCTGCCCATGTTTACTTCTGAGAGACTCTGCCTCTCTAAGGCATCCCTTTTATGTTACAGACCTGATGTCAATTAAGTTAATTAGCTGCTAGATGTTCTCCCAGCTGAATCTTTTCAAAATTTCTTGCTTTTTCAGCCCTTTGTTGCCCCCGTGCCAACTTTTTTGAGACCTGTAGCTGGCATCAAATTTGAAATGAACTCATTTAGTGAATAAAAGTGTAAAATTTCTCCGTTTGAACATTTATGTTATTTATGTTGTATTGTGAATAAAATATTGGCTCATGTGATTTGAAAGTCTTTTAGTTTTCATTTTATTCAAGTTTAAAAAACGTCGCAACATTTCCGGAATTCGGGTTGTATTTTATCCCATTTTATTAACCAGTGTGTTTGCTACTGACCTTCGATGATCCACATTTGTGTTTCATTTTTGTTATTGCTGAATAGAGTTGAACTTTCTTCTCCTGCGTCATATTCTTCATGCAATTTGTTTGAGCTGCGCCCTCTACTGTACAGACATGAATTTACATTTCCTTCAGTCTGAGGTGTATTCATTTCACTTCTGTTGTGAAAGGGCTTTTTATATTAAAAACAAACAAGCAAGCCCTGCATAGATTTAAAAAGTAACTCAAAAATAATGTAATGCATTACTTTTCATAAAAAGTAACTAAGTAACAATTAGTTACTTTTTTAGGGAGTAACGCAATATTGTAATGCATTTAAAAGTAACTTCCCCAACACTGGTTATAACAAACTACAGCAGCGTTTTTTACATTGCTTCTTCAATGTACGTTTATGGGATTTTTAAGTCTGGTCATTTAGTAAAGTTCTCCTCAATAAGCCACATAACTTTAGGCATTCATGTCTGTGGCACAAATGTGCAGAACAAATTACTCACTAAAGTTTAATACTATAAATATGTTTAATACTAAGGCCTAAGCAATCAGACCATCAATAAGTGAACAGACAGACACACACAGCCAAATTAGACCTCACAGTCTCATCCCAAGGACACATTCATACTCTCAGTCGTACCTAAAAACAGCAGCGCCACAGCAGACATCCCACCATGCTGTGGTTAAGTACCAGCAAGAGTGAATGCCAGGCGCATCTGAGGGTAGTTGCTGTTTTTAATAGGTCTGCTTTGTATTCCAGACTTTGGCAAAAAAAAGAAAAAAAGAAAAGATATGTAGGTCAGCAGCAGCAGCAGCAGCACCAGCGCTGCCTTTAGACCCTATAACCAACTGACTCATGGCTAATAGGAAAATAAATATTCCAGAAACTGAGAAGGAAAGGTTCCAGCCTCTCCCTATCTGCAGATCTGGTGGGTGCAGGAAACACAGCACAGGAGCCGGAAGGGAGTGAGTGAGGGTTGTGGTCTGGAGGTCCTGGGACTCTGGATGTGGTTTTGGAGACCTGCACTCTGGTGAAGTCTGTCTTTGTGCAATATCAGTATATTGTATCATTAAAGTAAGTTTGAAGTGAAATTTTATCCTACGCACTTTCTGAATGCATGTTATAATTCATCTGTGCACATATGTTTCATTTTTAAAACAAATTTTGACCTCATGGAGTGAAACACATCCCACATCACTCACACTTTATTTTAAGGTCCAATTCTCACTTCTTAATGGTTAGTAAGGTAGTTGTTAAATTTAGGTATGGGGTAGGATTTAAGGATCTAAAATATGGTTATAAAACATGACGAATAAGGTGTGCTTTATAATTTATAATACTAAAAAGCAGCCAATATGCTAGTAATTTGTATACTAGTTAAAAGAGAGAACTGGTACTTAAAATAAAGTGTTACCTCCATTACTTTCGGATGTACGTCACAAGATTTATTGCTACTTCCGTTTTGTTGCGACTTTAAGGATGTCTTCTAGGAAAGGGACCCTTCTTAGTAAAACGCTTACCATGGCCTAGTCTTTATTCAGATTGTTTTATGCTCTATTAATTTGATGGCTTTACCTTAGTGCAATGAAAATGTCTGAAACTAAACAATCCAAACCGTGGAATGGGAAATGTCTTTGGGGAATTTCCCTTCTTACTTGCCATCCAGAAACTCATTATTTCTAAAGAACTGTTTTCATTTCAATTCCAATGTAAAGTCAGCATATCATTTACACAAGAAGATTTACCTACTTATCTACTGGGTAAATGAAAGCAATCCTTATTTATACTGATACGGTTTTACTCTGTCATCTAAGCTCTTTCATTAATGCATGAATTGGCATACCCAATGGGTTTTTTTAGGCCAAAACCTAGAAACGAGTAAGCATTTTAGTGCTTCTGGTTCATTCGTCTTGAAATCAGTAGGTTGTTTTTAAATGGGTTTTTGGTTAAATGTCTGAAATAAGGTCTGTGGTTAACACAAGCTCAAGTTATTTTCATGTTTTATTCTATTCTATTCTATTCTATTCTGTTTTTACTTGCCTTGAAAAAGTCGGTTGCTAACCTTACAGAAAAAAATACTTAAATGTATATGAAATACTTATTTCATGCTAAGTATACTACAAATACATTTACATATTTATGTACTTAAAACACCCTGCAGTTGTACTTTTGGTATAGTAAACTAGTATACTTGAAGTCTGCTAAACTGGAACAACTACTTTTGTACTTAATGCACTTTAATTGTGCAGAAGTCATGCTGGGGTCCAACTAAAGATATACTGAAGTATATTTGATTGTGCTAAAATGGAACTATTGCAAGTATACTTCAGGTACACTTTAAATATCTTGCATTTAAAGACTGATATTATTCAAAGATCATACGATCCTCATTGATAGTGACATTAAAACACATTTTAGGCCTAATATTAAGAAATGTGCATTGTGCACAAGTAGTACTCTAAATAAAGTTTAATTATTATTTTTATACCAATAAATCTCGAGTGATATGTCAGTAAATATTTTAATAGATTTGAACTAGACTTAGTCTGAAATAAATGTATTTTAAATATATTACTTTTTTAACTAGGGAACAAGTGGCTAAATTTGTTGGGGACATTAAATGTCTTTTTTCGTCAATTTCACAGCCTCATTGTGTTTATAATCATGCTCTCGCATACTATTCTAACTCAAACTTTTTTCCTTGAAAGACCAAAAGAGTTTTTTGGAAGTTTGTTTTGAAGTCTTGCGACCGTGGTGTACTTGATTGTATTTAGGCTTCAAAATTCATAAAAGTTATGTTTATTTGTGAAGATTATCTTGATGAACAAAGAGTGTAAAAACAAACTTTTGCTGGTCACAGAGCTTATTTTCTGCAATAATCCAACAGCTAATAGAAAAATCCTATTGGGTTTTTGTCGAAGGAACCAGGGTGATGCTGACTTCTGAGTTTGCCTACAAAAATACGTCATCACTGCAGCAGTCTACTTAGGAATAAAACAATGGGCCATTTTGTGTAGTGATTATTTTCATCTTACCAACGGGGTCCTGGGCGTCAGGAGCAGCTCTGTGGAGCTGTGGCCGATGCCTGAGGGGATCCCGGCTGTGCGGTACATGGACCCCACCTCTCGCCTCTTCCTCGCCTCCTTAGCATCCTTCACCAGATCCACCGTGAGTCCCTGCTCAGCAAAGCTCTTCATGCCATCGCTCGCATGCGCCCCCTCCTGCCACAACTGGTACTGCTCATTATGGGTCACGGCTGCACAGAAGTAAAAGCAGCCAATGAGTGAAGGTTAAACTCAGAAACATTTAAACTGCTCATGTTTTCAGGCCTCGTGATTTCTTGGGCAGGTTCTGCACTGGCCTGTTGAACATTACTACCACTCCATGAATTTTTATTGCTCATCAGATTTCACAAAACACAAATACAGCTCTGCCACCTTCTGTGTGCTCTACACATCTCAAGCTGTGGTATAAAGCCATGCAGAAGCCCCCAATGCCAAGAGAATAAACACCTAAAGACAAAACCTTCAGTGAGAAAAACCAGACCTACTAGTGTGCACCTAAAGTTCAGAGGTGACCGAGACTGTTATGTAATATATTAAAGTAGATTTTCATGTGTTAAGGTTTTAAGTAAATTTACGTTTTAGTTTTTGGTTCTGTGTCAATGAATTGCTGTGTTAGAGCCACTTAGCCTTTGTCATGACACTCAGCGCATTATATTTTCAGTTAACTGCAATTTAAAAGAAAAAAAAAGTGGTTAAAAATGTGGTCAAATATGTGCACAGAAAAAAAGACCAATCACAGTTAGGTATGCAAACAGACATCAAGAAGACCAATCACAAACTTATGCAAATTTTACGATGTAGTGTTCACTCACTGTTACATGGCATTTTAAATGCTAAACATCCAAGTCAATCAAAAGCAGGCTTTTCAAACTTAAATCTTAAATTTCTTAAGTAATAATTTGGTGAAACACTGTTTTTCAGTTTCCTTTTGCTTTGCATGTACCATTCTGTGATTCATAGCAAAAACTATCATCTCCGTCCATAACTGACTACATATTCAAACACATTATAAGCGCAGACATATTTACTGTTGCTTAGTGAAATTTCATGGGTGAAATCCAGTCAGTTCGATAGTAATCTGTGCAGTTGGCTTACAGATTTTGCAACAGGTCCAATTTTTTTACTCAGATTCGCAGCACTGACCAACAGAAAGATGCTCAGTTTGAAAGTGACTACTGAGCGAGCCGTGCTTCATCCATCGCTACACTATTGACAATAGACAATGGACCTTTTTGACAACATTTGCCAATATGATCATACCTTATGTCTAAACTACTTTTCCAAAAGTGACGTTCTATTCTTTAATAGGAATCTGTTCAACAGCTCTCAAAAACCAGAATGACACGTGTAACCAGAATAGAGTTACATTTTCAGATTTTTACATTTTTTTGCTCGTGTAAAACTTGCCACCTTGATATGAGAGGCTGTAAGATGCAGTTATGGGTGTTGCTATACCATTGTGAAGGTGGTTTGATTGGTTACTAGAATGTTGCTATAAAGTTTGTTTTTGGCCCAAGTTAAAAGATCCCAACACCGAGTCCCACTGTAGGTATAAGCAGTAGCAATACTGATGCTTGCCTCAATTTCTTTGACAAAATGCTTTTGCAAATCTTTGATAAATTGGTTTTGTTCACTTTTTTTTAAGTTGCTTTGGATAGATGTGTCTGCTAAATGCATAAATGTAACTGTAGTCTGTAAAGTGCCTCTGTGCTGAAAGAGCTGCATAGGGGGCCATTCACACAGAACACGTTTTTTGTGTTCAAAAATGCAACGTGCAGGTCAGAAGGAATGTAAATAAAATGTAGAGATGCTACAAAGTTGAGCAATGCAAGCTTAACGGTAAAACACATCAATCTAGTGTGTTTAAATAGAAAAACCATAGAAACAGTGCAATGTAATGAAAAAACCTGTTCTGTGTGAACTTTACCTAATGAAAAACCGCAAGATCTAGAAACTTCTTTTAACTTGAGCATTGTGCTTTTAAAACTCTGTGTGCAAGAGACACTGCAAAAGATGCAAGTGTAAAGGTCAAACATGTCCATCTAAAAAAAATAATAATTTAAAATCTACTTCTGTGTTCCCACAGAAAACAGCATGTTTGGAATGACATAAGGACAATTAAAGGATTAGTTCACTTCCAGAATAAGCATTTCCTAATAATGAAATTTACTCACCCCATGTCATCCAAGATGTTCATATCTTTCATTTTTCAGTCGAAAAGAAATTACGGTTTTTGAGGAAAACAGTCCAGGATTTTTCTCCATATAGCTGACTTCAATGGGAGCCAACGGGTTGAAGGTCCAAACTGCAGTTTCAATGCTGCTTAAAAGGGCTCTACACAATCCCAGCAGAGGAATAAGGGTCTTATCTAGTGAAACAATTGGTAATTCCCCCCCCCCAAAAAATCTATACTTTTTAACCACAAATGCTTGCCTTGCACTAGCTCAATATCACACAATAACGTAGTCCCATTGTAAAGGTCATGTGTGACGTAGGCGGAAGTACTGACCCAGTGTTTACAAAGCGAACGTGCAAAGAAAGTCAAATGCCCTTTACAACAAAAGGTAAAACAATGAAGTCGGATGATTTTGAAATTGGAGGAGAACCTTTTACTCTACCTTTTGGAGCTGAAGTTCACAGATGCAGAACTAACGCATGTGACTCTTCCAACGTTATTATACGCAATCCATGAAGATGCGCATCACAGAGCTATTGTAAGATGAGTATTTGTGGTTAAAAAGTATATACTTTTTTTTTTTTTTTAGTAAATGACCGATTGTTTGGCTAGATCCTTATTCCCTGCTGGGATCGTGTAGAGCCCTTTGAAGCTGCACTGAA